>JARFXV010000440.1:0-481649 GCA_031761425.1 Cosmopolites sordidus | reverse complement strand
TATATATATATATATATATAACGCAAATGAAACAGGTTCCTTCTGGAGATTATTTCCTGGGAAAATATTGATAATAAATACCGAATAAAATGGTCCCAGGAAGAAAAGCTGAAAAGGGAGGCTTACTTTTCTAGCTTGCAAAAATTAAACTGGACAAGATAAAATTAAACTTCAATAGGTTTAAAACCATTTTTAATAATAAAATTTTAATTAATAAAACCAAAAAAAAAACAATTTTAGGCGAAACAAAAAATAGGAAAGCAAAAGAAGGCCTTATTAACTTTACTCGCCCCATGGATTGCGGTATATTCAAATTTTTTGAATATGACGTTAAATTACTATTAAAATTAAACCAAGATAAGTAGTATTTCGACCAGGCAAGATCATGTTGACGAGTATCTTGATCGACTACTCACATATCGCATCACACCGAAAACCCAATTTTTCTTAAATGTCTTGTTTTTGAATTAGAAGCAATTAACTGATTTGTTTTCATTGCTCATTTTTCATCATATTGCAAGAGACTTATTTTTCTCTGCTGTAAACATCCGTTTTAAAAATGGAACTTTTTCTTGTTACCTAAAACATGTTATATTAGGATAATTGATAAGCTCGCGGAATGACACCTATAGAGCAGTAAAAGAACTATATAATCTACTACATTTTGAAGTGTTATCGTTTATATGAACATATGTGGAGTTTCAAGTCGATCTGTCAATTCATTCGTACAAAAACAGCAGCTTAAAATAAACCTATCAGTGTTATTTTTTAAAATGGAAAATATTGAAAATCGTGCATTGATTAAATTCTATGTAAAAAAAGGTTTAAAGGCAATGGAAATTCATAGTGAAATGGTAAATGTATTAGGGGAGTCCACTCCTTCAAAAACAATGCTTCACAAACAATGAGTTTCAACGTGGTCGTACAAGCGTGGATGATGATACTCGTTTTGGACGTCCAATAAGTGTAACAACTACTGAACAAATAATTAAGTCTATACATGATGTCGTTATAGATGACAGAAAATTGACTTTGAGTACAATTGCTAAGGCCATGGACGTCTCAACTGAAGTGGTGTTTCAAGTTTTGGAAAAGGAATTGGACTTGAGAAAGCTATGTGCAAGATGGGTACTGCAATTTGTTAAATTCTGAACAAAAACGACTTTGTGTAAAACTTTCTGACCAAAATTTGGATCATTTTCGAAAAAATAATATAGTTTTTAAATGTCGTTTTGTAACTATGGATGAGACTTGGCTTTACCACTATGATCCTGAACTGCGACAACAAACCGGAGTGTGGACTGAACCTAGTTGTTCAGCTCCGATTCAGCCAAAGTGGTCAAAATCGACCAAAAAGGTTATGGTATCAATTTTTTGGGATCCAAAAGGCATTTTATTAATTGATTTCCTTCAAACCGATAAAACAATAATAGGACAGTATTACTCAAACCTTTTATATTAATTGGAAAATTCGTGAGAAAAGACGTGGTTTACCGAAGAAAAAAATCATATTTCTTAAAGACAATGCACCGGCTCACAGAGGTGTTCTTGTAATGGTCAAATTGAAGGAGTTACACTACGAATTGTTGGAGCATCCACCATATTCACCAGATCTGGCCCCCTCTGATTTTCATCTGTTCCCAAACCTCAAAAAATGTCTACGTGGCAAGCGTTTTTCATCAAATGAAGAATTTATTGCAGCCGTAGATGAATATTTTGAAGAACATCCAGAAAATTACTTTAGAGATGGAATAATGAATTTGAGAACCGCTGGAATAGATGTATTGAACTTCAGATTGAATTGAATTTGTATTGAAATATAGGTTTATATCAATTAGATGTTTTCTTTCAGCATCCACTTCAATCTGATGACATTGAGAGTGCCTTTATCTTAGATTTTTTACCAAATTTTGTATTGGTGTTCTCTACCTTTCTATATTTTGAAACATCTAAAAACTGAATATCAACTATCAAGCAAGAAAGATTACCATTAGTGTACAAAAACTATATGCCAAAAGTGAAAGTACTCCAACTGCATAGATACAGTTGGTACACAGTTTAATAAATTATACAAAAATAACACAACATAACCTTTGAAACTGATCTAGAATTAATTATCTTAAAATACTATGAAACATTTAATTTCCAAATTTTGTGTCAATAATATAAATTGATAGTATTATTCTTATCACATTGTTTCTTTAATTACTAAATAATTATTATATGATTATTTTTCACTTAGTTACTTAGTCGTACTCTACTCTGTAACTTTGAATTGCCTGAACTTTAATCTTTCAATTGTCTAGTGTTAGTCTACTACGATTACGATTACATTAGTCTATCGTTCTAGTGATTACACTATTAAAATATAATCCTTGTAAAATCCTGTTGAGTTGAAACCGAAATATATAATAGCTGATGAATTGTTTGATGCCTTTGAATTCGAAACAGTATGTTAATGTAAATTCTTCAATCTTTGACTGGTTTTTTTTTTATTTTCTAGGCCTTTTTAAAAGATAAAGAAACTTTTACTTTTGTCTCATTACATATTGCTTTTTTAAATACTTTTCTAGACTCCTTTTCTGTGTTTTCATAAGTCATCTAATGCCATTGTATCCTAACACTTGTCTTGTTAAATTTATTAGTTTCTTTCTCAGAGCTCAGTGTCCCAGCCATTGTCATATGGTTTTTTTTAATTTTTTCTATTTTAGCTATATTTTTAACCATAGTACTTTATTTGTTGTTTCTTTTTTATGGCTAGTGAATTTATGTTTGACTTTTTTAATCTATCGTCAAGCTCACTTTTATAATACAAATTGATCTTAAACGCTCTGTTAAGAAATGATGAACGTCAACGATTTTTCGTTTATTAATTATATTTTTCCCATTATTGATCTTCGATCTGCCTTAATTTGCTTTGTTTTAATTTAATCATCGTCTTTTGCAATATGTTGTCTAGTAAAAACTTTTCTTTACAAATTGAATTTATCAGCCTTAAAATCAATTATATTAACATTATTAATGTTTGACGTAATTATATTTAAAATGTAACATTGGTTTAAACAGTTAAATGTGGACAGAATTAGTATTTAGTAATATTATTTGTTCACATATTCACTGAAAATTTTCTCTAAAATGAAGTATTATAGAGAGTAACAATATATTTTATTGGGAATTGAAACTTGTTGATCCAATGTTCGTTTTCAAGAAATCATGCTTCAGTAATAGAATTTAATAAAAAGCAGAATATTTGTAGGTGGATTTTGTTTTTAACTTTACCCTATCCTCTGCTGTCATGTAACGGATGTTTTTTCACGTTATGTATGAAAAACTTAAATGCTCATGCAGACAATTTTTTTTCAACATTGTTATCTACTGAATGATCATCAAATGATTGATCTTCGCCTTTGAAATCATCATCTTCTGGATTATATTACATTCTATTTTACTAGGGCGTGAGAAAAGTAATTAAGTTTTTCCAACTTTTTGCTTCAACAATTAAACATTCCTTATTGCGTATTATATATGAACGACTTCTAGAAAATAGTCTCAGAAAAGACATAGAGAGATCACTACTGGACAATCAAGCAAGGTTGAAGCCAGGAAGAGGCACTCAAGATTGGATCTTCTCCCTCAGACAAATATCTGAAAAAAACGGGAGGTTTTTTAAATGTGCAATAGGCTTGAAAAAGGCTTTTGATACTATGCGAAGAGACAAAATCTGGTCTTTACTGGAAAATAGGGGAATAGAAATTGGTCTCCTTAACGCAAAGCATGACTCATGACACTCAAAACTTAATAAGAACAAATATTACATTTAGGAGGATGTTACAGACAAAGTTATACAGGGGGAATCTTGAGCCCGAGTTTATTCATAGCAGTCATGGATGGCATTGCCAGGAAAGCCAGCAAGTTAACAAAAAGTATAAATATCGATCCCATGGCTTAATTTTATCGACATCAAACGAAACCGACTAACAAGGTCAGTTGAAGTATGGCAAATATCTTTAAGATAATTAGGAATGGAAATAAACCAGGAAAAAACGGAATTTTGTTTAGTTTGTAAGAAAGAAGAAGATATAATTCTGTGATCTATATCTGTGAAGATATATTCCTCTACGAAATATTCAGTCGACGGTTTTTAACAAAAAATGATGCAATCCGCACTGATCAGCTCTAATTCAATGTTCCTTGATGGACATGATGACTTTACTTGTGCCAATGAACATGAATCTTGAAGATAGGAGAAGATCAGATCCTCCACGATTTCTCAACGCGGACATTTTCAAAGCAGATTTATTGTGGTACTAAAAAGGAATAGAGTTACTTGGTCAAAAATCGATTGAGGTCATCGAAAACAACCGCCTATATTTCGAGGAATAACTAGTATTTTCCGATTGCCTAGACCGAATATTTTTTGTTTCACAAAAACGATAAATTATTTTAATGAACACTGCAACGATCTGACTGCCGCATGGGACAAAGAGCTATTATTAAATTTTGTTTCAAGCTAGGTAAAACTTTTACAGAAACATTTCAATTGATAAAAAAAAGTTTATGTTGATGATTGCTTATCCCGAAAACGTGTGTTCGAGTGGTATAAGCGATTCCAGGACGGTCGTGATATTTTGGAAGACGACACAAGGCCAGGCCGGCCAAAAAAACAAAAATAGCGATGAGTTGGTGGAAAAAGTACGTAAAATGATCAGCTATAATGCGAAATCGACTGTGAGATGGATAGAGAAAAAATTAAGTACGACCAAAGATATGATTCATGAAATTTTATATTTAAACAGACGGAAAGTCTGTGCTCCATTTGCAGAGATGTATAAGATACCTCACAAAAAGATACAGTATACGAGATACTTTTAAGTAATGTATTTGATATATCAGATACAAGATACTTTTGGAAATGGTATTTGAAATACCAGATACAAAATAAAAGCATTTTGTATCTGATATCTTAAATACATTACTTAAACGTATCTTGTATCTTGTATCTTTTTATGAGGTATCTGGTACATCTATGTCCATTTGCTCTTCACATTTGTTCCTTAAATGAAAACCAAGAAAAAATTACCAACAAACAAGTCTCCGTGCTTCAACATCCTCGAATTCACCTGATTTATCTTCGGGTGACTAGTTCCGTTTTCCGAAACTCAAAACCATGAAATAAACATTTTATGACAGTGTTACACAAGTCCAAGAAGCTGTCGTCCACATTGACGTTATTTTTCCGATATACTGTGTATGTCAACATATCTTATATTAAATACTGAAAATTTACTATCTGAATATTTTCAAATGTGAAGAAATTAATGTGGATAAGTTCGATGCAAAAATAATAGGAATTTAATGCATAATATTTATATAATCTATCATCTTTCATATATAAATAAAAATGTAAATGTTCGTTCGTTCGTTCTGTGAGATGTAAAAACATTTTTTTTAACAGCGCCATCTATTGGATGTAAAAGCAACACCTGATATACTGTATATTTTCCGGCAATGGGAGCTAATCATGTTAGCATCATCGGATTATTCAATCTGAGAGAAATTAGTGTGTCGCATCCAATATAAGAATTGAGATTCTAGAACTTACTCACAAAGAAGTACATCCGTAATAATTAAAATTGTTGATTGATTTGTCCGTTACTTTGTGTTAGTTTATTTTTTTAAAAAGGAATAAAATAATTTTATACTTTGTTATCTAACACTGATAAATAACAAGTATAGGTAATAGATAATAAAGTATAAAATTGTTTTATTCCTTTTTAATTAAAATTATATTTAATAAAATTGTTTTTTTGGAGTGATATTTTTGGAATGAAAAAAGGTCAAAGGAGCTTTTTGTTAAATGGCGTATTCTGTTAATTTGTGAAATGTATTTGAATTGCCATTTTAATAATATTAGATATGCTAGATTATTAAAATTAAGTGGAAATTAGACAAGGAAAGTCTTTCATTAAATATTTTAATGAATTCTATCAACTAGAAGTCAACACAGTCTAAAAAAAGAAAATATTTATATAATTAATATTAGATATAAAAATAATGTATTATACATATACGCGAATTCCAAAACTGTGGTTTATTACCTATTTATATTAAGTATATAGATACATAATTAATTCCTTAATATATTTTTGGAAACCACATTTTTATATCTAGCAACCATAAGATTTACTGCTTACTATATAATATTAAAAAATTATGTATGTATATATATATATATATATATATATATATATATATATATATATATATATATATATATATATATATATATATATATATTTTGTTTTTTTTTTGAAAGGACTTAAAAATTCTTGTTATATAGGAACTTTAAATGGAATACCTTGTATTTTATAGTGGAGCTCAAAAGAGCAATAAATTCTGTAAGTAAAGGTATTAAGTGATGATATACCTATTTTTAACGATTTTCGAATTATAAACAAAAAACCAAATTAAAGCAAAGATAACGTTTTATTTTACTTTAGTAAAAATTACACCAAATTAACATAATACCAGCTAAAAAACTATTTTTATGGCAAATGTTCGAAACGCTGACCGTTTACCTCCAAACACTTCAACATTCTAATTTGGACCCCTTCCGTGACGGCTCTTCTTATCTCAATAGGATCTAAGTCTAGTCATCTCTAGTGTCTACTGGCGTTTTGTTGCTATTGTCTTTTACACTACCCCAAAGATAGAAATCAAGGGGAGTTAAATCAGGTGATCTCGGCGGCCAATTCCACGGACCCAAATGTCTCAACCGCCGGTCTTGGAATAGTTCACAGGGTTGCCTGCTTACTTCTTCTGCCCATATGGATATGGTGAGCGGGACAATAGAGGTGACAGGCTGGTTGATTTTGCTGAAAGACAAGAACTCTATATTATGAATTCGTTTTACAAGAAAAAATTCAACAGAAAATTGACATGGAAAAGTCCATCTGGACTCACAAGTGAAATTGATTACATCATGTCAAACGATAAAGCAATATTTTGCTTTATGCAAAGTTAAAAAGTTAAAATGAGGACCAGAATCAAGAAAGAACAGCAATGCCCACCGAAGAACAAGTGCCGAATATCCTGGTGGAGGAATTGACAAAGGCTATAGACTCGATGAAAAAGGGCAAGACTCCAGAAAAGGATAGTATAACTGTGGAGATGTTAAAAGCTGGTGGTCGGACTTTACATAAAACACGCGCAAAATTATACTCAAAATGTCTCAAACAACAAGAAGCGCCCATCTTATGAAAAAATGCAGAAATGATTATTTTATATAAGAAAGGAGCACGGGAAGATTTAAAGAACTACCATCCAATAAGCCTCCTATTAGTGGTGTACAAAGTTTTCAGCAAGATAATATCCAAAAGAATACTAACAAACTTAATGACGCACAACCAAGGGAGCAAGCAGGATTCAGAAGTGGATTCAGTACAATGGATCACATCCAGGTCATAGAAAGACCCAACAAATACACTATGCCACTGTGCTTGGCTTTTATCGATTATGAAAAAGCATTTGATTAATTTTTTTTCTTGAATTCTGATTCTTCTTTTCTCAGCCTGCCTGGAAGAAGTGTTCCGTAATCTGTATTGGGAACAGGATGGAATTAAGGATTAATGGTGCATTCTTAAATCATTTTAGATTGGCAGATGATATCGTTCTTCTTTCACAAGACCCAGAGGAGCTGCAAAGACACGTACAAGAGCTGCAAGGAGTTGAGGACCCATTTGGCTTGAAAATAAACCAAAAGAAGAGTTAGGTCATGTTCAATAAATTTGCTGAGAATAAAAGGATTTCTATTTTAGGAACCGATTTGGAAGTTGTGGATTACTATATATATATTGGGCAGAGGGTTTCAATGGAAGGGAGGTGGAACGACGCGTTAAATGTGGCTGGCAGGCATTTGGCAGGCATTTGGCAGGCTCAACATAGTGTTTAAGAGCAAACTACCACTTTGCCTGAAAAGAAAAGTCTTTGATCAGTGTGTCCTGCCCCTTATGACATACGAAAGTGAGACCTGGACACTCAAAAACTTGTCAGTTCAAAAACTGAACTCAAAAACTTCGAGTAGCACAGAGGGGAATGGAAAGATGTATGCTTGGCATTACTAGACGGGATAGAAAGACCTGCACATGGATCAGAGAACAAACGAAAGTGAAAGATATCATTGGAAAAATAAAGGAATTGAAATAAAAGTGGGCAGGCCATGTAGCGAGGCGATGGGACGAAAGATGGACCAGGGCGGTCCTGGGCTGAATACCGCTTGATCGCAAACGTCCACGGAGAAGACCGAAAACCCGATGGACTGATGACATTATTAAGTATATTGGGACCCGAATGGCAGAGGAGAGCTCAGGACCACGAGAGGTGGAATCATGCTGAAGAGGCCTTCATCCTGCAGTGGATTGATACGGGTTGATGATCACCTCTATATATATATATATATATATATATATATATATATATATATATATATATATATATATATATATATATATATGCAGTTTTAGAAATCTTCCGCCCGTACTGCAAGTGTCCGTTCGTTTCAAATCAGCTGCCGCCATCGAGAGAGACAGCTGATGAGGAACGATCAGAGCCAGGTCAAGTTAACTGGCCATGTTTTGAACGAAACGGCCGTTTCCATTTGAAACGAACAGACACCTGGTATACGGATGGAAGATTTCTGTTGTTTTAATATCTCTCTTCGTACCTAGTCTTAAATATTCGTGTACAAAGAATCCAGAATTTCTCATTTACAGACTCCACGTAAAATATTCCTTAATTTTGTTTTCCCACTACGCTATAAGATGTGCCCATTTACGATGCCCAATATGTTGCCGATGTGCCCAATATGTTGAATGTGTGTAGTTAAGTAATCGAAGTAAGAACATTTTTGATTAATGAAATTACAGTTGTTTAACTATTTCAGCTGCCAGAAAGGTATAAAAACATGATCGTACTTTCTTAAATTTGAAATACATCTGCTGCATGAATTTTGTACTTGCTGGAGATCCAGTGAAAGACGAAGAAGCAAATGGAGAAACCGTGCGAAGGAAAATAAACTCATCTCGTATTAAGAGAAAACAACAGGAACTAATCAACTTCGAAGTTGGGATAATTTCTTATGAAGTGTATTGGCTTGATTCAAAATAAATCATTATTAAAGACGTTGCAAAATTTTATAAAGTAAAACGTGATGTCATATTTACAGTTGATCTATAAGTCGAAACATTAAACGATTGGTAAATATATTTATTCGATTTGTTAATATAAATGTATTCAATCTAGCTATTGAAAATAGCGGATTTAAACAAGTCTTTATAGAGACCTAACGGAATAAAATATTAATATTAATATATTTGCAAGTTCCATGAACAGTGTATTTAAAAATTATTGTTCATGATAAATAGCATTGTTTGTGTTAAGTTACTTCAATAAACTCGGAGAGATTTTCTACTAAATACCAAATTTATTTTTTTCAACTTCTCGACACGCATTTCGCTAATCATGTTAGTATCATCTGGAGAATATTGAATCATTTGCTGAGTTGGGAATAATAAATATATTCAGTTAGCATCACTATTGGTAATATACAAAATAATAATTTTTTTGAGTGTAGTTTCACTCTAATTTATGGCCGGTAACATCTACAGGTAACATATTGAGGACTTATGAGAGGTTTTCTGCATTGGAGATAGCCTTTGGGGATGTTATCGGGTTTAAATCATAGGCGATAAGGTGATCAATGATAATATTGTTTTAGCCAACGTATTTAAAAAAGATTATTCTGTTTTATCAAATGACAATATAATAACCAACATAGGTTCTTCTAGTCTGACCTTTAAATAATATATTTAAACTCGAAAATAAATAGTTCTTTAATGAGCGTTAATTAAGATTTCTATTCTATTATATAATGTTCTAAAAACGCGCTAACGTCTAATTTAGTTAATTGGTACGTTATGTTGTTATTTTCTCTTATATTAATGATAATTGTTTCAAATTATAGGAAATTTGACAACATTTTATAACATCTTGAAAGGCGTAAAAATGATAGGGGTAAACTGAATCTTGACAGAATGAAATTTATATATGAATTCAGATATAAAAGACGGTCATATTATATTAAATATTGAGTTAAACCACCGATACCGATAGAAAAGCATAGAAATTTACTAAATGACGTAGAAATTGCATCACTTAGAAGAACACGTTTGATTTCAATATATGTTCTTGGTAAAACATTAAAATTTGTTATTTTTTTATTGGTGATAATATTGTCATTGTAAGTCGGTTATCTGTAGGACCTTAGCATGTCTTGACTTGGATTGAATGAGGCGGTCTATCCTACTAACTACTCCAAATTACCTGATTTTCTAAAGTTTGTGTGAGCTGAGGAAAATTTCCTTAACTCTACATCCATTATGTTCGAAACATGTTCTATGGTGAAAGGTCGGAGCATCTGGTTTGTTATAACATAGGTTTAACATGGGCCTCGTCAAAATTTTTCAAAGAAACTCTTTCACGAAAAAACAGTCACGAATTATCTAATTGAAAATTATGTCAATCAATTAAGAACATATGACTTCACATATTCTTCCTTTGTTGCAACAGCCGGTTAGTGAGCTTTGATCTCATTCCACCTCCGCTTCTAACCGGATCGATTTCCAGCAGCCCATTACTAGTTATTGATGTGCAGTAGTTCTTCAGAATCTATTCTTACATTATCCTGTCATTGTGTCTTTGGTCTATCTCTTTTTTTGTTACCCTCTATTCTCCCCTCCATGATTTTCCTTAATACTCGGTTTTCTGGCATTCTAGCAACGTCTTAGTCGCTGAAGCCTCGCATAGTCTGCAATATTCAGATATTTGTGCAATTGCTTGAGTTCGAAGTTATACCTGATACTCCAAATTCCCTAGTCATTTGAGGCACCAAAAATTCTTGTTAGGACTCCTCTTTCATAACTGCAAGATCTTTTCTGTTTTCTTTGTGAGAGTGCACGTCTCGCAGCCATTGCCAATGAGTATTTTATAGATTCTAAGTTTCGTGTTCCTTTGCGTAAGATTTGGTCTTAGGACGGAATTCACGAATAGGTAATTTTGATACCTTTGATAATATGATTTCTGATATATCCTTTGATGTTGTTGTTTCCGTCAAGTTTGGTTCCCAGATACGTATATTCCTTCACAACTTCAATGGATTGTTAGATTGGTTCTTTTTTCCATCACCTTTGTTTTGTATATATTTATTTCTAGACCGACTATTTTCGAGTTCACCTTTATTCATCATATGTCTCTCTTAATTTTTTTTGTGATCGTTTTAATACCCTTACGATATACATATCTACGGTCTATTTTTCTTTATTTATCATTGTCTCATTTACGTCCATATCGGTTTCGCAGATGATTTTCTTCAATATTATGTTAAAAAGAACTCTTGCCAATCCATCCCCCTATCCCAAACCTTCTCCAGTCTGAAATTTTACCGTGTTGTTGAATTTTTACTCCTCGTATACTACTTCTCTCTTACCTCGTATACTACTTCTCTTTGTAAGCGCTTGTACGCCGGTCTGGAATCTATGAACATCTGGAATAAAGAAGTATCAAATCACGTTATTACTTGACGGGTTATGAACAATTGATCTATTGTTGAGCGTGTAACAGATCATTTTTTTTTACTAACTTAGAATGAGTGTATGTGGTACGCAGCCAAAGAAAACGGTCTAGGAACTGATTAGATTTTCTTGTACGGTTGGTATGTCGTTCAACCACGTCACCTGTTTCTTAAAACCTGAACAATAAACGATTAATTACACGTCTATGGACGTCATGGGTTTCAACAACTCAATCTCATACCGTCTTGAATCATCCATACTGCACGAAATTGAGTGTCACGATTTAAGTAATGTCCCTCCATTATTTTCAAAAGCGAAACTCAGCAAAAATTCATGCACATACCGAAAATAAACAAAAAAGTATCAGTATTATTTTCAGACCTCTAATAATATATGTATGTTTTTTATATTTTCCTATTTTTGTGGGAATTTCTTATCAACAAATAAATAAATTATTCCATAAATTGCTAATCGATCAAAAATATACATAAAAATCAAATTACTCTAAGATAGCTTTCTAATACTATTTTAAAGGTCTTTATATAGGATGATTCTTAAGATGAGAGTTTTTAACAGTGTATAAAACTCGACAAAATACTCATTTTTTTAAATACCTGTAAACTTAGGCCGTTACAGCCTTTAATACATTTTAAAAAACTCAAATTCGCTCCTTAAAATAAGTTTAAGAAATTTAATCGATCGCCCAATTTCAAAACGAACATAAGAGAACTAATGTTTATCGTTTTTTTGTGACACGCATTTCTTTTATTTTCTTACGTTATATTGTATTGTTAGTTTTAAAGTGGATTTTTTTGAAAGATAAAATGGCCCACATGTATGAGAATAGTGAATTGGTTGGTATGCTGTTAACTTATGGAGAGTGCCTTCAAAATGCCAATGCTGCATCTCAGCTATACGCTGAATATTTTCAAATCATTTATTCGGGTGGTCCAAAGAGCCAGAGACACCGATGATTTGAGAGAACATTGTGGAGGGCACGCGGGAAGACCGAGAGTACCTGCAAGTGGAGATTACGTGCAACGAGAGGAACAAATTTTGAATCTTGTTGAGGAAAACCCAACAACAAGTACACGAGAAATAGCACCACGAGTTGAACTGATCCAAAAAAATATTTTACTACATTGTGAGAAAATCAGTTATTCCCATTTCATGTGCAACGAGTTCAAGCCTTAGAGCCACAAGACCACCCTAACAGTTCTGCGAGTGGCTCTTGCACCAACATGAGACGAATCAAAACTTTACCAGAAACATTTTGGTTATGAACGAGGCTTTATTTGCATGAAATGGATTTCATAATTCCCACAATTCTCATTTTTGGCCAGTTGAGAATCCTCATGCTTCTAGACAAACACATTTTCAACATAGATTTTCGACCAATGTGTGGGCGGCAATTGTCAACGGTATTCTTGTTGGGCCGGTTGGGTAAGATAAAATCTTACCGAATTGTTTAACGAGCGAAAACTATCTCGAATTTTTACAAAATCATCTTCTTGGTCTTCTAGGAAATGTGCCTTTGTATGTCAGGCAGAACATATGGTTCTTACACGATAGAGAAAACGCCCTTTTTAGGCGTGAAGTGCGGGAGTTTTAGACAACTTTTCCTAATAAGTGGGTAGATCGTGGAGAGCCAATTGCGTGGCCGCTTAGGTCACCAGATATTAACCCTTGTGATTTCTTTTTATGGGATTTAGGGAAGATATTTATCATTATTACGCGCATCCACCGACTCTTGGGTACATCGCGCCCAACTTTGCGTTGAACGGATCGGTGACCATTTTGAACTTTTTCTTTAAGTACAAGGCGCAAGCCCTGAATGAATATTGTTTTCGAAATTAATATGGTAAATTTTTTATCTTTCAGTTTGTAAAAAAATGGTATTAGAAGAAATGTTTATTTTATCGAGTTTTATACGCTAATAAAAAAATCTCAACTTAGGAATCACCTTGTATAGTTGACCCTTAAATTATTTTGATGTGGGTATATTACAAAAACGCTAAACATTCAAAGGTGACACAATTCTCAGATTCGCAAGATTTTATCTGTTTTTGAATCTGATGTTAATAATATATTCGATTGATTTACCAAATTGTATCATTTCTTATTTATATTTAAGTTCATATTTTTATATCATATTTAAGTTAGGATTTAAGTATACTAGATTAAAAATCATATATAATTATACCTACTAACATTTTTGCGCTATAATTTAGTAATTATATGCATAATTAGTAATGAAAGCATTAATTTATCGATGATTATTTTGTTACAGGCAAATATGACGAACAATATTAAGATCACAGCAGTTGGAGATGGTATAGTTGGCAAAACCTGTTTACTTAGTACTTACGTGAACAAGGAGTTCCCTAAGGAATATCTACCAACAGTGTAAGTATACTCAATTGCCCATAAATTAATTTAAACTTATTTGTTTTGAATTATTATACTTTAATAATACGTTTTAAGAAATAGCCCTATTTTAAGGAGCATGACATATGCTTAGGATTGCCACCTTTTTTTTAGAAAAATAATGTATCTTATTCTTTGAATAAGAAAAAAAGCGTATATATATTGACGATCTGTTTCGCTCTTCTCGCCACTTCACAATCATCATTCAAAAAACTCTTTCTGTGGAGGCTGAGGGTGCGGGAACAAAGAGTAAATAAGAAATATTTTTTTTACGTTTGGAAAGTTATCACACGCATTTTTAAGTATTGCCATTTTTCAGCAATAACATTTCTCTGCAATTGTTTTGTCATTATTAGTAGATTTCCTTTGGATCTTTTTAAATCTTATTGACTCAGAACATAAATCATCCATCTTTGTATTTAATCTGTCTTCTAATTTGGCCTTTATAATTACCGTTTCAAAATGTTAAAATACAACTTTATTTTTTAAAGATATGTTAGGAACTATTGAAAACCAATTATCTTAACTAAAATTGAACCATTTTCTCAAATAATATATACTCATATCAATAAAAAGTAAAACATTATTGATAATTGTATTGACCATTTCGGGTGATGACTTTTCAATTCTTTGTAACCTCATTCTTGATTCATAACCTTATCAGTTTTTCTTTCTTCTAATTCGGTTATCAAATTATTCATAATAATATATACATCCAATATAGTTACACAATTTAATTCCAGACGTTTTATTATTTTATTAAATATACTTAGCAGGTAGCTTGTAAAGTGTAGATACATTTAAATGCCTTCATGATCCTGTTGGTCATTATGCTTTAAAATTTGTTGTATAATTATTGGACAATCATCTCTTAAACTTTGAAAATAATTACATATTAACGCTCAATGAAATAAAAGTGTGTCGATAGCTGAAAGTAAAAACAACCAATGAGTACCAATATGTTAATTTCATAAAAATCGCCATCAACC
The DNA here is from genome assembly GCA_031761425.1 of Cosmopolites sordidus. Taxonomy (NCBI): domain Eukaryota; kingdom Metazoa; phylum Arthropoda; class Insecta; order Coleoptera; family Curculionidae; genus Cosmopolites; species Cosmopolites sordidus. Next base: position 466,606 of record JARFXV010000440.1, on the reverse strand, counting down.
ATAGAGACAATTTTTTTTTAATTCTTCTCTCCTACAAGCTGATAGAGAAAAATGACTACAAGATCAATGAAAAATGTAAATTTTCAAAACAATATTTTTTTGGCCAAGTCAAAGTAAGTCAAGTAACCCATAACATATTGCATTGATCATGGACGATATGAGCAGTTACCTTTTATTAGATCTAGTGTAAAATAAAGTCCAGATATTTAATTGAAAGAAAGGTTGTAAGAATCCATGGACTCTAATTGCTGCAAACATACCATCAGCAAATTAATTCGAATTTTCGTAAATATCTAATAGTTTATTTTGGATCTAATTATTTACCGAAAAATATTGCACTACCAAAGGAAATAATTTAATGTTATGGACCTAATACTTCTGTCACTAAAGCTTCCATTTTTGTTCTTGTCAAGCGTATTTTAATGGCAGTCTTAGAATCTGCATATAAAATTTGCTCAATTTATTTGTGCAATCCATACTATTGTAAGATAGATTATGTTAGAAAATTATTATTGTAAGATAGAAAAGTTAATGCTAGCTCTACTGCTATAATATTGTTATCATCACTAGATCCTGGACACCTTGACGAAGTACTTGATGTGAGGAAATTTTGTAACGCGCCAGATGTTTTCTTCATTTCATTCAGCTTTAATTTTGTGCTTTTGAGTATCTTGATGCTGCTTTATCTGAAGAAAGAAAGAAAAAATAGAATACCACCACCAGAGAAAACCATGACCATTTTTAGCAGTATAGCGAATCGTGAATTCTTCAATTAAAATAATTATTAGAAAATTAAAAATTGAATGTTTAATTATTAATTGAAAAAGTTTGGATTAAAAATTGAAGAATTAAGTTTCATTCAAATACTATATGTTAATAAAAATTAGGATAAAAAATATAAAATCAATTTTTAATTCAACATTTTAATATTAAAAGTTAAAATTTTAATTTTTAATTCAAAAACTCGAATTTAAAATATTGAAACTGCTCATGCTTAAAAATTGAAAACTGGAATTGAAATTGAATAATTAATTATTCATCCATACACTCTAAATTAATAATTAAAAATTAATTCATATATCATGAACGTAGGGTTAAAAATAAAAAACTAATTTTTAATTTATATGCACAATTTAGACAATTAAAAAAAAATAATTGAAAAACACTTGCAAATAAAAAAAAGTCATATGATTTGAGCAGTATATTAACTACCTCATTAACCTGTCCAATGCCAGCTGAACCGATTGTAAAATTCTTGCACAATTTTTCTTTTGAGGATCACTTTTTATCCAGTCGTATTTTTTTCCCACTCGGATTTATATTTTTGAATAATTTTAATTTGATTATTTTAGCTTTTTTAGGAGTGGCTGGTTTATCACTGTCAGAATTACTTTTCACTTTAAGCAATGCAAACCAATTAATATTTACTTCAGAGTCATCAAGTACCAACTAACACGTTAGTATTCTTTCGGATTGTCAACCCTTTGGTATTGCTTTAACTTTTGTTGGCTTTTTGTTCGAAATGCTGGCGACTGATTAAAGAAGAAAACTTCTCCAAGGCATCCGATTTTACCCAGCTTCGAACTGGCGCTACTGAGGGGCAATTTCTTGTAGAATTTAACATTCTGGTCGATTGAAATATATTACATAAACCTGATCTTTTCACGGACGATTCTCCAATACTATCCAGAATTAATACTGTACCAGTCTAATGCTATCCAATACTATCCACAACAAGTGACACTGCATTTCGATTTCTAAGCCGTTCATTATATTTTATCTAGAGATAATCTCATGTGATACAACATTTTAGGAATATTTTCATACTTTATAGAATGCCTTCTTGGATAAATTCTCACACCAAAAAACGTAGATTTGAATTACTACACAAAACTACATGAAAGGATGTCCCATTAGTAACAAACTAATTAATTTGGCTTATTAATTTTAAAATAAAATACATATTTTAAAATAAAAAATGATAATTTAACTTTATTTCAGAGTTTGTAAGTTAATTAACAGTCAAGTCATATACTGTTTGTAGCACTAAATTCTATCTAAAACGATTAAGAAATGTGTCTAAATAAAATATCTATCACACACGATGTTCTGATAAAATTTTGGATTTCATTATTAATGTATCTAGATCTAGGTTTTCCATTCAAAAATCATTTGTCGCTTGATGAGTATGAATAGATTTAAATTATACTTTTTATGAATATTATGAATAGATTATAAATAGATTATATTTCGTTAGTATTTTATGTCCGACGTCGAATTGGTTATGGTCCCAGATTTGCAGCAATTCCTTTATTAACTGCATCGATATATTCACATAACTTGCTTGATCCATAACGTATTCAGTTTCTTAAAATATTTCAGTCTTGAAATGTTTAAGGTTAAAATTGATCTACTTAAATAGTGGGTCTGAATCTGAACAGTACATTATTTTGGTTAGAGTAATTTTTGGAAGTTTGGTGATATAGTAAATTTAGCGATTTTCACTCTGCGTTTATCATTAAAAAGTTTTATCGACTTAAATTATCGAAGGTATAAAAATATACTATATAGATTAGTCGACGAATTCTGTTGGAATAGCAAACTGATGACGTTAAAACGCTGTCTATTCCAATAATTTACTTAAGATAAGGTTATATCAAAAATATTCTCCTTCAGGAAAAATTAATGGTATTCCTGAAAAGAAAGTAAAAAAATCTCAACTGTTTTATTAGATACTCTTCTCATGAATTGGGTATTTTTAAAATAATTTTTAGAACTATAATGTTTAAAAAGATTTGAATTTTCGATTTTGCAAAATTCATTGAAACAAAATCTTTGTTAATATAAAAAGTGCTAAACTTGCGCCTTCAAAAATACTTGTGAGTTCTGATACTATCCAGCAAAGAGAGTGTATGAATTATATTGGAACCTTTGGTGCGAACCATTGAACTCGAAAAGATTTGCCACTAAAACCAAATAACTTTTATGAAATTTCTCGACTCATGTTTCGCTAACCATTTTAGCATAATCAGGATATGATTTAATTTATCAGATGCAATCTGATATTCAATCATGGTTAGTGAAACGCACGTCAAGAAGTCTAAAAAAGTGATTTGGTGTATAGTGGTAAATCTGTTTTCAAGAGTTTCAAGAATGTATATATTAAAATGCATCATCAACAACACTGAATGCCGCACTGAATGTAACACCTGACAAAGCAATTATACATTAAAATACATTATCAGTTTCCCAGGACCTTGGTTCCAAGGTTCAGTTTACTTTTTCACAAATTGTATATAACAAACACAACCAGCCAAATGTAATAAGCCAGTTGAAGAACGTACTATAGTTAATAAGTCAATTAGAATCCATTATTACTAAAAGTTATTTTGTAAATCAGTTTTTAAAAACTGAACTTTTAATAAACCATTAATTGTAACCATGGTCAAGTTATTCAAATGCAGTGTTTGATTTTGGAGCAGTTATTCAATATTCTTATATTAATAATAATCACGAGAATAAAAAGCATGGAATACTCCTTCGCTGATGATGTAGTGATAATCTTAAAGAATGAAACAGATTTACAAGCGAACCATATAAATGGAATAAAACATTAAACAAATGACATTGATAAAACAAAGAAAAAAGGAAGTGATGGCATTGACAAAAGAAAAAGAAAGATAAAGATTTAGATAGATGGAATCTAAATAGAAAATATGTTGGATCTTACCAATACAAGCAAAAAATGTAATAACATATATTATGATATAGAGAATTTATTGAACAGAAAATAAATAACAAAGCAGACAAAAATCATTGTAGAGTTTTCCAGTAAGAGTCTCAGAACTTTGAAAGGTTATACCGAAATGAAACAACATGAATGGAAACGAGGTCAACCTTAAATAAAATGAATTGAAGCGGCTTTGACATTACTTTCCTTTCTTGGGCTTCTATCTAGACCAGTATATGAGGGAATTCTCTATTTCTTTTGTGTGATAGACTCCGACGATTCATGAAATTGGTTTTTCCACGAGGTCTAGAGAAACTTAGAAACGGAGTTTCTTTGGGACACTCACACAAAGATCGGTGAAAATATGGTTCGTTTTGGGGCACTTTAAAGTCAAAGAAGGCTTCTTGTTTCCGTTAAGACAAAGGAGTCTTCACAGAAACCAATAGAGGATCATGAACCAAATGCACTAAAGGTCCTGCTACCATACGTAAAAGGAATCACAGATCGGATAGGCAGACTACTAAGGAAACATAAGATCAGAACAGCCTACAAGCCACACAAAACTGTTGCAAACATCCTAAAAAACCCCAAGGACAAAGTTAGACTGGAAAATCATGGGGTGTATAGTATATCTTGTTCCGACAGCAACAGAGCATACATAGAACAAACAAACAGACGAATATCGGCCAGAATACAACAACATAAAAACGGCTTAAAAAACAAACAAACCACTTCCGCTCTGTTCCAGCACCATCTACATACAGGACATAAAATCAATTTTGAAGGAGCCAAAGAAATAGCGAATATTAAAAACTACAAGGTCTGAATAATCAGAGAAGCCCTTGAAATAGAAGAAAGAGGTGAGCTGAATACGCGAAACGACGCTCGCAACATTTGAAAAGTATGAAAATTCCTTCTGAAAAAATTAAAAATGTGGCAACCTGGCCGCGAAGTAGAAAAATCAATAAATGGACGCCCGACAGCGTTGCCATAAATGCTCCCGAACTACCCCGATATAATCTGCGCAGTCGCTTTTGTGGCCGGCCGGCTATAAAAGCGAACACAAGGACCCGTGCACGTTAGTTGGACTCTTCAGTTAAGATGGATAATACTTGAAAATGTCAAATGCAATTTTGGCGAAACGTCGTGACTCTTGACAGGATCAACGGATCGACACCCGGAATAATTTAGAAACATATATATATATATATATATATATATATATATATATATATATATATATATATATATATATATATATATATATATATATATATATATATATATATATATATATATATATATATGTATATATGTCCCGAAACCAGCTCAAACAAATAAGAAAAAAAATCCATCACCGTGTTAAGTGATAATAGGCTTATTTTAAAGTTGTATATTGGTCGCGAAAGTCCTATATCATAGCACGAAATGTTTCTAGTAACAGTAAAAAAACTATGGTCCAATTATGCTCTCATACACCGCAAGACAGTGTAATAAGAATATTCCAATCTTCAATTCAATTCCAAAATCTGTTTTTTATTTTTATTAAATCTAACCTTTAATTTGTTTACAAATTGTTCCTCGTTGTTTCAGTTATTTTCGTTTTGTATCATTAAAAAGTTTATATTTATTCATTTCAAAATTTATAGTCTTATTACATTCATGTTAACATTCACTCATTAAAATTTTTGTCAAGTATAGTCTGATATTATTATCTTCTTTTTAATGGACGCATATTAACAATTAAGTATACTTTAATAAACAAATACATTTACAAAATCATTAAAGCCCAACTCCCAAAAAAATTGCATCAAAAATAGTAATTTTAAAGTTTCCATAAGGCAATTATTAATTTCATATTATTTTAGATTCGAACATTATGGACAAAAAATTACTGTAGATGGTCTGTCACATAATATGACCTTATGGGACACAGCTGGTCAAGAAGATTATGAAAGACTAAGGCCATTGTCTTATCCAGGAGTAAGTTCTATGAAATGTTATATAACTTATTTTATATTGTTTCTTTTTTTCAGACAAATTGTTTCCTCGTTTGTTTCTCGGTGGATAAAAATCAAGCTGCTTATGACAATGTGTCACTAAAATGGGTACCTGAAGTTAGACACTTCTGCCCTCACACCCCAATAGTATTAGTAGGTCAGTATTCCATTATATTTTTAGCGCACCCTTATTGCTGTATAAATTATCGCGAAAGTTGACTCATACAGAAGCTACTCTGAAATATATGATAACACCACGACAGTATTCAGAAGAAACTTTAGATACGTTTGACACAATTTGAGCTCAAAAAATAATAACTGAATATTTGACAGGACAATGTTTTTAACTCAGTTTTAAATTGCTATGAAACGGTTGATGAAAAATTAATTGTATATTATATGATAAAAAAAATGCATAAAATCATGGATTAATTTAAATCCATAATACATTCAATATACATACAAAAATATGTGTTAATGAGCAATACTGGAAATATGCAGCACAGAACTAGCAGTCAACATAGTCTGGGAATCCTGCCTTAGCCTGGACCAATTTTATAGTTTTCATCAGGTATATCCAGTATAGTTCCAGCATGATTTTTTTAGCGACCTTTAATATTAATAAATATTAACCATCTTTGTAAATTTATCGGCTCACCACAAAGAAGAATATAAGTTGTCTCACCTGTTATATTTGTTGTACAAATTAATTTGGTATATTTCATTAATACTTCGGATATTCCCAATACTCCAGTAAACAGAACTCATCTAATATTGGCAATACTCCATTGTCTTTGACAATTTTATACCATATTTTTCACAACTAACGAATGCTGGAGCCAAAATTATTTAATAGGTTTGAATGGATAGCTTCATCGATGCTTATTCAGATACTGTCGACTATTGTCATGTTCTTATCAATCAAATGATATTGAGCCAATTTAAACAGAAAGTCAAGCATGAAAGAGATAGCGAGTATAAACATGGGACAAAATCCTCTGAGAATATCGCCATGGTTAGTCAAAGTATCGCTGCTAATCCGAGAACCACGACAACGGTGCAAGATCTTATTGATTTCATCAAGAAATTATTTAACATCGTGCACCTTCTTTTTGTGGGCTTATCTGAAATCCAAGGTCCATGCCAGCAATCCACAAACAATTGACCTCAAAAATGAAATTAATTAACACGAAATCACTAATTTTCTTAAGCTACAATATACGTTTAATGCTTTTTTAGTTTTTATAAATTATAAGGATGGCTTCACAAATTATAAAAACGACTGATTTACAAAAAACAACAATTTTATTCTTAAAACATGTACAACTACTAAACACTCCTTCTTTCTTTCTTAACCTAACCTGCCAACATTAACTGGCGTTTGCTACAAGCGCGAAATACAAAATAACATTATAAACACTTACAAATCGGCCATTTCTGACATCAAGAGCGCCCTCACTCAACACAGTTTAAATAAAAGTATAGACTCTTAAACACACGTAACATAAATACCTACTTAAACAAATTATATTTAGCATAAAGTCGTAATTTGTTGCATAAAATAAGTTCACATAAAGGTGTACATAATACTTCTGATAAATCTAATAACTAGAAATCAGTCATAATTATTAGCATAAGCAATAGCTGAAGCATCTGCAGCATCTGTGTATTTTGTTGCAATAGCGTGTTTACTAAATGCATAATTCCTAAGTCAATCCATAATCCCACTTCTGAAGTTGTAAGGATGGATTCATAAATTTTAAAAACCGTGTACAACTACTTCTTAACGTTCTTTATTTCTTAACCTCACCTGCCAACATTAACTGGCGTTTGCTACAAGCGCGAAATACCATTATAAACTCTTACAGAATAATCTATTTCTTTGAATTATATATATAGTTTAGCACTAATAACGAAAATTTGAAACATAGCATTTGACCAATCCTACATTATATTGAACCTAAAGTAAAAAAAAAGGTAGGCAGTCATGGGGACTGCTGATAGAAGTGAAAACTTGAAACATTGGATTACAATACCTTTTTATAAAGTTTTAATGGTGAAATTGAATGATATAAGTTTATAAATAATCATTTGGAAAAAATAACAAAACGCATATTTTATTTCTGACAATTTAAACCAATAAACTAACCAACCAACAAAAGTAATTTTGAGAAATTAAATTTATTATAAAATTTTATAGCATTTTTAGTTTTAAAATCCGTGACAAAAATACTATCGAATAACTAGAAATATGTTTTACCACGCTAGTAAGATAACTCCTAAGCCACTATGAAATACTCATTACACGATGTATTGCAGAGATTAAATATTAGAAAGATAAATAATATCAAATTTTTCAACGCAAATATTGATACTAATATTGGAAATATTGGAAAATAAATACTTTGTTTTTATTATTCATTTTTCTACATAAAATATTAGCATATTAAATACTCACTCTTGTACTGCGCAGTGATTCTACAATTAAACAATTAAAATAATGTTTATCTAAAACACAATTTAATTTAAAACACATAACCCTCAAGAGAAACTCTTCAGCGATTCCCGATTCAGGAGTACATATGCCATACCCGTATATCTTTGATTATTAATATCTTTTGATTAAATTATCCAAATTAATTTTTTTTATTTAAACCTCAATCAGTATAGAAAAAGACTATATCTATAGAATGTTCCAAAAAATAATAGCATTTCTAATACCATTGAAAAAACCAGCAAAAATTTAAAAAATGTTAAAATGAGGTGTTCTATTCAAACTACCACATCTAGGCGAAATTAATAAATAAAAACTTTCTTCCAACGGCATTTACAAGGGGACTTAATGTACTTTTAGATACTTATTATACTTATATACATAATTTACTTTTATTTTAAAAAATATATTTATTTCGTTAGGTAAAGTTCACTAGTATGATGCTCTTCAAAAACCGATTCGGCCTCGCTTTCACTCTCTTTGTCGTCGAAAATATCAGCTGCTTCATATAACGCTTCTACTTCAGACGCACAGCAGGTACGAGAATGCGTGTTCATTTTGAGTTAAATAGAAAATGAAAGAAACCGATAAATAAATGTTAAAAAGTTTAAAAATCAAAGTTTACAATAAAAATACTATAGAAAAAATAATATTTATGATTTACATACCACAAACTGTGTCAAGATCGAAAAAAAACACACTATTTGTGCAAAAAGATTATTTAAATAAAAAACAGACAAAAAAAACACTGACACCACAACAGCACTGGGAGTATAACCATAGACTGATTACGGTCGCTTATATTTTTGTTAGTATTCACATCTTAAGATAGCTATGGTGGGATATCTGTAGTGGGGATAGTAAAAAATTTTCCCCACTGAAAGTCATCCCCTCAACGTGGTCATTTATAAGGGAAAACACTTTTAATTCACCCCTGGGTATCTCTAATCCAGTGCTTCTCTTTAGGGTTAAAACACAATTGACGTCGTCACAGGTGCAACACGTCACTAGCATGTCGGTGACGCGAACCCATAAGTTTTGCCCCTGCCGAAAATCACACAACATGGTGAAAGAAGTTTTAACTTATCAGAACAGATGCCATAGAACGAAAAAAGAAGAGAACTATTGTTGATGAAATGCAAATAATGAAAATGATTTCTTTTAAATAATCAAATATACTTAAGAGGTGCTTTTAAAATATGTTTTGTTGCTCGGGAAGCCTAAAAAGTAATAAAAAACAATAACAGTAATGCCCTCCCAGAAAAACACAGGTGGGCTATCAATCCATTTTTCGACATCTCCGTATTGTTAAGGCGTTTCATGGAAAGTGCGTGAGACATCGATGAAAACAAGTGATAATCGCAAGGGGCAAGTCTAGTGAATAAGGCAGGTGGAACAAGAGTTCCCAGCCAAGTGTAAAATTGGTGTCTCTGATGCTTTCGATGTGTGTGATGAGGCGTGGTCGCAAAATCACTTTTCTGTGTCTTGTAGCCCATTATTTGGCTCGAAACTGTAGCCAGCTTCTTTGGTTCGAAACTCGATATGTTTACCGTATGAAAAATATTATGCTAAATCGAAATGATTTAAATAATATTGGCGTTTTGAAAGGTACTGTCGTAGCAAAAAAGACATAAGAGATTAGAATTGGAATTAGAATTGGAGATCAGAATTAGACTCTGAACCGAACTTGTGTTTTCAACACTATCTCTTAAAAAAATGAATTATAAGAAGGCTCTGTATATTACAATATCTATTTTGCATGTTCAATCGTCTTTCAGACGGTTTTCATTTGTTAGAAATCAATGTTCCAATTACTATTTTTCAAAGATAGCTGTAGTAGCGGAGTGAATATTAGCAATGATGAAATCACCTTAAATTAGGGTACTAACCTCTAAAAAATAAGGAATATTGATTGGCTGATTCTCACTCGGTTAACTCTTCGAGGAATTGAAATTTAAATATAAGCAAACACAAATTTCAACGATTGAAAGTCCAAGGAAAGTACCAAAGTCAGTTGATAATGGATGGCCAAATTCTCAACTTAAGCAATTGATTCATTCATCAAACAGCCATTGATAATGTCTTGTCTAAATTGTTCTGTAAAGTAATTGTTTTGAAACGACCTAGACCTACCATTCGTTTTTGGAACTAGATAGCGAAAGCGAAGTGTTATCTACTTCATATCTGCAAAATGTTGAATGAAACAATGTTTGATCAGCGAGTGCTTTGGAAAAAAAATGTTATTTGGCTGGTTTTTAAATTTTGCTAAGGATTAAGAATGACAGAAAATAAAAGCATTTTCGACATATTATTTATGTTATTTCCAAAAAGGCAAGACTGCTTTGCAGACGCAAAATATCATGTGTTGTGTACAGTGAGTTTGCAGGCGTATAACGCACAACTAACATAACCAAGAATATATCCACGAATTTTAATTCTCCAATTTATAAACAACGTACCGAAGTGTATTGAAAGTACACTGCAACTTCTTAAAAAAATAAAATAAAAATATTCGTTAAGTTTACTAACACTTATTTAGCAACACTACGTACCATATATCCTCTGTTTTATGCCTGATGTGCATTATAACATCATCAAAAATTAATAAAAGAAATAGAGCAATAATTGCGTTCCATAAAAATATGAAACTGTTCTTAACTGTTATAGTAAGATTAGATAATTTAACACATCTAATATTTTCACAGATAGTAGATAACGTTTCTAACTCATTACGGGTGTCAATCCGTTCATTCTGTGAATGAACGACGTTTCACCAAAATCTTATTTGGCATGACAATCTCATTGAAAATGCTAAATGACGTTGTTGTATGTTCCATATGAGGTTGTGAAACCCAACGGTTGGGTGTGTGATGACACTCAGCTACTGTTGTCTCATTGAACGCAGTTTAAGAAAATCTAACACCACATATATACGCCATTCGACGGGAAGTCGGCGAAAACATGGGTTTTGAGTGTGGCTAGGGTCTCCCTATTCTTGATTCTATGGTATGTCAACAAAACTTTAAATAACTTCAAAATAACATAAATAACTTCCGACACCACTCAACAAAAATAATTTTCTTTATGGTCTAAAAGTAAAAACTGATTTTTAGATGTTTTTACGTAGTATATATATATATATATATATATATATATATATATATATATATATATATATATATATATATATATATATATATATATATATATATATATTTATATATTTGACACCTTAGGATATATCTTTGGTACTATGATCACAAATTTCGTAATTTTTCAATGTTATTTTTTATAACGTGATCCTAAATAACCATGCTATTAATCACAGTAACAAATCAAACAATGAACGTTGTTAATTTAATAAAAAAAAGTTTGATTGAGTCATGGTTACAAAAAATTATGTCAGCTAACTTTGACACTTCATCTTTAAAAAATAAATGTATTCCACTACCCAGGGCAAATTAGTTCAAAAGATGGCCCATTTAGTCAAGATTTCAAAATGGTTGCCCAGGGTAGCGTAATACATCGTTTTTTAAAGGTGAAGTGTCAAAGTTAGCTGACATAATTTTTTAAACGACTCAATGAAACTTTTTTTTTAATTAACAATGTTCATTGTTCGATTTGCGACTGCGATTAATAGCATGGTTAGTTAGGACCACGTTATAAAAAATAACATTAAAAAATTGGGAAATTTGGGATCACAGTATCTAGGGTGTCGAATTTCAAGATTTTCAAAAATATGCCTATTATCACGTTACACAGTGGCATGGATTTTTTTTCTAATTTTTGCCAGAACTGGTATAACCTGGCCTTTCGCCCAGCACTCACTTGATGTAGAGTTTCGGGACACCAAATACAATTTTTTTCCGACGCCCCAAAAAAAACCTTTCTTTTGATGAGAAAATACGGGGGAATTTTCTTTAACAAAAATAACACGTGCCTCAAGACGATCTAAGTTAATTTTTTTGATAAAATCGTAGTTTTTTTAAGTCTGTTGTTTTTATCTGTTAAAGTATACGGATTTGAGAAAAAGATATAGGACAATAGATTTTGTAGGTAATTAAATTCTCTACAAAAAAGGTCATTTCCATTTTCTTCATAAAATTCATATTTATGGAGATATTCGCAATAATAAGTTCATTAACTCGATATAGCCAATATTTTAAGACCTACAAACGTCATTTTTTCTGAAATTTAAACAACTTCGTAAAACTATAATAAATTCTAGATATTTTAATAATATAATAATTTTAATATTTTTATATTAATATAATTTTTATATATTTAATGTTTATTTTTATAGATATCATTAAATAAATAATTGTATATTTTGCTGAAATCCGTATATTTTAAAAGATACTTACAAAAAAAAAATTCCCCGTTTTTTTCATCAAAAGGAAGGTTGTCAGAAAAAAATTATTTTTAACGATCACCCCAATATATATATATATATATATATATATATATATATATATATATATATATATATATATATAATATATAGGCATATATATATATATATATATATATATATATATATATATATATATATATATATATATATATATATATATATATATATATATATTCATAATCTTCTCTTTCATCTTTATGAATATATATATTCATAAAGTCCACATTTAGACGTCTTTAAAAAATTATCAAATGTCCCAAAATTAAAAACAGGTTTTCCTCTGTAAGAAGTTGAATTTCTAATTTTGTAATTAAAACACTTCATTCGGTTACTCAGATTTTATAATCGACCGTTTCTTAGCCGCAAGTATATTCTTTGCAGGTATATTTTGGGAGGTGACTCTAGAGATTAAAACATAAAAAAGTTTCTATAAACATATCCCAAAAATTGCTTCTTAAAGGGGTTAGGGCTCCTTAAAAGGGGAACTCTGAAGGTCGTTTTTTCGCAATATTTTCGAAACGGTTTATGCCAAAGTCGTGAAACTCGGTATACTTCAATAAGTTGGAATCAAAAACGTTTCTTGTGTTAATAATTGAATATTTAGTCAGGGGCGTCACATACAGGGGCGTCTCCTGTATGTGATAACCTCCTGTGTGTATAAGGTAACTGCTGTCATAACTTTTTTGTTTGTAATATTTTTGATTTTTAAAATCAAATTATTAAATCGCAAATTAGAAATAAATGAATGGACATTATTTAAAACATTTTTTTTTAAATTAATAAATACATCATTTAATGTCAACATTGCAATGGCGCCTGAATACAAAATGGTGAAAAAAATACTTCACTCTCTCTTAGTGCGAGTATTTAAGTTCAATTTAAAACCAAAAATGGCATCTGTACGCGAATATCACGGTATGCTTATTTACGGAAACTCGTATTAAGAAGAATATATTTTTGTTGGTGTCGACCAGATTAGAAATATGCCAGGACTTTTTTTCATCGTGTTCGGAAAAACTGTGTAAGAAGGTGCTAGGCTTGCAAGAGTCAAATTGTTAACAATTTAAAAATTCAATTAAATAAAACAATTGTTTTATCATGTATTTCTTAAGCTGATGTGAATCATTTAAAATGTATTATGGTATGAAACAATTATTACTAGTAATTTTAACTATAACATTACACGACAATAATTAAATAAATAAATGTTTGTAACAAAACAAACCAAATTTATGCTGAAACGTATGAATAGATGTAAAGATATTACATCAGATTTTCAAATAATACCCTAAGATAAATTGAATTTCTAGAGGAATTGAATTTCTCATCGAAATATATTGCGACGATGCGACGTTGCTAATTGTTAGAAAATTTTCAAAAAATTCTGACCTATTTTCCGCGGAAATGGTTGCATTTAGGATACATGTTTAAGGAATCTTATCTTCAAAATGACGTTATTTCCGTTACACTCCATTCCATCCAATTAAAAAAAAACAATTAGTTATTTTGCCAAAATTATTTCTGTTTATTCAAAATATATCCCTTCCAAGTCAATACACCACTGGGCACGTTTAACTAATGCTAACATAGATGTTTTATGTCGTTTTGCGGAATCGCCTCAATGAGCTTCTTATTTACGGGAAACCTCTCCGAAATTCCGAATGAGCTAGTCGTATTTACGAGCATCGATACCCCGAAAGGCCGCTCTCAGCTCGCCAAACATTTGTCCAAGTTTCTCAAAGATTTTTGGATACGCGTAGTGTGGTTCCAAAATATCAAGAATGTGGGCGGCGGCGAGAAATCGGTCCTGAAGTCGAGGAACAAATTTTACATCTTGTTGAAAGATTCTATCAGAAATATTCGAAGTGTTGCGCGACAAGCTGAGTTTTCCCGTTAGATTGTACTTAGAACACTAAAAGGGCAACCATTAGCATATACAAAGGGTAGAAGCAGTCTTACCCTTGATTTTTCACACAGGCAAATATATTGTGAATGGTTTATTCGCCAAAACCAACAAAATCCAAATTTTTTGTTCAATATGGATAAACCGATGAAGCTTCTTTCACGAGGAATGGGATGATTGATGACATTTTGAGAAGTTAATTTAATAAAACAATTAATCATTAATTATTATGACGTGAATCGTTTAAAATGTGTTATAGTGTGAAAAATTAGTGTAATTTCAACTTTGACATTAAACGACGATAATGTGTAAGTTTTTCTTTTTGTAAGAAAACAAACCAAATTTATGGACAAACATTTCAAATAAATTACTATAAAAATATTACATATCTTAAGAGGCCAAACAATGCCTTAAAGGAACGGTTCCATTGAAATAAATAGGACGTTACCGTTGTTAAGAAAATTTATATTAACTTTCTAATCTGATTTTCGCGTAAATGGGTACATTTGGATAAATGTTATAAGAATTTTTTTTTTCAAAAGAAGGAAAGAATAGTTGGTTAAATTTATGAAAGTACTTTTAATATATTATATATACTAGTACATGCTTTATGCTGATTTTGTTTTCACTTGCATTAATATTGAATTGCATTAATATTGCTTGCATTAATATTGTATTTTTGTTTTTCAGCCACTAAAATAGATTTGCGTGATAATCCCAGTATCAAATGCTACTCAATAGAAGACGGTAAGCGGCTGAAGAGGAAAGTCAAGGCCCAAAGCTATAAAGAATGCTCGGCTCTGAACAACGAAGGTTTAGAGGAAATTTTCATCGAAGCGATACGGGTAGTATTAAAATCTAAAGATAAGAAAAGAAAACCAGATTGCAATATTTTGTAGAAAATTGAGTCAAGTAACGCAACGCAGAGTCTTGATATTAGTATTTGGATGGTCATTAAATAGTTGAAAAGTTTCAGTCATGTAATGTGATATAAAAGTTTTTTGTGGTTTATTCAGCAAAACACTGAAATGTTGACATAATTTTCTTTAAATGATTAATGTACTATTCCAGATATTATTCTATTGAAACTTATTTAAAGTCTTCTTTGAATGCCTCTTCTTATTTTTTTACAAAACAATTGAATCTGTGAGTTCGACATATCCAAAATCGTCGTATCGAGAAAATCAATAAAAACCTATTAACGTTGAAACTACTTGATATAGACTATTGGGATGCATAAAAAAATTTTAGATCCCGTGGTTTGCAATGCCTTTTTAATAATAGTTTTCCCAAAAGTCAGATAATGACAGATAAAAACAGCTGATGGACTTGTACGGTTTTTGAACTTAACTCCGAATATAAAAAAGCAGCAGGCGAAAATTATTCTTCGATTTATTTGATATTATTCATATTGTAGTAGAAAAATACAATACAAAATTAAAATTGTTAGCTCGATCATCTAATCATCATTCTCATCAATCAGTATTTGTCGTTTTCCATGATGTGACACGGTTATAAAATTCTTAATATTTCTCTATGGATATAAAACATTACCTTCTTGATGTCTGCGATTTTTTCCCATTAATCGGAACAGGTTCTTTATATTCGTCACTATTGGGCAGAGGTGGGTTTTCCTTGTCTTCTTTCAGCTATATATCCCACGTTTTACCATATCCAGGATTTGAACTTTTATACAGGAACTGCCTGTAGTTTGATACAGCAAAAGTTTCTTTCTTGGAACGAGCACCTCGAGTCAAAGTACTACACGTTTTTAGTAGTTTAGTTTTATAGTAGTCAGGCCACCAATTCTTAAAATCCATAATATCGGTGTATCGGATTTGCTTCACAGTTGCCTTTTTCTGGAATTTAATATTAAATCTTCATGCTTCTGGAGTATAGATTCGATCATGTTTTCTGAAATTCCGTTTTGCACAGCCAAAATCTGTATTGCAGGGCAAAAACGTATGGCCTCTTATCGGGAAGTAGTGATATATTTTGTTGAATCTATAGGTTGTCTGCAATGCTAAATGGACCAGGGTTTGGTTTCGGACATCTGTCGGAAAACAAGAGTAGTTCAGTGAGTTCAAGGGGTATATCTTTCATTATGTAGTCATTAAGGAATGTGCACATTTCATTAGGTTCTTTCTAACCTTGGCCTTCATGATAGATATAAAAATTACCAGTATTCTCCTTAAGAGTGTGATTTGGAATGCGCATACCCAAAGCTGATTAAAATAAAAAAAATCTTGCACTGGAATATGCGGTAGTACTGGAATTGCTTTTCTTCAAGTGGCATATTTTGCATGTAGTCAAAAGTCCCATTAGTCTAGTCTAACCCTAGACTAGTTTAGTCCCATTACTTCTGGTCGTTCAGTATACACGGTTTGCACTTCTTTAATTTTATTATAAAACTTCTTCGCCCACCTTTTATGTACCATTAGTTCAGTACTACTCTATTTGCATTTTCCTTAAGGTTATATCTTCAAGCCTTGTTCCATGTCTTTTGCACTCTGAGCAAATTTTGAAATATTTCAATAGAATTCGTATCTAACCAAGTTCTCCAACTCCGGATATTTTCCTACAAAAAGGCTATGCATTTCCTTCATATCCAAAGTTCATTCATCGCATATTCTACGAGGTATGTTATTATGCGTGCCTTTAAGATCCTTTAGAAATTTATCTGCCAGAAGTAGGGTATTCATACGCTGAATTTGCCAATGCGATATGGTATAAAGTCTCATAAATGCCTGTTTGCGCACGGAAATTCGGCTTGAGCCTTTCAAAACAAAGTACGAAAAGTTTGCTTTTCTTTCTTGTTTATTTTCTATACTTCTTACGCGATGTCTTTGAAATGGTTTTACTTCCACGAATCCCTGTAGGTATGTGTCTTGCTCTTTTTTCGACTGACGGATGTATAACTTAGATATAACATCTTTCTTTTCTCCCTCAGGAAACTGTTTCATGCATTTTTTTTGTACAGCTGAAAAATAAAACAGCTACTTTAAAATTCAAGGCAAACTTGTTAAAACTCATTAATTTACCTACACGCAGGTCCTACATTCTTCGCATTAACGTGATTTTCCTTCTTAGAAACATATGCCTGACCATGCAAATGCGCTGGTTTAATGCGTTGTGTTTCCAACTAGCGGCATCCCTTTTTCTTTTTCTGCTACCACTACTAGTATTATCAACCTCTCCAGTATCACTGGATGACATAATTTTACTTAAAATTGTTGAAAAATCGCGAATATCAAGCTATTTTTTACAATACACATCTACACGAAGCAAGCTCTGATTGATTTTGTTGTTGAGATGAAAAACCGTACAAATCACGGACATGTACCGTTCTTCTTTTCATTTCACGGGTGCAACCAGCTGTACTACAGCTACAGTTAACTATAGAGTACGGTTTTTATGCTTAAGAAAAATCGCTGTCTTATTTCAAAATGTCAAATTTTGGACTTGTACAGTTTTCGAACTCACCAATTCAATTGCATATATAGTCAAAAAACTGTAAAAGCATGTCTTTTTGAAAGTGTTTTTTTTTTTTCACTAAAAAAACATCAGATATTGCAGAGGAATTTATTTTTCTATGTTAAAAAATGGTCGACTTCGTAAATGTAAAATATATTTAATACAAATTAATACAAATTAAAAAATAACTCTTCTATCTAAATTTAGTTTTTGTTATTTTTATTTTATAACTGCACACTTTTTATGTTGTAAAAAGTTTGTAATTTGTATTGTTTCATTTGCAGTTATGAAAATCAGACCATCTTGCGTATACTTTTATAAATAAATGTATTATGTCGTGTAGATTTTATAATTGGTAACAAGTCATGGAGATTAGTTTGACTGTGTTAATCATGCGATTCAGTGATTTTATTGAAATTTGATCCATCTTCTAGTATATAAAAATAATATTAATTCTATATTTTATTTTATATATTCGGTTTTATTAATTTTGTAAATAATAATTTTTCACCGTACGTTAATTCAATTGCGATGGCTTTTCTTGTATTTTAGCATAAATATTATATTTCGAGAATAAGTCTGTGTGGAATTTTGTTTTCAGAAAATAAATAGATTAGTGTCAAAGCTTTACCAAAGAATAAAAAGCACTATTTTATTTTAAACAAACATAATAAAATGCTACATTATATGAATCAGAAGTTTATTCAAATGTTGGATGTTATTTAGAACAGATGATATTTATTTATTAAAGTGTATTATTTAGATATAAGAATTTCACTAATGTATGGTAGTGTTCATTAGAGTGATTCATTATTTAGTTATGTTTAAATATTTAATTATCTTTTATACTATTAAATGAAAACACATTAAATTGTTTGTTTTATTGGATTTTGCATTACATTTTCATTGATTTTCCATCAGTCCCTTGTCATGAGCAGTAGTTCTTCAGAATCTCTTCTTACATTATCTTGCCGCCGTGTCTTTGGTCTACCTCTCTTGATGTTATTCCTTACTCGTCCCTCCATGATTGATCTTGATATTTGGCTTTCTGGTATTCTTGCCATATATTCGACTCATCTGAGCCATTAAAGACTCACATAGCTTTGAATATCCAGATCTCTATATAGTTGCTTGATTTCCAAGTGGTACGTACTCGATGCTGTAATTTCCACTCACAGAACCAAAAACCCTTTGCTTTCAAATTCTGCAAACATTTATATTGGGTTTTTATGAGGGTCCACATCTCGCAGAAATAAATAACTCCTGGCCGAATGAGTGTTTAATAGATCTTAACTTTGATGCTCCTTTGCATAAGTTTAGATTTGAGGATAAACAGTTTGATGTAAGTAGTTTTGTTACGCTTCAGAATACGATTTCTGTTATCCCCTGTAAGGTTGTTGTTTTCGTCTTCTTTGCTTCTTAGATAAATAAACTAATTCATAACTTCAATGTTGTCGCTGAATACATAGATCGACATTTTTGTAACATTGATGAGAATGCTCTTTTTGCGTTTGCCTTTAGTTAGTTATTAAAACACCTTTTCACAGAAATGGCCAAACACTTCCGATTTTCAAGTATCTGCTTCTCCTTTATATCATGCGATCATTGAAATTTTTTGTGCCTGACTTTGGATTTTACAATGTAGGAATTAGCACAAGATCCTAGAGGGGGTATTTCCACAGTATTCTACGAACCTTTAAGGGCAGTTTTAATGTTTTCTGTAGTTTAGTATATACGGACGATTTATTATAAAATCACTAGATCTATCTATATAGATCTATATTCGAGGAAGTCAAAAAGCCTATCTTATATTTTAAGTGTCAAATTGGAGATCAAAATAAAAGTTGGGCTCCTCATGTTTGCCGTGTGAGTTGTCGTAAATATAGTGCAGTGGATGCATCGCAAGAAAAATTCTATGTCGTTTGATGTTCCTATGGTGTGGAGAGACCTACTGGCCATGTAAGTGATTGCTACTCGTATTACTAAAACAGATGAGATCTCAAAAAATAAAAGGAACAAAATTCAGTATCCAATTTAAGTAACCCAGAAATGGTGCTTCTTCCGCCTCTCCATATCAATCTTGGACTAATGAAAAACTTTGTCAAAGCCATAGACAAAGAGTCAAAGCCGAAAACAGAATAGTTTCAAGTACCTAAAAGAAATATCTCTTCGATTGTGATACAAAACTAAAAGAAGGCATAATTATTGGACCTAATAAGGAAGTTCCTAGGCGAATTCCGTTTTCGAGAAAAATTAAATGAAAAGGAATTGGCAGCTTAGAAGTATTTTGTATATTACAAAAAGAACAAAACACAACATTTACAACAAAAAGAACATTCTCATGTTGACCTATGTTATTACATATTCTCTGTTTGTATGAAAGTTCATAAGTCCTTCCTTACAGAATTTTGATTCATTGGTCTCTAATATACTGTACAGAAACCATCCATCTTCAATGACACTATTTAACAGCAAATGACAAAACCATAATCTACGCACAGAGTCATCTTCTTCAAGACCTTGTACAAGTGTTCCATGAAAAGGATATTTTCCTTCAGTATGCACGGTGTTGCCTTCCTTCCATGGTGGCAACTACCCTGATGCTTTTTTGCTCGTCGCCAGGATTTGCTCGTTGTCTGCTGTACGATGTGTTTCGTAAATGCGATGATATGTGGTGTAAAACACTCTAATATTAGGT
The DNA here is from genome assembly GCA_031761425.1 of Cosmopolites sordidus. Classification (NCBI taxonomy): domain Eukaryota; kingdom Metazoa; phylum Arthropoda; class Insecta; order Coleoptera; family Curculionidae; genus Cosmopolites; species Cosmopolites sordidus. Next base: position 445,893 of record JARFXV010000440.1, on the reverse strand, counting down.
AATCTTCTATTCGGAAATCGTTTCTGGTACAACCGACGTGCTTTTAAACAATTACCATCGGTTCTGTCATACATGTACAGAATTATTGTACAGAACAATTACCATATTCTTCATTGGTAAAACTAGCAATTTCACCAATAAATTGTCCAAATAATACAAAAGTAGAAACATAAAACAGTTTGGAACAATGGAACAATGGAACAATGGAACTGCAACTTGACAGGATAGAATTACAAAAAACTCGATTAAAAAGGCAAATACGTCTCAATATGTAAGAAGCCGTACCATGAATAATGGTGCCGTTTTCATAAACAGCAGTCTCCTTGGCAGTGTTTTGTTTGGAATCAACTGTTGTTTACGTAAACACGTGTTACTACTTTTTACATTGTAGATCCAAAAAAAACAGGAACTGTATGAACATCTGAAAATTGCAACATTTGGGGAAGGGAAAATCCACGATTGATTCATGCGAAACCTTTACATTCTAAATGAGTTGGTGGGCATTATGGTGTGGAGGTGTAATTGGGCCATCTTTCGGAATGTTGCTGATGAAGCTGTAACTGTGAATGGTGTTCGATATCGTGAGATGTTAACTGGATTTTTGTGGGCTGAACTGAATAATATTGATCTGAAGAATATGTGGTTCCAATAGGATGGCGTTACACCTCACTCTGCGAATGATTTATTGAGAGAAAAATTTCCTGGACGAGTTATTGCAAGAAATGGTGATATTAATTGACCATTAAGATCATATGATTTGACACCATTGGGCTGTTTTCTTTGAGGTTACGTGAAAAACCAGGTCTATAGGAGCAATCATCAGTCGATTCTTGAACTAAAGGATGAAATTATTCGAGTTATTGGTGAGATAGAGCGACGGTTATGCCAAAAGGTCATCCAAACATTTTGACAAAAGAGGTTTTCATTTGGCAGATATTGTCTTTCATTTTTAAATGTCATACTTCCTCAATGCATTGGTGTCATAGACAGGGCATGGTAATCACTATTATACTGACTGTGCAAAAAAAGAGCAGACCCGCGAACTTGTATAAACTGCAACGGTGAACATCCCGCAAACTACAACGGATTGTTGTAGAGAGATTACTTGAGATTACTAGATTCAGAAGAACCCTAAGAATAAATCAATGCTATACATCAACCCACAATACTTACGCCACACAGACAGCAATATCAAGTTAAAGGAAAACCTATTCAGAAACCTTAACACGTCCTTCGCAAGAAAATCTCACCCAATCATTCCTCAACAATATTCTCTGGAGTCTTTTTGACCCCCTGGAACCGTATATCATACAAATTAAAAATTTCCTCCTAACAAACATTTTCCCAATAATTCTAAATAGCCCATAATCAAAAATTAATTAACAATTATCAGTAAATCCTGAACGGTCTTATGCCAATTGATGCCAATTGAATCCAAGCTCGACGATCCATCTGTATAGCCTTCTTAGCCTGTCATAACACTGACATAGCCTGCATCAGCGAAACAAATAAAGAGAAATTGAAAATACTAGGTTATAAAATATATCGACAGAGAAGCTATGGTATCCTCAGGCTGAGTTACCATCTTAATCAAACCAAAATATTTCACAACCCAGTCAATATGCCAAAAGTTACAAACTTAGAAATTGTATCAATTAAAGTAAACTTTCTCAATAGCTCCAGCATCCAATTATATAGCGTCTATAAACAACCCAACAAAGACTTATAGTCAATTTTTAACACCACAGAGGCAACATTGTTAATTGGAGACGCTAACTCCAAAAACACTGTGTGGTGGTATCGCTACACCGACCCAAATGGGGTAAAGCTAAATAAAATTACAGCAAAATATAACCTACAGGTACTCGTACCGAATGATCACATATATTACCCATACTGGAAAGATCACAAACCTGACATTTTCGACATAATCGTCCAAAAAAAAATTAAGAAAAGAACTTCGACTTCTAACCCTCGACTCAGATCATCTGCCAGTTATAATTACATTTCAAGTCGAACCTGTTAAAAATTCTCCTAAAGAACTTATCAATGGCAAGGTAAACTGGGAGGTCTTCAAGTATAATATGGACTCCAAATTAGTACACATACTACTACAAATGTATACGTTGAAACTACAACAAATGTCGATAAACAAGTATACATCTCTCAACAACGCCACAAAAAAAAAACAATTAAATCATTTAAAAACAATACCCCCTACCTCCATAAATCAACTTATTATTAAAAGAATCCGGTTAGACGAGAATGGCAGGGAACAAATGTTTCTGCAACCAAAAATCTAACTAATAACATATCGCATTGCATTAAGCAAGAATTAGATATTCTTAGAATAATCGAATAGAGTCGCAAGATCCAGGATTATGGAGATCTACTTAGAAAATTCTATGAAAAACGGAAGAAATCCCATCTCTTCTGTTTAGCAATACAGTACTACATTTCGATGAAAATAAATGTATTGCAATTGGTGACTACTTGGAAATTGTATTCGATAAACTGTCTTCCCAATATGCCCTTATAAATTTGACATAAAATGAAGTGAAAGCCAACACATCACTAGCTGCTTTAGACATCAAATTTACATCGCCACAGGAGATAATGTCAGTAATTAAAACCCTATCGATTAAAAAAGCACCGGGTCATGATCAAATACTAAATATAATACTTAAAAATGCAAGCAAAAAAATGATAGCCTACCTAACTTTACTTTTTAATGTTTCTCTAAGACTGGGATATTTTCCACAAACATGGAAGCACTCATACATTCTGCTTTTTTCAAAGCAAGGAAAACAACCACAAATTAGTTCTCCGTTATAGAGCAATCAGCCTCCTTTCTACAATAGCTAAATTCTGAAAAATAACGTACGACAGATTGAACGAAGCGATTGTCTGCGAGAACATAATTGCAACCTTCTAATTTGGTTTCAAACAAGGGCATTCTACGTGTCATCAAACCAAACGCTTAACAGAAACTAAAGAAGAGGGGTTTAAGAACAAGGAGTACATTCTAATCATATTCTTGGCCCAAGCTTTAAAAGCTAAAACCCATAGGCTAAAACAACATCGGTTAATATAATAGAATATTTAAAAGCCATTAATTTTTTACATTAAACGACAGATCCTTGCAAACATCCGTACACAACTCAACATCAACTACTAGAAAAATCAGATCCGGCCTGCCAAAGAGGAATATACTTGACCCAATTCTTTTTAATCTATAAACACACGATATAGCAGAAACAGAAGCCTCTCTGCTTATGTTTGCAGACTATTCTAAACAAGGAACAACATTTTGAACTTTGAACGGTAATTAAACTTCATACAGCGACAAATACCATTGTAAAATGACTCAATAAATTGAATCTAAAAATCAATATAGACAAGTGATAATCTTATAGACCCTATAAGATATATATATATATATATATATATATATATATATATATATATATATATATATATATATATATATATATATATATATATATATATATATATATGCGTATTGTTTCACGGATGGAAAAACATGTATTGGGGTTTTTTCCGGGAGTACGTTCGGTTGTCGAGTTTTTTTCGAGCAACATTTCGCCAAAATCTCATTTGGCATCTTCGGTGCTTACTGTCGCGAGGATCGTGACTTTTTCTCGACAGAGTGCAATCATATGATATTTGATTATCTCAAGAAAGAAGAAAATCACCAAAATCTTTATTGAATTAATCAATATCAGTTCCAGGTGTTGTCAGTTTACCTCTTTTTGCCAGAAAATAAGACTACACAAACTGCCAGAAAGAAGTACTCAACCGTTTTAATCAATAACCCAATAAAAGATGGAAGAGGAGCAATAAAAGAAATATATGATCATACAGAAATAAAATAAAATGAACAGATTGAAGCAAAAGAAACAAACATGTAAGGAATATTAAAGATAATGAAACTCAAAGCTTCCCGAAGCAGCAACTCATTGCTTTGCGAATTATCGGACCTCCTGTCCTAGCCACAGGGCAATTCGTCGATATCATCGTCCCCAATCTCCGGCATCAAGACCCGGGTTACGAAATTTTCTCGTTTCGCGACTTGTGTAAGTCTAAGCTTCCATTCGCGTACCGCAGAGTCCTCTAGCGTTTCTGTCGATGCCTGCCCGGCGAGTGCACCTATGTACATTGTCGGTCTAGCAGCGACAGGAATTAGCACAAATAAAACCGATGACTTCATCGGTCTTCAACCTAACTTCTACCAAGTTCGCCCGGACATCGTTAAAAATTCGCTTCCCGAACAGTCGGACTTCCATCCCTCGGGACCAGAAACCTCCGACATCTCCTGGATCAACTAGAGACCCTCAAAACTTTTCAAAACTCCCTCGTGGGTCAAACAGATGTATAAAAAAGTAAAGGCCGAAAAGGATAACCGAATAAAAAAGAATTATAAAGTACCAAATAAGAAAAAGAAATGAAATAAAGATGCAGGCAAAGAGAAAAACCACCTGTATTATAATGAAATGTATAAAGACCCCTTTCACTGAAGACTGGATTATGTTCCATAATATAGATCATGGGGACATGAAAAATAGAGCAGCGGTGAAAGCACATCCAGAGACTTTTTATTGGGTTGCTCCATAAGTCCCGCCGCATTACTATTGCAAAAACTTACTGAAAAAAAAACAATTATAACAACAAATTAATCAGTGATGATTAACAGTCATTGTTTACGACCTGCTCCCACCTGTTCCAAAGAACCGCCTCGTGAGAAGGGCCATATCCAGCCTCGACCCCGAGAATAAAAGTCAGGTAAATCCGGCAACCAGATAAGCTAGGCTGACGAAAAAGTTTTTCAGAGAAGGAAAGTGGGGCAACCTGTTCTCCTCTCTGGACTCATCGCACACTAAGCAAATCTGGCGACTGGCAAGGTCGTTAGCAGGAAAATCCAACATGGATATTCCTACGCTAAAATCGGATACTGATAGCGCTTACGCCGTCTTCGATGTGGACAAAGCCGGCTGAGTGTTTCAGACTTCAAATGACAAACCAATGGCATCCAGAGGCAGACTTCTAGAAAGATGTGGCGGTCAGTGAGGCTGTACCCGAGCTACCGATTTTCCCGCAAATCTCTTACTTGTAAAATCATCTTGGCTCTCCCGGAACAATCATGGCCATCATTAAAAGTTTCGTCCCAAGAAAAGCTCCTAGTTTTGACAGCATTACTGTCAGAAGCTCCCGAACAAGCAGATCGCAGAGATCACAAACATCGTGAATTGCATCCTACGTCTGCAATAATTTCCAACCTCGTGGAAGCACAAACTTCAACCATTCATAGCAACTCCAAAGGCAGCAGAATGCTGCTATTCAATGGCCGAAATTCCGCCGCCTGCAAGTCAACGCAAATAAGAGTCAGGCGATCATCTTGACCAGAAAACGCTTCATCAGCGAATCCAAGCTGCTGGTGGACAAAGTTCCAATCCCATGGTTGCAAAAAGCAATCTAGTCCAGCCAAATCCAGCTAGCAATATACAAGGGTCATGGCATCATCAAAATGTTATACCCACTCTTAAACAGAACGAGCAAACTCGGTCAAACTACCTCAGATAGGTAGTTCTGTACGGTTTCCAAGTTTACTTCACATTTCTTTGCCCCACGTTGGGAAAGAAAATTTAAATCTTCAAGAACAAATCCAAAAGGGAACTTTTCAAAATCCCCTCGTGGGTCAAACTGATGCAAGATAATTAAGGGCCGAAAAGGCTAACTTAAAAACCAGGCTAATATAATGAAATGGAGAAAATGAAAGAACCCTCCATTCCAGATCATTTAGGGCCTTCTTGGCGATTTTTGCTGGGCTAGGTACCCTTACTGGTCGACCATATTGTTCTTCTTCAGCATTTTCCAGTACACAAGACCATCTCAGTTGCACTCGACGTAGATTATAGTCTTCTTGGGATGGAGACCTTGCTTAATTCTCGGCTTTGGTGTGTTTTCTGCGGCTACCCACTCCTTCCTTTGCTTCATATTGATCTTTAGACATCATTTTTTTTATTTCCCGTAATGATTCTGTACAAGAATCGTTAATTGTGTTGTTTGGTGTCGAGCGAAATTTTAAGCAGCCTTATCATGGCGATTTTCCTTGGTGTGGTCGGTTAATTTGTGTGGCACGGCACCCAAGTTCCGAATTTTTGAGTAAATTCCATGATTGGAGATGTCGGGAGATTGTCGCAAGACCACAGTCCATCTTCTCAACCAATTTTCGGCATGTTTGTCGGCCGTCGTACTTCAAAAGCACTTTAGGCTATAGCGTCCTCTCTATATTTAACGCAAATGTCTCGAACTGCTTCTGTAGCTGATCACGGTGAAAGGCGAAATATAGCAAGTATCAAAAATTATGTTTTCATCCAAAGTCTCACTCAAAGTTTTTCAGAAAAATCATGCTAATCGTTTTGTAAAATAAGAAAAGGGGTTTCGAATGCACCATATATATATATGGTTGCAACAATTGGCACTTTTCTTTCTACAAAAAATATTGTTGCAAATTTTTTTGTCAAAGGATTTTATTTAAAAAAACTCATAGCATAATAAAAAATACTTTTGTGTGCTCAAAAATGGACTTCACCAGTGTAAGAAAAATGGACAGATATGATAGAGTGAGACAGATAGTGACGTTGTTCAACGATAAATTAGGGAGAGACAGATTGATATTCAACTTTAAGATGGCCCATTTAGTGAAGATTTTAAAATTGCAATCGGCATTTTTTTTCCACAAAGTATTATTACCTTTTTTTGCAAAAGAATCTTATTTCAAAAATACTCAACCCAAAGGTAATATGTCTGAGTTAAATTAATGATTGGTTTAGTATTTTATTAAGATAAAACTTAATCAAAATGAAATGAAAGGAATGATTGTAATATTTTTATTTGTCATAATATTTTTCTCTAAAATTCTATGTTCAAATTGTTTGCCTTTGGCACGAATACATGCTCTGCATCACCTCAGAAAAGATCTTTTTACCAATCATGCGAATCTCTTTACATTTATTTCTTCTGTTTCATTTTAATTTATTATTTCTTTTTCAACAATTCTGTGACGCAGTTCAGCTAGATTTTGTATTGGTTTTGAGTATACTTTTTCTTTTATGCAGCCTCAGTAAAAGAAAGCATAGGTATTTAGATCCGGAGAACGAGAGGATCACTCAATTGAACCACGGCGCCCAATCCACCTATCGCGATACGCTCTGTTCAAATAATCCTGTACAGGACGAGCATAATGCGCTGGGCAACATCTTGTTGAAACCATATTTCTCTGTAGATATCGAGTGGTACATCTTCTAACAAAGTCTGCAAATAGTTTTGGAGAAAATCCAAGTAGTTGGCGCCATTGAAAGTGGAAAGAAAGATGCCAATTGTTCTATCATTTTGAAATCTTCACTAAATGGGCCATCTTAAAGTAGAATGTCAATATGTCTCTCTTTAATTCGTCGTCGAACAACGTCACTCTCTATCTCGCTATATCACATCTGTCCATCTCAGTTACTCTGGTAAAGTCCATTTCTGAGCAAACAAAAGTATTTTTATCATCGTATAAGTTTTTTGAAATGTGGTCCTTTTGCAAAAAAAAATAAGCAATAATATTTTTTGTGGAAAGAAAAGTACCAATTGTACCACTTTGAAATCTTGACTAAATGACCCATCTTTTGAAATAAGTTGCCCAAGATAGTGTAATACATTTTTTTTAACAGATGTAGTGTCAAAGCCAGCTGACATTTTTTTTAACCACGACTCAATGAAACTTTTTTTACTAAATTAACAACCTTCCTTTTTTGATTTGTGACTGCGATTAATAGCATAGTTATTTAGGATCACTTTATAAAAAATAACACTGAAAAATTGGGAAATTTGTGATCACATTGTCTAAAGATAAAACTAGGGTGTCGAATTTCAAGATTTTTACCCAAAGATACATAAAGATATAGCCTAGAATGTTGAATTTCAAGATTTTCAAAAATATATCACTGCATTTGGCAGGATCAGCATTGTATTTAAGAGCAGACTCCCACTTTGCCTGAAAAAAAGTCTTCGATCAGTGCGTTCTACCCGTTATGACATACAGAAGTGAAACCTGGACACTCACATCGCAATGAATTCAAAAACTTCGGGTAGCCCAGAGGGGAATGGAAATATGTATGATTGGCACTACAATGAGACAGAAAGTTCTGCGCACGTATCAGGGAACAGGGATCATTGGAAGAATAAAACAATTGAAATGAAGATGGGCAGGCCATATAGCGAGGCGATGGGATGACAGATGGACCAAGGCAATTCTGGAGTGGATACCGCTTGATCGCAAACGTCCGCGAAGAAACGCGCACGATGGATTGATGACATCGTTAAGTATATTGGACCAGAGTGGCAGAGGAAAGCCCAGGGCCGTGAAAGTTGGAAACATGCTGAAGAGGCCTTCATCCTGTACACGGGCTGAACAATGATGATGATGATGATGATGCGGATATATATATATATATATATATATATATATATATATATATATATATATATATATATATATATATATATATATATATATACAGGAACTTGTGGAATAACCCATTATATGAATTTTGTAGTGATTGACTTTGATTAACAATTTGTTTGTGATTATCTTATATAGTATTGCCCCACCTCCATCGAATAATCGCATAAACCAAAATTTAATTTCTTGAACAAAACTTCTAAGTTTGTTAAACTTTAAGTTAATATGGGGATTTACGACTGATTAGATAGAATAAAAATAATAAGCAGCAAATAAAATTAGTATCAGAATTAAGTATTACTTTATTTGATTTTTCGTGTTGATCATAATTACCCCAATCTCTCCTAATTGAAGTTGACAGATCGATTTCGAACTCAATCAATAATTTATTCTGAGCTTATTATTGTATATTGAATGTTGAATATTAGCAAATGTATCATCTTCAAAATAATATGTGTATTAGTTTATGAATTAAATATTAAAAACATTATTTGTATGCTATTTTCTACTAATTTAAAGGAATTGGCTGTGAAAGAAGGGTCCTTATAAAAAAACACTAATCAAAATATATTCATAAATATAATAAATAATTATATCATATAATGCATCATAATTTTATTGAAATAATTCTTCTAAGCATTTTTCTCTGATGACCTCAATTGGCGATGTAGGCTGGTTTACTGGTGAATTATTCAAACATAAAGATTCAACTTGTGGTAAAATTGGGAGCACCATTGTATAAACGTCCTGATGAAGTTCTGGAGAATCTAATTATAACAAAAATGAACATTAATCAAAAAACCTATCAGCAGTAATTCTATATTTTATATATAACTTTTATATGTCAATAACATTTTTCGCATGCCTACCTTGGCATTTGTTGCCTAACTCGATAGTCTAAAATATCAAACTCAATGTTGCTTAATGGAGCGTAAATATAGTAGAAATTTAGATATGAATCATAGTTTGATTCTTTAATTGTGATAAAGAAGTAATAAGAAATTTAAAAAATAATGTTACTTACTTTATATAATTTAAATTATTTTCTGCCCTTCGGTGTAAGGTAAAGAAATCTTAATACAGGAAAATAAAATCTAATGGACAAGTATCTTTTTCCAACTTATTTACATACAACATACATACTTCCAAAGATGAAATGGAAAATGTTATTAATAAAGTAACAACACACGAAATATATCTCAGCAAAGCTACTGTTTAATCGAAGACTTAGTAAATCTGAATCTACTAAAGACATTGACAAAGCTAAAGAAAATAATCCAATATGCACAAATATTTAATATAGATTAAGAGAGATAATTAGATTCTTATTCCAAACCCATGGAAAATCATTTCTTGTTCGTATTACACAGGATCTCAGAATGTTGGCTTACGATTTGGCCGAAAAAATAACCTAAAACATAAATTTGATAGTGATATGAGAATGGCAGGCAGGATCTGGTTAGAAAACTTTTTGAAGTAGCTAAACTTAAACTTAAATCTAGCAATCTACTAATTGCAGCAGTGTTTAACCAAGTTGCACTCGATATATTTGACTTAATGAACGATTTAACAACCAAATATAAACTGACATCCGACAGTATATTTAATGCAGATGAAACAGACATGACAACGGTACTATAACCAAAGAGAAAAATAAATTAGATTTTAAACGTCTATTTGAGATATTCTATTTGAATCGGCTTATTAAAATCGTGTTATGGCGTCGACGTAGATGTCTTCGTTGTTCAAATTATCTCGCAGAAAACTAAAGCCTGAATTGATGAATAATCTGCCACGAGGATTAAGGACTCTGTGTCATAAAAGTTCATTGAATTCAAGAAGAAATATGCATGGCCTGGTTTAAATATTTTAAATTTTTGCGAAAATCACGATATAATGCGTTTTTGTTTTTACTCTATGGGCAAGTCAGTCACTAAAATTGTCGTTGTCATTAACTAAGGTTTCCCCCACACTGTACACATCATCTATAGCCTTTGGACGTGTGATTGCAAGTGTGAGTGCAATCGCTTTCAACCTACTGTACGAACAGCAACAGCTACACCTGATATTGAAAATCTCAATTTTGGAACTATAGTGAATGAGCGCCACCCATCGACACCAATCGTATCATCGCCGAACAACAGCAAACAAAATCAGATCAAGACGAATCATTTCCTATTCATCCAAAAGTCATCGTGCTCTTTCCTAAAACATCAAAAACGAAGAGAGAACCAAAGCCAAATAAGAAAAAACCGCCATGTTAACATCAATACCCCATCGCAAAGAACGAGAAAACACTTGAGTAACAGGATAAAGAAGCACTTTGGGTGATAAGAAGACAATCCGAACAAAGGAAAATGGAAAGGGACAAAAAATAAAGATAGAAGATCAAGATATCATTTGATAATGATTAAAACACTTGGTATTTATTTCACAATATATTCAAGATATTCTCTGACATATTTCGGCCTCGTGACCATTCTCAAAGAGAGTTATGTATAAACTAGTTCTCGAATGGCTGTGAATATATTGCACAATCGATCAAATCTAAGATATCATCTAACAAAGAAGATCAAGATGCCGAGTGTTTTTCCTGTTTTTTTTTAGAATATCTTAAATGATCGATGATATGCTCAATGTTCAATTTGTGGGTCCACTGTGACTGAGCTTATGTCGACGATGATAAGAATGCGAGGTTCATTTGCAAAAGATGTGCTCCTTATTCGTAATTCTTTATTTTTATTTAATTAGGCCTATTTTGTCTTAAAGTTTGGTCCATGTTACTTTTATATGTAGACAAAGGGAACCAAAATAGGATATTAGAAATTATCCAATATTTTTATAGTCTATAATTCGATTAAAGTTTGATTGATAAATGTGATAGAAGAATAAGCTCCCCATCTTTCTGCACCACCACAATCAAGAAAAAATAGATACATAAAGGAATTAGACTTTTGTCTAAATTTGTACTAAAATTCGAACATTGTATGACAATTGTTTCGACACATAGCACCTTCTTCAAATACGTAACTACAATGATGAAGAAGATCTACCTCACTTAAATATAAAAACTTCTTGATATTTTTAGAGAAGTAATGCATTTCTATTTAAATGTTTCACTAATTGAATTCTTACCATTATATGTACAGCCATTAATTTCCAAATTTGTATGTTGATTTTCTTCTCCACGAAAATGTCCAACTTGTTCTAATATATTCTTTTCTTGGAAAACTAATGCATTATGGTTCAATTCCTGTAGATCTTGTGCATGTCTTGGTATAAGATTTATATTTCCAGTATCATAATCTACTGACATTATGCACTTAACACTTTTATTGTCATCCTGGACTATATTGTTTACTCTGGATTGTGTAAGCGCATTATAGTTTTCATTTTTTCCTTTATCCAAGTTATCTTGTAATGCTCGATCGTTCGATGTGGATATGATAGTTGCTTCGGGTTCAGCTACTCGAATAACTATTCCCGGTGGATTCATAGGACACTTGTGAGATTTTTGACTAACTTTATATCTAAAACTTTTGTTACATGCTGTACATTTGTATGGCATTACACCAGTATGAATCCTCATATGTACTAAATATGATACTCGTTGTCGAAACCTTTTTCCTAAAAAAAAGAAGTGTCAGTAGCTTTATATATAAATGTCCAATCATTTTAATCATGTTAAAAAAGAATCCATTAATTTTCTCGCTTATATATCGATTGATATATTATAGTGATTGAGTTTTCGAAGCGTAGTGAGTTAAACAAATTATTATGTACTAAATAAAATAAATAGACAAATACGAAGCTTTTGGGTATCTGGCGGATTGGATCAAGATTTAACAAAAATCCCCCATCAAAAAAAAAAAATATCGTTAATAATTGACTATTGCAGTACTGTGGCCAATAACAATCAAATGAAGAACGCCAGAATTTATACGTGCTGATGACATAATAATGGCAAATAATATTATATGAATGAGTTAAAATAATCATTAAAAAAAAATGTTAAATTTGTAAACAAAACAAATATATTGAATAACTAATATGTCGAAGCGTAAACAATCAATAAAAAACTACACTGTACAGTTTTAGGATGAAGAATTGGAATTACAGGCAATACCTTTGACGAATTGAGCTATATATGCAGGCAGATAATTATGCAAGATTTATATATGCATAAATATGGTGTTATATCCAATATATACGGGGTGTTTCAAAGTTGAGTTATTTATTTTAACAGGTTGTAAAACTTGCCAAAATAAGTAACTTTACCAAAAAGTATTTATATAAAAGCTGCAAAATGAACAAAAACCGTTACAAAATTTGAAAACAGTCCCGACATTTTGATATTTTTGAGCACTGCGTTGTAAATGCAGTCACAGCATGTCGTTTGTACGCGGAAAAAATCATCCGGCTCCGCGAATGTTTTGTACATTTAATTACAAGACATAAAACCACTTAAACGCTGGAAGATCTCCTCCACGCAAAATGGTAGAGATTGAGGAAGAAATTTTAGAAATTGTCGAAAACGGGCCAACAGCGAGCATAGACCTACGTCTATAGCAGGTCAAGTTGAAGTTGGTCATACTAAATTATGAAAGACTATATGTCAAGAACACTTTCATTCTTATTATTATCAACGAGTACAAGCGTTACAACCCGAAGATTATTCTAAAAGAGTTGAATTTTGTCAGTGGCTTTTACATCAGTACAACGGAAATGAAAATTTTACCAAATTTATTCTGGCTACCGACGAGGTACCCATTTTCAGCACCAATTTTCAGTAAATGTTTTGGGTGGCGTAGTAAATGGCATGTTTATTGGGTCTTTCTTTTTTCCAAGTCAACTGACAGGTGAAAATGATTTAATCTTTCTTCAAAACAATCTACGACAATTATTTCAAAATAGTAGTTAGACAGAATATGTGGTTTCTACATGATGGAGCTCCGCCACTTTTTATACGAGAAGTTCACGAACATTTAGGTAATGAATTTCCTAACAGATTGATCGGGCACAATGGACCCATATCTTGGCCTGCATGCTCCGCGGATTTAACATCCTGCGATTTTTTTTCAGTAGGGCTATTTAAAAAAGTTAGTTTATCACGATGGAGAAGTAAATACTGTAAAAGGACTACTACAGTGCAACAAAAACACTTGTGATATTATTCGTGGACACCGGGATTTTATTTCTGACGCGTGTAGTGACTCATGGGTACGCCGAGCAAGATTTAGTGCTAAACGAACAAATGGTAACAATATTGAACAATTTTTGTAACATGTAACATTTTTGTTTTTATTATTCTGCAACTTTTAAATAAATGATTTTTGCTAAACTGGCTTCTCTTTGTGAGTTTTACAACGCAATGGTGAAGAATTTCAAAAAATCAGGTCTATTTGCAAATTTTGTAACTATTAATAACTTCTTTATATTGCAACTTTTATATAAATGATTTTTTGGTAAAATTTCTTATTTTTACGAGTTCTGCAACCTGTTAAAATAAATCACTCAACTTTGAACACACCCTATATATTTTTCAATTAATATGTTGTGAGCTATTCTTGTATGTGTGTCATTTTTTTTTACATTTGGTTCGAAAAAAGAAGTACAAATGTTGGACTGGTCAAATATTATGTTTATTTTTATTATTATCGCTAAATTGTGTATATTATTCAAAGAAAAGCAGTATTCAAAATCATTGAAAAAAAAAACAATAAAGGCATGTCGTACTTTAAGAAAATTAGTAATTTCGTGTTAATCTTTACCAACTAATCGTGTTAGTTGTCCACATTTATAGATCACGTATATTTCGATATTAAACGAAGGCACTATGTTTTTCACAGTTTAGCATTTTTTTCTTGTATAGTATATTAAGGTGTAAAAATATGCGACTCACGGTGGATGTGTACATCACCGTGAAGAAGAGACCAAAATAACATGGACAACATGCGCTGATTAAAGAAGAATGACATATAAACAGATTAGTATGCCCCTTTTTAGATATGGCCAGTACTTTAGTTATTTTCGCAAATGAATCGATACAGTAACATAAGTTCGAGAATTGTTATGAAATAGATTGATTTTTAATGGAAGAGGACTATATTAATACAATGTTAATTAGTGTCAGACATAATTTCAGTCAGACATAAGAAGTATACCAATAAAATAAAAATTACCTTTGAAAAAAAAAAATTTTAAATATATTTTTCGAAATAACCTGACCCTTAAATACAATGTTTCAAATATATATAAAAATGAGGTCGTATAATAATAAATTTTAATTCTTACCGCATATTTCACAACCAAATGGCCTTTCTCCGGAATGTATTCGAATATGATTCTGTAAAGTAGAATGTTCCTTAAACGCTCTTCCACATTCGTTACACACGTATGGCTTCTCTGACGAGTGATATAACATGTGCTTGTGATATGACTGTTGAAAAGTAAATGACTTATTGCAAATATTACAAGAATAAGGCATTTCTCCTAAAAAAGATATAAATAGTATCATTGTTTTTTAAAATTCTAATACTATATAATATTTAGAATTATTTGTGTTATGTATAAATTGCTGGTTGCAATATCCTGGGCCCCAAGGCGATAGTGCAACTTCCGCTCACGAGTAGATGTTTATGTTGGATTAAAGCCCTGAGAAGCATTTTGCAAATACGTTAGGTACTCGTTAGTCATAAGGCTTTTTGGGAGATTAAGAGTTCTAATCAGAGTTGTTCCGAATAACACGGATAACGGATACTAACGGAGTGTTCTCCGATAACAGTTCGATAACTGATGATAGAAGTTTGTGATAGATAGATATATTGGACTGGAATATAAATAATAACCTCATATGTATATTACTTAATATTATTTATTGACAAACAAATTTGATACTTTATTGATCCACCATAAGCTTTAATAACCGCTTTTAAGGGTTTAGGCATAGTCGACACCAACTTGTGACATAAATTGGGAGAAATAGAATGCGATTCCTCAAATATTTTTTGTTAAAGTTGGCTTTTTCTGTGACAGTGATACTTGGCTACATTTCCCTTTAAAATGTGCCAAAGATCTTCGAGGGGCGAAATTCCAATACAGGTTCCCTATTATTACGGAATTATTTCTTATTTTGTTATTTCCATTCCCCTCTGTGCTACCCGAGGTTTTTGAATTGATTGCGATGTGACTGTCCAGGTTTCACTTCCGTATGTCATAACGAGTAGGACGCACTGATCGAAGACTTTTCTTTTCAGGCAAAGTGGAAGTCTGCTCTTAAACACCATGTTGAGCCTGCCAAATGCTTCCCAGCCACATTTTACACGCCGTTCCACCTCCCGAGCGATATCCCCCCCCCCCCCTTTGGGATTCTCATCCCAAGATATATAAAGTAGTCCACAATATCCAGATCCCTTCCTAAAACTGAAATTCTTCTATCCTCGGCGAATTTATTGAACATAAACTGAGTCTTTTTCAGGTTTTTAAGTCAAAGGTTTACCAGCCCTTTGCAGTTCTTGTATGCGTCTTTGCAGCTCCTTTGGGTCTTATGAAAGGAGAACGATATCATCTGCAAATCTAAGATGGTTTAAGCTTTCACCATTGATCTTTATACCCTCCTGTTCCCAATCCAGATTACGGAATACTTCTTCAAGGCAGGCCGAGAAAAGAATAGGTGATATTACGTCACCGTGCCGTACACCTCGTTCTACATTAATTCCCACTTCAAGATCATCCAGGTGAATTATCGCTGTAGCTCCATGATATATCGATCCTAAAAGGTTTACATATGGTTTGTCTACCCCCTGGCTAAGCATCAATTATGGCATGCTTTGAGATGAAGTGAAATGCTTTTTCGTAGTCGATAAAAACCAAGTACAGTGGCATTGTGTATTTGTATGGCCTGCTTTACAACCTGGATGTGATCCATTGTACTGAATCCACTTCTGAATCCTGCTTGTTCTCTGGGTTGTGCGTCATTCGCTTTTCTTAATATTCTTTTAGATGTTATCTTAGTGAAAACTTTGTACATTACTGATAGAAAGCTTATTGGACGGTAGTTCTTTAAAAACCTTTCTGTGCTTCTTTTCATGTAAAAGGATGTCTTCTGCATTTTTCCATAAGTCAGGTACTTTTTGTTCTTTGAGGCATTTTGAGTATAATATTACCAGTGTTTTTAGTTAGAAAAATTATAATTTTTCGGGGTGTCTACAGGGGGTGTCTACAGGGGGTGTCTACAGCTCTGCAGCTCTTGTATACCAGTTGCCACTACGCCTCATCGCTCTCATTCGACCTTATTCTACTTATCATGGCAGATTTCAGCCAAAACAGGCTGTATTCGTTCCAGGGAGAAGTACTTAGGAATATATATTCAACATTCGTCAAATAATTGAAAAAGCGAGACAATCTTTATTACCGGAAGGCACAAAATGACAGTATAAAATGGACAAAATTATATATATTTCTGCACGAAATGGGAGTATCAGATCACCTGATGGGCTTAATCTGTTATCTATACGAAAAAAACAGAGCAGTGGTGAAAACTGAAGATCGAATATCCGATGTTCGAATGGGTTTTGCGTCAATAAAGAAACCAGACAAGGTCGATCGAAGAACTGACAATAGTTATCATATAATTAAGGACGAAAGCTACCTTTGCGGACTAAAAATAAACAGGCAGAAAACAAAAATAATGATTATCGGCCGTCAAAACAATAAGATGTCCAACATTAGTTAAATATGGCAATTTAAGGTAGTGAGCCAATTCGTCTATCTTGGGTCATTAATATTGAACGAACGCAGTAAAACTCATGCGATCAGAAGATGCGAAATGGCAAGAAATACAATTTGATGATTTGGAGAAATAGGGACATAACACAAAACGCGAAGAAGCAAACAGTAAAAACCTTAGATGTTCCAGTATTGCTATATCAGGCTGAAACATTGACCATTAAAGACCTCAAGTGCATTGATTCTTTTGAACTTTAGTGCTGGAGATTTTGGCATTTTGTAGATTTTCCATTCCGTTCGAACTGTCAGACGAACAAACGTTATTCAAGTATCCGTTATTCAAGAAATTGATGAACCCATATGGATATCTCTCTAAAATTATGAATTATATTACGAATACTAAGATTCCTTGGCCACATTGAACTCAGGCCTTGGCCTCATTGAAATAGGCAATAGCCTAGAAAGACTGGTAGTATAGAGACGAATGGGACGTTCTAGATTACGCGACAGACCTTCAAAAAGATGGACAGACTAAATTAAAGACCTAACTCATACATCTCTCCAATATACAACCAAGGAAGCTAGAAATAGAGAACGCTGGCGAGAAGTAGTCGAAGCTGGTGAGAAATAGTATGCGAACAGAATGAATTTCCATAAATCGCGAATCTTCTGTAAAGAAGAATACGAAGAACAAGAGAGATAAACTAAAGATGTATTCGAATTCTAATTTATTCGGTGTTCTTAATATTTTTAAATCTAAGAAATTTAATTAATTATCCATCTCTATTTCTATTGTAAACTGGATTTTTGTGTTTACGTTATTTAAATATTCAAGAAATTGATTGAATAGTCTTTCGGTACCCGTCCAAGTGCAAAAAATATCATTGACATACCTGGCCCTAAAATGTGTGTCTTGTATAATTAGTATAGTTACATAAGTTGTTTTCAAAATTAGACATGAAAATTTCTGCCAGAAGGAGGCTTAGGGGGCTTCCCATTGGTAATCCATTCGTTTATTGATACAATTTTGAACAGAACATATTTTTAAGTTCCAGAATCACAAATCATTTAAAGAAAGAAAATATTAATATTATCTCATCTTAAAATAAGAATAATCTCACATGGATATTAAATAATAACAAAGAAAGAGCAAAACTTTGTGACAAATCTAGATGGAAATATTAATATTATCTCATCTTAAAATACGAATAATCTCACATCGATATTAAATAATAACAAAGAAAGAGCAAAACTTTGTGACAAATCTGGATGGAGTATACGAAATAAAATGTAATATATGCGACGCTATATATATAGGCCAAACGGACAAATCTCTCAATAATAGGCTAAAAGAACATAAATACCCAATTTTGCATAATCAAAGAAAGACGGGCTTTGCCCAACATTATATAGACCAAAACCATTTTTTTTAACACCAATAATACCAAATTAATACATAGCAGCAATAAAAGCTGTGGCTGTTAAATTACTTGGAAATTTCCGAAATTAAAAAAGCCATATACGACGGTAAAAATCTAACAAACACCCAGCTAGACTTCGAAAATACCCCAATTATTGAAAGTGTAATAAATTTAACGAGACAAAAAAAACCTACCTCCAATAGACAATACTTTGAAACTTAAGTTTATACAAACTCTCCTTGAGAATAGTCGCGAGGCCAAAACATGTCAGAGAATATATTATAAAACAAAAAAGAGTCAGGTTATATTCAATAAATTTGCTAAGACGAGAAGAATTTCAGGTTTAAGAAGGAATTTGGACATTATGGACGACTTTATATATCTTGGGCAGAGAATTTCAGTGGACGGAAATATTGTCCGGGAAGTGGAACGGTAGTTAAATGTGGTTGGCAGGCTCAGCATAGTATTTAAGAGCAAATTCCCATTTTGCCTGAAAAGAAGAGTCTTCGATAAGGGCGCTCTGCCCGTTATGACATACGAAAGTGAAACCTGGACTGCCAATCAATTCAAAAACATCTGGCATCACAGAGGGGAATAGAAAGATGTATACTTGACATTACAAGACGAGACAGAAAGACCTGCATATGGATCAAGGAACAAAGGAAAGTGTGTAACATCATTGGAAGGGTATAGCAATTGAAATGGAGATGGGCAGGCCATATAGCGAGGCGATGGGATGACAGATGGATCAAGGCAATCCTGCAGTGGATACCGCGTGAACGCAAACGTCCGCGAAGAAGACCGATGCACGATGGACTGATGAAATCGTTAATTATAGTGGACTCGAGTAGCGGAAGAAAGCCCAAGACCGTGAAATTTTGAAATATGCTAAATTGCTAGGTTTTCATCCTGCAGTGGATCGACATGGTCTGATGATAATGATAAGGATATATATATATATATATATATATATATATATATATATATATATATATATATATATATATATATATATATTAATTATACGGTACATGTTGTTTTGTGTTCGGAAAACATCTACTATGAAATTTAATTTGCCTGCGGAGTTTAACATGCAACACCGAAAGAGCATCGATCTTACCCAACCTACAAATTACATTTCAGTCTTTTGCATCCATTTTTATATTATATGTTAGTTCGTAGTGTTTCGCGGATGGAAGAATACGCTAGACTATTAGTCCGGGAGTACATCCGATCGGATTGCATATATGCATATATATATATATATATATATATATATATATATATATATATATATATATATATATATATATATATATATATATATCATCATCATCATCAGCCCGCATCGATCCACTGCAGGATGAAGGCCTCTTCAGCATGCTTCCAACCTTCACGGTCCTGGACTTTCCGCTGCCACTCGGGTCCAATATACTTAACGATGTCATCAATCCATCGTGCTTTCGGTCTTCTTCGCGGACGTTTGCGATCAAGCGGTATCCACTCCAGGATTGCCTTGGTCCATCTGTCGTCCCATCGCCTCGCTATATGGCCTGCCCATCTCCATTTCAACTGTTTTACTCTTCCAATGATGTCACAGACTTTTGTTTGTTCCCTGATCCATGCGCAGGACTTTCTGTCTCGTCTTGTCATTACATACATCTTTTCATTCCCCTCTGTGCCACCTGAAATTTTTGAATTGATTGCGCTGTGAGTGTCCAGGTTTCACTTCCGTATGTCATAACGGGTAGAACGCACTGATCGAATACTTTTCTTTTCAGGCAAAGTGGGAGTCTGCTCTTAAACACTATGTTGAGCCTACCAAATGCCTGCCAGCCACATTTAACACGCCGTTCCACCTCCCGGGCGGTATTCCCCTCCATGGAAATCCTCTGCCCAAGATATATAAAGCTGTCCACAATCTCTAAATCCCTTCCTAGAACTGAAATTCTTCTGTCCTGAGCGAAGTTATTGAACATAACCTGACTCTTTTTCAGGTTTATTTTCAAGCCAAATGGTTCGCCAGCCCTTTGCAGTTCTTGTATGCGTCTTTGCAGCTCCTCTGGGTCTTGTGAAATGAGAATAATATCATCTGCAAATCTAAGATGGTTTAAGTTTGCACCATTGATCTTTACACCATCCTGTTCCCAATCCAGTTTACGGAATACTTCTTCAAGGCCAGCCGAGAAAAGAATAGGCGATATTGCGTCACCCTGCCGTACACCTCGTTGTATATTAATTCCCACTTCAAGATCATCAAGGTGAATTGTGGCTGTAGCTCCATCATATATCGATTCTAATAGGTTTACATAGGCTCTCTCTACACCTTGGCTAAGCAGTGCATCCATTATCGCATGCTTTGAGATGGAATCAAATGCTTTTTCGTAGTCGATAAAAGCCAAGCACAGTGGCATGGTGTATTCGTTCTGCCTTTCTATGACCTGCTGTACAACCTGGATGTGATCCATTGTACTGAATCCACTTCTGAATCCTGCTTGTTCTCTTGGTTGTGCGTCATTCAGTTTTTTTAATATTCTTTTAGAAATTATCTTAGTGAAAACTTTGTACATCACTGATAGGAGGCTTATTGGACGGTAGTTCTTTAAATCTTCCTGTGCTCCTTTTTTATGTAAAAGGATCACTTCTGCATTTTTCCATAAGTCCGGTACTTTTTGTTCTTTGAGGCATTTTGAGTATAATTTTGCCAGTGTTTTATGTAACGTCCGACCACCAGCTTTTAGCATTTCGACAGTTACACTATCCTTTCCTGGAGCCTTGCCGTTCTTCATCAATTCTATAGCATTTGTTACTTCCTCCACTAGGATATCTGGCATTATATATTGTTCTTCCGTGGGTATTGCTATCCCTGACTGGCTCTGATCTTCATATAACTGGGAATAAAACCTTCTGACAATCTCTAACATTTGGGTACGCGTTCTGCACACTGTACCATCCTCACGCTTTAAAGCATATATTTGCGTTCTTTTGTTTCTCAGCTTCTGTTTAGCTTTGTTAATTCCTTTGTTTTCTTCCAGGGTTTTTTGCACTAGCTGCATATTGAATCGGCGCGTGTTCTCTCTGATACGTTTTCTTATAGTTTTGCAGAGCTCAGTGTACTCGACCCTGCCAAAAGGACTACCTGCATTTCTCATTGCTCGCCGTTTCTTCATTAAATCAATGGTCTCACTAGAGATTTTTGTTTGTTTGAGACATTTTTCCTCTGGTGCTATTGAAGCAGCCGTTTGAAGTACATTGTTGGCGATTTCTTCATATTGAACTGATATTTCCACGTCCTCTGGATCTTGTAATGCAGCAAACCGGTTTGACAAAGCAATCTCAAAATCGCTTCCTCTCTCCAGCAGTTTTCCAGAATCCACCTTGTCCTTCTTTGATCTTACCATTCTTTCGCGCTCTTTTCGACAGTCAATCCGAACCCTTGCTCGTACCATTCGGTGGTCACTTCCAACATTAAAATTGTTAAGGACAGTACAATTGGTAAATATTGTTTTATCGTTGGTCATGATGTAGTCAATTTCGCTTGTGAGCCCAGATGGACTTTTCCATGTCCATTTTCTGCTGATATTTTTCTTATAGAATGAATTCATAATATATAGTTCTTGTCCTTCAGCAAAATCAACTAATCTGTCACCTCTATTGTCTCGCTCACCAGTTCCATATGGGCCAGTTGCATTTTCGTCTGTTCTTGTTGTTCCAATTCTGGCATTAAAATCACCCATCAAGATTTTGTACCTACATTTCTCCTTGTATAAAAGCTGGGCCACATCATCATAAAATTCCTCAATTTCCTCATCTTTATGGCTTATAGTTGGTGCATAAGCTTGGACGATTTGAAGCCTAAACTTTTTATTCAGCTGAATGACGCATTGGGCTAATCGGTCGGATGTACTTTCAAATTTTACCACACTGTCCTTCAGCTTTCGATTGATGAGGAATCCAATTCCGCCACATCGGCCATTTTCCGTACCTCGAGTGTAGAGTACGTGTCCAGTTGGTTCCAGTTTGATTAACTCTTCACCCTTCCTTCGTGTTTCACAGAGCCCAATAATATCCCAATGTATGTTGTCAAGTTCGATTAACAGTTCTTGCAATCGAGCCTCTGTTTTCATAGTCCGTATATTTAACGTTGCAATGTCAAAAGTCCAATGGCAGCCTGATCTAACCCGGTGATTCTTAGCACCCTCTGCCTTGGGGCAGGTCTTCCCGCTGCCGTAGGTAGTTGCCCCTTGGCCTCCGGGGAATGAGGGCCGTGTTTGAGGTTGTACTGTCATATTTCAACACATCGAAATACCATGTTGAAGGTATGGACCGTAATCTGCCACGCTGGTCCAATGCGGGTTGGCAGATTTTGGATATATATATATATATATATATATATATATATATATATATATATATATATATATATATATATATATATATATATATATATTAATAAGGCAAATTTGAAACGATCAGATGTATCCATGGGGAGAACGGATGAAAGATTTCTGTTACTCTGATATCTTTCTCCAAGGCCTCGCCTGGTCTATCTTTTAGCATACCTGATACCCACATCCAACGGTGTGAGAAGAATGCATCGCGTAGTTCCGACTCCTGCGAACATTCATCGTAAGTGAACATTCATCGCAAGTGCCATTGAGATTGCGACCCGCCATCAACATGGCCAGTTGACTTGGCCTGGCTTTGATCGTTTCCCTTCATCTGTTTCCTTGCGTTAGACTCAAGCCCAACTGACGACGGCTGTTGGGCCGGAAAACTGGTCCTAGTAGATACTTGTCTTGCGCCATGGCGCGGCGGCTGATTTGAAACGATCAGATGTACCCAAGTGGTGAACGAATGAAAGATTTCTGTTATTGTAATATTTTCTCGACGGCCCCGCTACGCTATCTTTTGAGCAGCTTGTATATACAGGATGATTCACAGTGAATGGTACATTAGACGTTTACGGAGAACTACTTAGGGTAATGATTTAAAGAAAAGCTCTCTATTTAATGTATTTTCTTTGGTGCACTGTGGCCAGATCTACTCAACTTTGATTCCAACTGGTTTTGGTTTTTTTTTTAATGGAATACAATATATATTATCACACTAGATTATGTGGAGCATTTTGAAACTTTTTATATAACATATGCTATATCTACCTTGAGCCGTTTCGGAAATAAAAAATATTTTTTAAGAAATTTGACAAGGAACTTCTTTGAATGTAAAATGAATGTTGAATGTTGAAATGTTGCTTTATGATAATATGCCATAAAAATTGTTTTATCGCATACAGAGTGTTTACAAAAAAGTGCGCTTTTGATAGAACTTAAAAATTTATGTTATATAGGAATTTTAAGTGGATCACCTTGTATTTCATAGTGTAGCGAAAGAGAGCGATAAATTAAGTGTCTTAAAGTGTTAAGTGAAGATATACCTATTTTTAGTGATTTTCGACTTATAAGCAAAAAACCAATATATTGCAATTAATGCAAGGATAATGGTTTATTTTAGTAGTGGGCCACGACCGGCTACCGGATGACTACTTCTAAATAAATATTATGAAAATGTATATAATTGATATTATTAGTTTTATAATTCATTATTATTAACGTAGTTTTGTATGTAATTGTCTCAGTAAAGAATTAACTATTCGAATGCAGTTATCATGACCACACAGTTACCACACTTGTAGACAGTTTAACCCAATGTATTCTAATTTAGCCCGAATGGGTAAAAGAAAATTTAGTAAGTTCAAACAAATTTTATAAATTTTGGTTTTTGGAAGGCACCCCAGAATTTGACCAATCCAGTAACATCTGATGGAGATAACGAGATTAACATTCTGGTTTATTTCCATGCACATCTATAATCTTCTATTACAAGAGCTGAAGATGAGTATAGATAATATTTTCCTCCATATAAGAGTACTGAAAAAAAAACACGGTATGTGCCCTTGCAAATTTTCTAAAGCTCAGTTTTTGAAGTCCTCAAAGTGTGGAATTTTCTGAATATTTATTAGTTCGTTTGCAGAAAGATTTATATTTTATACAAAAAATAATATGGACTGATGAGTCCAAATTGTCGAAAAAAGGAGTTTTTAACAGACGAAATTGTCACTTCTGGGTCAATAAAAATCATTATTTTATCAGGGATTTCGCATTCCAAGAGAAATCCAGTTTGTATGTTTTTTGTTTAATTTTGGATAAACAAAGTCGATTATTTATTTATTATACGTTAACTTAAAGTATCTAGAAATAGTAACAACAGAAGTAGAGGATTTGACAGAAAACCTTCCACTGACAGTGCATCGAAACAGCTGGTACTAACTTGATGAAGCTCCGGCACACTATACAGAAGAAGTAAGCAGGCAACTCTATAAACTATTCTAAGACAGATGGTTTAAATGTTTGGGTCCGTTGAATTGATCGCCGAGATTATCCGATTTAAGTCCTGTTGATTTCAATCTTTGGGGTACAGTAAAAGATATTATCTACAAAACACCAGTAAACACTAGAGGTGAGTTAGAATATCGGGTGAATCAAGCATTTGCAACCTTAGATCCTATTGAGATAAGAAGAGCCGTCATGGAAGGGGTGCTACATATTAGAATCTTGTGTTCGTGTTTGGAGATAAACGTTCAGCGTTTTTTATTTGCTATAAAAATAGTTTTTTTACATAGTATTATGTTTGTAATTTTAATTTTGTTTTATTGTTTACTAAAATAAAATAAACCGTTATCTTTGCTTTAATTGCATTATTTTGGCTTTTTGTTTATAAGTCGCAAACCGTTAATAATAAATATCATCATCATCATCATCAACCCGTATCAATCCGCTGCAGGATGAAGGCCCCTTCAGCATGCTTCCAACTCTCGCGGTCCTGAGCCTTCCTTTGCCATTCGGGTCCAATGTACTTAATAATATCATCAGTCCATCGTGTTTTCGGTCTTCTCCGTGGACGTTTGCGATCAAGCGGTATCCAGTCCAGGACCGCCCTGGTCCATCTTTCGTTCCATCGCCTCGCTATATGGCCTGCCCACTTCCATTTCAATTGCTTTATTCTTCCAATGATGTCATTCACTTTCGTTTGTTCTCTGATCCATGTGCAGGTCTTTCTATCCCGTCTAGTAATGCCAAGCATACATCTTTCCATTCCTCTCTGTGCTACTCGAAGTTTTTGAACTGACTGTGATGTGAGTGTCCAGGTCTCACTTCCATATGTCATCGCGGGCAGGACACACTGATCAAAAACTTTTCTTTTCAGACAAAGTGGTAGTTTGCTCTTAAACACTATGTTGAGTCTGCCAAATGCCTGCCAGTCACATTTAACGCGACTCCCGGATGGTGTCCCCTTCCATTGAAACCCTTTGCCCAAGATATATATAGTGGTCCACAACTTCCAAATCCGTTCCTAAAACAGAAATCCTTTTGTCCTCAGCAAATTTATTCGATATGACCTGACTCTTCTTCTGGTTTATATCCAGCTTACAGAACACTTCTTCCAGGCAGGCCGAGAAAAGAAGAGGCGATATTGCGTCCCCTTGCCGTACGCCCTGCTCTACATTTATTTCCACCAGTGGCGGCTCGTCAGGGGACGCGGGTGAAGCACCGCTTCACCCACAATTTTCGAAACAAAAACTTACATTTTATTTTTTATATAAAACATAATTGGTATAATAATTTATTTAATTACGTATACACTAATACATCAGCATTATAATAATTAATGCCAAATTAATACAATACTAACAATTACATGAATTATACAATATACAAACGTAGCGTATTCTTAAAGAATAGAGCGACGACTGCGGCGAGCGGCGAGCGCCGTTGTTCAGTTAACTAAACAGTCAGAAAACTCTACCTCGTATAAGATGCCTGGGAAGCGCAACCGGCACGATCGATAATACCGCTGCCAAATTTCAGATTTGTTTACAGAGGTTGCCATGGTAACGCACGAAGCCGTCTTCTAAATATGTGAGCTAAAAATAGAAAACGGCGCAGGCTTTATTGCACGCGTTTCGTTTCCTTAAGAATAAAATTCAGTGAATTTACATCGTATCGCGCCGTGCGGGTGGCTGTTAAAGTTTTTGAAAATGTTTCCATTGTACGATCCGGTGTGCATTTTGTTGGAAACATCATTTTCCAGATGGAAAAACGATGACAAAAAAGACTTTCTGCATACAGAGGGACCTAACACCAAACCTTTTCTTGAAATAGAAAAACAAGGAAAATCAAAAGACAGAGTTTTCGTTCGAAAGTTTCGCAATCAGTGGTATGCTGATTATAAGTGGTTGTGTGGAAGTATTTATTTAAAGAAACTGTTTTGTATGCCCTGTTTGACAGTAGGTGTAAAATCAAGTGTGTGGAATAAAGAGGGTTTTAACAATTTTGGAAACGTAACAAGGGGTTGTAGTAGACATGAAGCTTCTTCAGATCACATTCACTGTGCATTATCGTTTGTCAAATTAAAGAAAAACCTCAGCACAATTAAAGACGCGTTGAAGGAAAATTCCAGGTTGTATTTAAAAATGTTCAATGACAATGTGCTTTTAAATAGAAGATTCATGCAGTTACCTATTCGCGCCACTGTTTATTTAGGAAAACAAGAGTTAGCATTTCGAGGCCACAACGAATCTGATTCCTCGGATAATCGGGGGAATTTCAAAGAACTTTTGGACTCTTATATATATATATCAGTGAGCAGTGTGGATATTCAAGAACACTATAAGAAGATATCCCCCATTTTTTCTGCAAATTCAAAAACAATCCAGAACGATCTGATAGACTGTATTTCGGATTACATCGATGAACATGTGGATCGTGAAATAAAAGACAGTGATTTTTTCTCTATTCAAGTCGACGACTCAACGGACATTCTTCAGAAATCTCAGTGCAGCATTATACTTCGATACGTTAATAGTGAGGGAAAGTTAGTTGAGCGGTTTTTGGGCTTCTTTGATGCTAGTATCGACCGAACAGCGGATGCTCTTTTTGATTTTGTGACTAAACATATTGAAAAATACGATTTCCGTTCAAAATTAGTAGGACAATGCTACGACGGCGCTAGTGTCATGTCAGGACATATAAATGGTCTCCAATCAAAAATAAATACCGAAGCTCGACAAGCCACTTTTGTACATTGTGTAGCTCACCGTTTCAATTTAGTGCTTCAGCAGAGTTGCAGTACTATACCACAGTGCCGTATTTTTTTCGCAAACGTGAATAGTTTCCCGACTTTTTTTCATCATTCTACAAAGAGAACTCAAGTAGCTGACACAATAATGAAAAAAAGGGTACCCACATCTGTTTCAACCCGTTGGACATCGAATTCTAAGATAGTGAATGTGATTGATAATGAATGGGACGGTTTAAAAACAGTTTTTACTGAAATTAGAGACGACAAAACTTCGGATCAAAGTTCAATAACTCAAAGTGTGGGCTTCTTAAATCATCTCAATAATTTTGAATTTGCTCTACTCAGTGCTATTTTTAGTGACATTTTCAAAATGACTGATATTCTGTTTGATGTGTTACAGAAACGTTCACTTAACATTAATCTTTGTATAACACAAGTTAGGAATACTCAACGTCTTTTAAATGGAAAAAGAAATGAGGAAAATTTCCAAAAACTTTTTGATTCAGTCAGTGTAAAAGTGTCAGTACCAACTAATTATCGTGAGGGACGAAAAACTTTAACGACTGAAGAAATCTTTGAAAAATAAAAGTGTTGTATTACGAAATTTTAGATACTATCTCTGGACAAATTGACACACGATTTCAAGACATGGATAAACTTATTTTCGTTACACTCATGGACACAGCACGGTTTGCAGAGTATGCAAAAACCTTTCCTTTAGAGTCAGTGAATAATTTAAAAGCATTTTTTCCCGACCTATTTCCCGATATATCAAGGCTGAAAAATGAATTAACCTTCATTTATAATGATGAAAATTACCACAAAATTCAATTGGATCGAATGTTGGAACTTTTACACGAGAATAGAGATATCTTCAAGGAAGCTTCCAGATTATTATGCCTGATTGTGACGATTCCCTCGACTAGTGTCTCAGTTGAACGTAGTTTTTCCTGTTTGAAAAGAATCAAGACATTTTTACGAAATTCAATGACAGAAAACAGACTAAGTAATTTGGCGAAAATTTCTATTGAAAAAGGACTTTTGAAAGAACTTTTAAGTGTGGAACCATTTTATGAGGACATTATTGAAAGATTTGCAGCTTTAAAAGACCGAAGAATTGACCTTACATTTAAAAAATAGAAACATTATGTGCGGTTGCAGATTTTGCAGTGCCCCTACGTTAGTCGCTGTTGAAGTGCGGGTGAGTAAGCTATTTTTTTTATGTTATTGTTATGTTTTTATACATTTTTGGATTTGCTGCTTATGATATACCTATTATTTTTCGTGCTGCGCTTCACCTCCTATTTAGACCACGAGCCGCCACTGATTCCCACCTCAAGATCAAGGTGGACTGTCGCTGTAGCTTCATCATATATCGATCCTAGTAGGTTTACATAGGCTTTATCTACACCTTAATTAAACAACGCATCCATTATGGCCCGCTTTGAGATTGAATCAAATGCTTTTTCATAATCGATAAATGCCAGGTACAGTGTCATAGTGTATTCGTTGTTTTTCTATGACCTGCTGTAGAACCTGGATATGATCCAATGTACTGAATCCACTTCTGAATCCTGCTTGTTCCCTGGGTTGTGCGTCATTAAGTTTTCTTAGTATTCTTTTGGATATTATCTTGGTGAAAACTTTATACACCACTGATAGGAGGCTTATTGGGCGGTAGTTCTTTAAATCTTCCCGTGCTTCTTTCTTATGTAAAAGAATCACTTCTGCATTTTTCCACAAGCTGGGTACTTCTTGTTGTTTAAGGCATTTTGTATATAATCTTGCCAGTGTTTTATGTAAGGTCCGACCACCAGCTTTTAACATCTCCACCGTTATACTATCCTTTCCTGGAGCCTTGCCATTTTTCATCGAGTCTATAGCCCTTGTCACTTCCTCCACCATGATATCCGGCATTTGTTCTTCAGTAGGCATTGCTGTTCTTGTTTGATTCTGGTCCTCATATAACTTTGAATAAAATCTTCGGACAACCTCTAACATTTCCGTCCGTTTCCTGCATATTGTACCATCCTCACGCATTAACGAAAACATTTGAGTCCTTTTCCTTCTCAGCTTCTGCTTAGCTTTGTTAATTCCTCTGTTTTCTTCCAGAGTTTTTTGCACTAGCTGCATGTTGAATCGGCGCGTTTCTTCTCGAATACGTTTTCTTATAGTTTTGCAAAGCTCAACGTACTCGACCCTGCCAAAAGGACTGTTTGCATTCTTCATTGTCCGGCGTTTTTTCATTAAATTAATGGTCTCATTGGAAATTTTTGACTCTTAATAATTTAATAATAAAATATCATCACTTAATACTTTTATATACATAATGTGCATAATCTTTTGTGCTCAACTATAAAATGCAGAGTGTTCCATTTAAAATTCCCATATAACATGAATTTTTAAGTTCTATCAAAAGGGCCAATTAGTTACAATTATGTAAACACCCAGTATGCACATTATCATAAAGCCACCTATTAAGGAATCATATTCAACAATTCAGGTATTTAGCTATGTTCATTGGAAAAAAATATGTTTTTATTCATGGATGTTTGTTGCCAAATTTCTTAAAAAATATTTTTTATTTCCGATTCGGCTCAAGATAGGTATGGCATATGTTACATAAAAAGTTTCAAAATGCTTCACAGAATATAAAAATGTAATAACATATAGGGTATTCCATTTACAAAAACCAAGTTGGAATCAGTGTTGAGTAGATCTGGCAATATTGCAGCACAGAAAAAATATTAAGTAGAGAGTTCATCTCTAAATCATTACCCTATGTAGTTCTTCGTACGCGTCTAATGTACGATTTACCGTGAATCATCCTGTGTCATCGTACAAGCTGCTTAAAAGATAGCGTAGCGGGGCCATGGAGAAAATATTACAATATCATTCGTTCACCACGTGGGTGCATCTGATCGTTTCAAATCAGCCGCCGCGCCATCGCGTCAAGAGGACTATCGTCCAGAACCGTTTTCTGGCCTAAAAGCCGTCGTCATTTGGGCTCGAGTCTAACGCAAGGAGATAGCTGAAGGGAAACGATCAAAGCCAGGCCAAGTCAACTGGTCAGTCGGAACTACGCGATTCATTCTTCTCACAACGTTGGATATAGGTATCAGGTATGCCCAAAAGACAGATATTACAGTAACAGAAATATTTCATCCGTTCTCCAAGTGGATGTATCTGATTGTTTCAAATCTATATATATATATATATATATATATATATATATATATATATATATATATATATATATATATATAAACATTTTCTAATTAAAAATTAATAATATATATTAAATAAGATGATATGGCACTGTCCCGATATATATATATATATATATATATATATATATATATATATATATATATATATATATATATATATATATATATATATATATATATATATATATATATATATATATATATATATATATATATATATATATATATATATATATATATATATATATATATATATATATATATATATATATATATATATATATATATAGATATAGGGGTGATTCGCAGTAAATAGTACATTAGACATTTAGTAAGACATTAGTAAAGATTTGAAATTTTCGATACTTATGAAAATAAACATGAGCTCTCCATTTAAAATATTTTCTGTGCTGCGGTGTTGCCAAATCTACTCGTAGCTAATACCAACTTTGTTTTTATAAATGGAATATCCTTTTATTGCCCTTTTATAAATGAAATAACATTTTAGATACTGTGGGGCATTTTGAAACTTTTTATATAACATATGCTATATCTATCTTAAACCGTTTCGGGACAGTGCCATATCATCTTATTTAATATATATTATTTAATTTTTAATTAGAAAATGTTTTTAAGATATATATATATATATATATATATATATATATATATATATATATATCTATATATATATCTATATATATATATATATATATATATATATATATATATATATATATATATATATATATATATATATATATATATATATATATATATATATATATATATATATATATATATATATATATATATATATATATATATATATATATATATATATATATATATATATATATATATATATATATATATATATATATATATATATATATATATATATATATCATCATCATCATCATCATCATCAGCCCGTATCGATCCACTGCAGGATAAAGGCCTCTTCAGCATGCTTCCAACCTTCACGGTCCTGGGCTTTCCTCTGCCACTCGGGTCCAATATACTTAACGATGTCATCAGTCCATCGTGCTTTCGGTCTTCTTCGCGGACGTTTGCAATCAAGCGGTATCCACTCCAGGATTGCCTTGGTCCATCTGTCGTCCCATCGCCTCGCTATATGGCCTGCCCATCTCCATTTCAACTGTTTTACTCTTCCAATGATGTCACAGACTTTTGTTTGTTCCCTGATCCATGCGCAGGACTTTCTGTCTCGTCTTGTAATGCCAAGCATACATCTTTCCATTCCCCTCTGTGCCACCCGAAGTTTTTGAATTGATTGCGATGTGAGGTTTCACTTCCAGGTGTCCAGGTTTCACTTCCGTATGTCATAACGGGTAGAACGCACTGATCGAAGACTTTTCTTTTCAGGCAAAGTGGGAGTCTGCTCTTAAACACTATGTTGAGCCTACCAAATGCCTGCCAGCCACATTTAACACGCCGTTCCACCTCCCGGGCGGTATTCCCCTCCATGGAAATCCTCTGCCCAAGATATACAAAGCTGTCCACAATCTCTAAATCCCGTCCTAAAACTGAAATTCTTCTGTCCTGAGCGAAGTTATTGAACATAACCTGACTCTTTTTCAGGTTTATTTTCAAGCCAAATGGTTCGCCAGCCCTTTATATATATATATATATATATATATATATATATATATATATATATATATATATATATATATATATATATATACATTGTCTCCTATTAGGGTGAGATCCGAATAAATTAAAAACAATCACAGATCCGGCTGATAGAGAAGTTATATTAAATTTTCCTTTTTGCCCTAGTAAATTTAAACTTTTTTGTGGTCAATTTGTGGGGTTAATAGAGGGGTAAGTTTTAAGTATTTTTTTTATACAAGAAATCTATCTTTTAAGATGAGATCTGTTATAACAATATACAAAGACGAGATCTGATCTAATATATTTGTTAGCTTATAAATAATATACACACAATACGAGGTACGCCAGTGTTGCCATAGTGAATATGCGATTCCAAGCACCTACAGGTATTATGACTGAAATTAAACTATTTTGTTAACGCAATCATTAACGAGGCCGATTTTCTGTTCTATAATGTTTAAAAGGGAATATTTATGAATGTCGGAATTATTATATCTAAAAAGGTTAATTTTCATAAATAACAAATTCTAATTTAATAACATTCCTTATTATACATAGACCTAAGAAGTTAACGGTATCAGCTTTTTCTATTTCTGCTTTAAATATAATTTTCCAGAGTGTCTTGTTAATATAATTTAAGTATTTTTGTCGATCTGCGTTGTCTCGGGTACCATATATCAAAATATCGCCCATGCACTTAATTTAAAAAAGAATTTTCTTTGCACTATTAGTATTTAGAAAGATCTCTATTTGAAAATGTTATTGTTGAAATTAATGTATTAATTGTTACCATTTTTTCATTTAAGTTATTTACTTTTTTCTATTATAGCTTATATAGAACGTTATTATAGCTTAACAGGACTAATATATAATTTTAAGAACTATTTGAACGGGGTTAAACACAAACTCAGTCACTTATCTAAACAACTTATAAAAAATATTGAAATATTGATTATATTAACTTTTTTAGCCCTATATTTATATAAAACAATTAACTACGTATTTTGCAATCCATATAGGCCATTTCTAGCCCTACTTTTTGAATTGGAATAGATTTCTAATCAATTGCTAGTTGATTTCATTATATGCTTTATTGGGTGTCTTCATGTGATTTTTAAACTTGTAGGGTATAATTCGAAGCTCATTCTGGATTTCAAGTTTGAACTTTGTTAATTATTTGCAGCATTTGACGTCATTTATCCTTATATCCAGATGAAGCTATGATCTAGAGCCATATGATGACTAAGCAACTTGTAATGGCAAAACTGCCAAGAAAACCTTAGGGGTCCCTAACATAAAAAACAACTTGTAATATCGTCCCTTAAAACTTTGTTTAAGTCCCAGTTTATTACAATTTATGCTCCCTCAACTTTATTCAATAATTGATGTGATAAAAGCCGTTATTGACATGTTACCCAGCAGTTTCCTCCATTTATTCTTAGTACTACTTTGAACATTCGGCCTTGTTTTAGTTAGTATGAATGGAACTTAAATTTAAAGAAAACTACTAACGCCATCTATTGAAACAATATGTATAATCTGAAAGCTGTAAATCTCTATAAAATAAGACTGCCGTCATTAAAATCGATCAAAGGATTGTCAAGTTTAGCGTTTAAAGTGACAGTACCTTTTATCATCTCGTCATCAAAACACGATGGACCAAAGAGCTAATATAAAATTTTGTTTCAAGTTCGGTAATATTTTTACAGAAACATTTGAATTGATGGAAAAAGTTTATTGTGATGATTGCTTATCCCCTGCACGTGTATTCGAGTGATATAAGTGATTCCAGAACGGTTGTGATGCTTTAAAAAGTGACTCAAAACCAGACCGACCACAAAACAAAAATCGTGATGAGTTAGTGGAAAAAGTGCGTGAAACGATCGCATACTATTCCCTTTTGATAGTGAGGTAGATAATGGAGGAATTAAATACGACCAAATACATGATTCACGAAATTTTGACAAAGAGTTTAAATAGACGGAAAGTCTGTGCTCGACTTGTTCCTCACGTCATAAATGAAGACTAAGCAATTGCTCGCGTTGAACATTGCAAGAATTTTAATGATATAGCCAGAGGGAACTGCACACTCTTGAAATCGATTGTAACTGGGGACGAGACTTGGTGTTTCAAGTATGACCCTCAAGCAAAGCTTCAAAGTGCTACGAGGAAGTCCCCAGGCTCTCCGAAATTAAAAAAATTGCCTATCCAGAAGTCACGAGAGAAGACAATGTTGATCTGTTTTTACGATTCTGAAGATATTATACTTCGGCAATTTGTTCCACAGAGCCAAAATATAACTGGCAAATCTAGGTATTATAGAGCGTTTGTGTAAGAGAATCGTTCAAGTGAGTACTAAATATCGAGCGCCGGGAAGTTGATTTTTGTTGCGCGATAATACACCATACAAGACCGTCGCTGATAGTGATTTTTTTCTTCAATATCCTCCGTATTCGCCTGATTTATCTCCGTGTGATTATTTCCTTTTCCCGAAACTGAAACTGGCCGTGAAATTAACGTTTTATGACAGTGTTACACAAGTCCAAAATGTCATGATGAGGTCATTAGGGCGATTTCGTAAAACGTCATAAAAACTATATGTTAGCATTGGGTAAACATGTCCAGCGGTATATTGATGCGGAAGGCATGTATTTTGAATGAAAAGAAATAATTTTGACAAAATAAGTAATTGTTTTTTTTTTATTAAAAAGATGCGTTATTTTTCCGCCGTACTGTGTATTCACATTTCAACATTTCAACATTTATTGTTTCTTATTTATAATGGTAAGATATTTCCATAAATGAAAACTTGACAGGTTTTAGCCACTTGTCAAGGTAAAAATTGTGTCAAAAAATACTTTGTAAGCTTTCAAAAATTAGAATCATTTTAAACTCATTCCATAAAGGTATAAAAAACAATATTTTGGATCGTTTAAAAAAATTAAAATATCCTGTGAGATGTAAAAATTGCTGACAATAATACATCTGCACCAATCAAGCCATTTCATGTTCTCCAGTTTATTATTTCTGCGGTAATATTTAATTTCAAAGATTTGCTTTGATTACCAGTAACGGGTTTCCTTTATCAAATTGACTAACCTCGTCTTGCAAACATTATATCATCAGTTTTTATGTCATTAGTTATAGAGTTATATATTTTGCTATATTGATGATGTTATATTTTTTTATATTTGTATAAAAATGTTTTGCATACGTACGCATCAATTTAAATGAACCATATCGTCCGTTTTCTCAGAAAGCGTCCTAACTGACAAAAATTTGGGACATATTTATAGATCTTATGTCTTATAACCCTATGTCTTATAATCTATGCAATATATACCACATTTTCCTCGACCTAGTTGCAAAAGCAAAATTAGCTGGTCATTTACAAATCAGTTAAATCACTTCGTGAAAAAGGCAATCTGTTCATGTAATATATCGGTCAATAAATTCGCGGTTTGACATATATATTAGATGGTCAGTGGTCGATTATGCTAACCTTCAAACGCATGTATCAAAATTTCATAACAATCTGTCTACTAGTTTCTGACTTGTAACTTTTGTTATTTTCAAAAGAATGAAAAAAAAAAGAATTTCGCGTGTTGATTAAGCATTTCTTTTTGATGAAGAAAACCAAAACAATGACTTAATAAACATTATCCGGACTATGATCTGGAAAATCAACCATAATTTATTGATATGCTGAATTCAAACGTGACCGTACAAATACCGATGACGCTCTGGACGTCCAAATGAGGTGATTTGGACCATTAGAACACCATTAGCACCATTAGAAAAATTCACAAAATTATTTCGCAAAACCGTAAATTAAAACTACAAGAGATAGCTGATGAAGATATTGAAAGGAAGTGTTTACACCATTTTGCATGAACTGTTGGGAATGCGTAAATTACTGTCGAAATGGTTTCCGCGATTACTCATAGCAGACCAAAAACAACAATGTATTAATCATTCTGAGCAATGTTTGGAGCTGTTTAAACGAAATAAAAATAATGCTTTTATGCGGTATGAGACAATGGATGAAACGCAGATCCATAACTACACTCCGAAGTCAAATTTGCATTCAGCGATCAGGCAGTGAAAGCCATCCAAAGCGACCAAAAACACAACTGTCGGTAGGCAAGGTTATGGCCTCTATATTTTGGGATGCGCATGGGATATTGTTCATCGATTATCTCGAGAAAGGTAAAACCAGCGAATATTACATATTGTTATTGGTGCGTTTGAAAAACGAGATGCGATCAAAAAGTCTCCAAATGAATAAAAAAAAGTACTGTTACAACAAGACAATGCACCGTGTCATAAATCGTTGGCTGCGAGGGCTAAATTGCATGAATTGCACTCCGAATTGCTTCCTCATTCAGCATGTTCTCCAGATTAGGCCCTAGCGATTATTACCTGTTCTCGGATGTCAAAAAAATGCTCGATAAGAAGAAATTTCGGAATTTCAATTAATCGAAACTGAAGGATATTTTGAAGGTAAAGAGAAAGGTAAAGTTCTATTAAAAAAGATGTAGAAATGTTGGAAAAGCGTTGGAATTATGGTATTGCTTTTCAAGGAAAATATATTAATGAATAAAGTCGAAATTTGCAAAAAAGTGTGTTTTATTTGTCCGACCGTGGACTTATTGACATATGTGTTACTTGTATTTTAGGTATCAATTACAAAAGATTTGTTCAAAGTGTATTTATTTAATTCAAATATCCAGTTATTTGATTTAAATAAATATACTTTGAACTAATATTTTGTATTTTTTTACTATGGTGAGTTCAATCTAATAATCGGCTTTACAAAAGTAGTTCAGGTGCTGCATAATATCAGAGATATTTTCCCTCAATTTTTTTATTATAATGATTTTGCTTAAAAAGATTTTGATTTTTTTTAATTTGACGAGAAACACATTTTATTACTGCTTATAGCATATACTATTTATAGTATTTACAAGCACTACACAATAATAAAATAAACAAATAATACAAATAAAATAAACAATTTTCCAAGACCAATTCTAAAACATAAATATCAGAGTACCAAAACTGCAACGTAAGCTTTGTCACATAAGAATTTATATTGGGTGTGTTGCGCGATTGTCGTATCTCGTCTTTGTTAATAATGAGACACCTGTTTACAAATGATGTTGGCGCCACCTATAACGATATACTGAAACCTTAATAGTATAAAAGATATAAAAAATGTGAAATTTGAGCTCCAACAAAAAATTCGTCAGAATTCGTTTTAGGAGGCACTGATTCGAATGGTAACTACATACACGCGAAAAATGATGAGGTCCGATTTCGGATCTCTGCTTTAAAAAAGGACCTCGGCTTAAGCGCGGTATGTTACATGTAATATTTTCAAGGATGGTAGATAATGTTTCTAAATTATTCTCCGGGTATCGATCGGTTCATTCTGTGAAGAATCACGACGTTTCGCCAAAATCTCATCGACTGAAGAGTCCAACTCTCCTCCTTGGACTATTCAGTCGAAGCGGACAACACTTGAAAATGTCAAATGAGATTTTGGCGAAACGTCATGACTCTTCGCAGAATGAACGGATCGACACCCGGAATGATTTAGAAACATATATATATATATATATATATATATATATATATATATATATATATATATATATATATATATATATATATATATATATATATATATATATATATATATATATATATACATTGTTTAATTCCTGTCAAAATCAAGGCTTACTAGATAGGAATTTTGGAGTTTCATCGGCTTTTGATAAAAAATACATATGGATTAACAAGAAAACCGTTGGAAATAGGTATAGGGAAACTTACAGCGAATCGATGCAGAATCAAATTCTGCATCCGACCATTCAATAATATACAGAGTGCCACCTTTGAAAGAACCAACTTTTTTAACCTTGATTATAATGTAATTGAACATCAAATTTTGGACACCCTGTATGCGATCAGTTAATTGTCAAATGGTGTTCGAAAGTCATCATCATTCTTGTGTTTCCATCTACCCCAGAAGCGCTTAGCACGAGTCGAAAATGGGTAAAAGGCGCAGTGTTGAAAATAAGGTTACATCTTTCAAAATTTGCAAAAGAATCAAGATATTTAAGAAACAGTTCAAAACCTGGTGGAACTCATCATGAAATTTTCTCAGAAATCCAAAAATGAAATAATATACTGGATGTTCCATTTAAAATAAAGAAGTTACTGGCAACTTCCGGGATAACCGATAGTGTCATGACCTTGAAAATATTTTAAAATAAAAGAGAATCCTAAATAACTCCGAAGTCCAAAAATTCAGAATTCTAAGTTATTTTGAACCACGAAAACTACTAACGAACGGCTCCGGTGAGAAACACAGTATATATGTATATGATACTATTTTATTATATAATATTATTATTATATTAATTGACATTAATTATTACTAGTTTTTGATATATATTTTTTATGGCTTTAATTAAATTTTTATTACCTGTATGAAGTCTTTTATGTTTCTTTAGAAAATATTTGGTGGTGAACATTTTTGCACACACATCACAGCTCCATTGTTTACAATCGGGCGATCGGACCTGTCCTGAAATATATCAGCACTAGTAAACAATAATAGTTTTTGTTTGCGCAACTGCGAGGTATTTTATAATATGACTCTCGTCATAATTAATATTTATATGGGACGATTTGATGGCAATTACAGAAAAAATGTAATAGGTGTTTCAGTTGGTTATTAATTGTCACTGCGTAAAAGAACATAGTTTTTTCATAGCTTTGAATATGTCGAATCATGTACCAAAAAAGACGTTTTGTAGAAAAGTTTAATAACCTTCTTTTATTTGAAGAAAACGGCTGTTGAAAGTTATCGATTGTTGATTGAAGCTTATCGTGAACACGATCTAACCTAACAAAACCTGTGAAAGGTTTAACAGTGGTGATTCTAATATAAAAGACGATGAACGTCAAGGACAACCGAAAAAATTTAAAAATATAAATTTGCAAACATTATTGTATGAAGATTCATACTCATACATTGAAACAATTGGCAGAAGCATTGAATGTTGCTCAATCCACCAATTTCGAACGTCGACACCCATTTGAAAAAAATCCAGAAAAAAAGAAAAATAGTTTCCATATGAATTTAAGGAAAGAGACATAGAAAGGCAAAATACCAGATATATATATATATATATATATATATATATATATATATATATATATATATATATATATATATATCAAAAAAGAAAGGCAAATTGTGCTTGTCAGACAGAAAAAAAAGGTTTTTTTACATCAGTTGTGACGGGTGATGAAAAGTGGGTCTATTTTAACAACCTAAAGCCCAAAAAATCATGGATAAACCCAGGCCAGTCTTCAATATCACAACGAATGCGCAATATATATGGAAAGAAGGCTTTGCTGTGTATGGAAGATAGTATGGGAGCTGTATATTACAAACTACTGAAACCTTGTGAAACGATTACTGGCGATTGATATCGACAATAATTGATAAAATTCAACCGAGCATTGAAGAAAAAAAGTCAGAATACGCCCAAAGACACGATAAAACCATTTTTCAACGATACAATGCTCGGCCCCATGTTACAAAATGTGTAAAAAATTATTTGGAAATCGTTAAATGGGACGTCCTAATCCAATCGCCGTATTCACTGGAGTTAGCCCCTTCGGACTACCACTTATTTCGATCGATGCAGCACGGACTTTTAGAACAACACTTACATTCTTAGGAAGAAGTGAAAATTTGACTTGATGAATGATTGGCATCAAAAAAACAAAAGTTTTTTTGGCGCGGAATCCATTAGAAAAAGTAATAGCTAACGATGGCCAATACTTTGAATATAAAGGTAATTTATTTTGTTATGGAAATAATCGTTCAAATTTTGCGACATTATTAACCGAAACACCTATTATATATGATACCTTCATTATTTGTAATATGCAACTACTAATAAAATTACTTGAGGAGAAAAAAAATCAACAGTCAATTGACTGTATTAGATGTTTCGTCACATAAAGGAACTGAAACATCATTGCATTAGTAACTGACTGAATATTTAATCCAAAAGACCAATCATTCAAACACAGTCAAAGAATGACTGACCAGGCATTGATTACATGAACATACTGATTTAAGCAGCATTTCAAAAATATTAATAAAAAATAAACCAATAAAGAGAAAGTGTCATAAAAAGCCAAAAGAAGCGCTATTCAAATAAAAAAATGAATCTAAAAATACTGTGAGAAATAATCAGAAAACTGCTGGAAATTTGACTAAAAGAATTTGTCTGAGGAACACTAGAAGAACGCATATGAGGAAAAAGATATGCATAATAGAACAAGCATGAAATAAGGTGATCAGATATTTATTTAGAATGTTCCTGTAGGAAGAATCCAATAAAATTTATTTCAAAGAAACGGCATTCACATCCATAATTACGAGTATACCCATTCATCCAAGCATCTTTGCACACATCACCTACATTGAGTTAAAACAGTATTTACACAGCTGTTTTTTCTCTCAGTTCTTAAAACATTAAACTTATCCTTCGGTAAAGTATTTTCGTTTTCAATAAATATTAAATAAAACATGTTGTAGGCAACAAATTTTGAGACGAAGGAGAAAAATGCTCTTGAAACCGAAAGGTAAAAAAAATATTGGCACATTTTTTATTTGTTTACATGCAGATAAATATAAAAACACAATTCCCGAGGAACGTTTAGTCTAATGTTTTCAAAGTATATACTAGTAAACAAAATTCTCTTCATATGCTTCCTTGCCTGTTCGGGTGTTTTAAAATGGGAAAAACTGGAGAACATTGTGTGCACTTTCGTAACAAAGTGATAAAATTATATCGCAAAGGATTGAGTTATCGCAAATACGGGATAAATTAAGAATTAGTTTTAGTTCGGTTAGTTCGGTTTAGTTCGGTTAAACAAATTGGTTCTGTGCTAAACAAACCAAGATCAGAACGACGAAACGGTCAGAACTCAGAAGTTCACCGAAAGGAAAAAACAACGAATTCATCAATTAGTTGAAAAAATCTACCATTTTAGCTTCTAACATAACATAAGAAATGACTTTAGCACTATCCGATGGCCCATTCAATCTTCAAACTATAAAAAATGTCCTACCTAGTTTCATTTATTACAGTGGGGCACAGAGAAAAAAATATTTCATTAGTGAGGTCAACCGCAGAAAAAGGATTAAGTTTACAAAAACTTATTTAAATAAACCAATTTTCAGATGAGAGCAAGAATCCGAATACAGGATTTCAATCGAAGAAAGTTAAACCTATTGTGAAAGACGGTGGTGGCAATTTATTGGTTTGTATTTGTATTGTATTGCTTCGAATGATGTAAGAAAATTATGCTTCTTTGATGGTACGCTATAATGTTCCTAGGCAATTAAAAACACCCGTCGATCTCCAGATAAAAATTCAATTGAACATATATCGTATTTGTTGACTCGACTCTTAGAAAAAATAAAATGTCATCGGAAATGTGATAAAAAATGTATTGACTGAGGAGTAGGAAAAAAATTGGGCCTAAGTGAACTCTGAATCTTATTTGTTCGATACAAAGAGGATTACAAATAATAATGGATGCTAACGGTATGATAATAACATTAAAGTGTTTTAATTATTGAAAAAGAACGCCTTTAAAATTAAAAAAAAACGGTTGCGTCAATAATTTTTTTAGAATTATAAAAATGTTAATAATTTTTCCTTAATTCCACTATTTGTAATGATTTATCGTACAACAATATTGTTTTCAGAAAAGTATCTTGAGTTTATCTTTCAGAATAATATAAAGTCCTTGTCTCGTAGTCCTTCGCTTGTTCACGAAGCAAGAAAATCAACTGACGCGTGAGAAGGTAGAGTGAGTGCAGACAGGGGGTCTATATTATTGAACTAGCAGTGAAAAGTCAGTGAGGCTTTATTGTGTTTTCTAGGCGCACATTTGTATTATGTATACATTCACCTTTATGTAAATAAGGTTCTTTTTTCATGTTGTCGTCCATAATAAAGGTTCAATAAAAATATTGGACTGAAAAGTTAGAGAAAATCCATGTGGAATGGGTAGAAGACAATACCAAAATCAAAACCTAATTAGAATATATTATAAAACTGTCTTAAGAAAAGTAAAGCTTTTGTTTAGCCATTTGAACGAGGATGGTAAAGCATCTACCAGCAGAGAAAACTTTAATACAAGTAAGGGATGGTTTGATTGGTTTGTTTAAGCAAAGATATAAATTGCACAATAATAAATTTGCATGAGAAACAGCAAATGCTGATAAAAACGCAGCCATATTATTTTCTCCACTCCAAATCAAATAATCATTGTTGATGAGACAGGTATTTATTGGAAGCATATGCCTTTCCGAGCGTACATGTAGTAAGAAGAGTGATGGTACCCAAGGATTCAAGGCCATCAAAGAAAGGTATACACTTCTTTCCTGCAGCAATATACATGGGAATTTCAGATGTAAATCATACCCTCAAAAACTTGAATTCAAATGTATTCAAGAACATCGAGTTAATACTCCGAATTTAATGTTTCTAAGTTGTTGTTTTTAAAATTTGGGATAATGAGGGAAATAATGCACACGGTAGGTGCATTGGAGAGTCGGAGCCTTTATTGAACTGTTTA
The DNA here is from genome assembly GCA_031761425.1 of Cosmopolites sordidus. NCBI lineage: Eukaryota > Metazoa > Arthropoda > Insecta > Coleoptera > Curculionidae > Cosmopolites > Cosmopolites sordidus. The sequence continues at coordinate 402,523 of JARFXV010000440.1, read as the reverse complement.
TATTTATACCAAATATCTGCTAAGTCAGCAGTATTTCACATTAAACAGATTTATATGAAGCTTAAAATGACCTTAGCATGATATAACAATAAGAAATCTGCATGTGCATTGAGATCCAATAAAGGAGGCCTGAGTGACAGCTACAATGTAAAACAATGTGACAGCTACAATGTTCAAGACTAAAAAATAACACAAAAAAATCTATTATTCGTGGATGACGTCACCCTGCAAATCTACAATATTTTGACAAAGGTATTTCTACCACCGGATAATATCCCTCAAATTCAGCTCTTTGACCAAAGCATTTTCTACATTTAAACAAACATTCATTCCCTAGCTCCGTCTAACATTGAAACAAATGAAGGGAAACATCCCATAATAAGTTAGATTTATCCTTGCATCAATTTATAGTTATTAATTGTTCTTACATGCTTACTTCAAGGACTGACAACCTGTTGACTGTCCGACCTCCCAATCTTGAAAAATTATGATCCAACCCTAAATGTACCTAGTACTACATACTATCCAATCAACTCGCCAACACATTTGTTTGACAATCGTGGTTGGATAATGTAGACCCCCCCCCCCCCCGATCAAAAAAAAATGGAAACATTTATTTGAAATAAGCAGTCAGTCCTTGGTCGACCAAATACTTCAGGTTAAAGCGGCGACGGAAAAAAGGGAGAGATTAAAGAATGCTAATAATCACCGGGTACAATCAGGCCACAAAAGTAAATTTACAGTGACAACTTATAATATTCAGATTAAAAGAACGGACGATATACTATTGAGAACACCAGATGTATATAATTGGACTATGACAAAGAAGCCTTAAGAAAGAAGCGTGTACTAAATCAAACTTAAATTAGGAAACTATTATTCTATTAATCTAAATGCGTAACAAAAAATAAACTAGACGGTGTACGACTCATTGTTCATCTAAGAAATATAAGCTGAACAACATTCAAGCCCATACTCGAACTTTCAAACACACCGATGAAAAAGCATGGGCGCCGAGAGGAAGATGAAAAAGGGTACACTTGCACCCATCTCTCTTATTATTAAAGTCATTGTTTGATTAAAAACTTAAGACGTCCAGGTTTGGGTTCAAATTTGTTCAACACCTTGTCAATGAATTCAGTGCCATCCTCTTACCCTTTTTCTATGAACACTGAGCATACTCAGGCAGTTTAGCTTTGCGTTTCCCATCGCTAACCAATCCGACGTCTTGACATGTCGTTAATAGTATAATGTGTAGATGCAGATGCACCTCCCTGACAGTAATCCTGCCGGCGCCTATGTGAAGAAGTTAGTTAAATGTTTTTGTGAAAACCTAAATTAACCAATAAAATACACCGATATATAATAATAGGAGACATAAATACCAAAGTGGGAATGATAGACATATGTGAATATACGATGGGGTAATTCGGGACAGGAATCAAAAACAATAAAGGTCACATGCTGGCCACCTGCATACAAACTAAAAAAGAATGTAACCTTGGATAAACTCAAAGGGAAAATGAAAAAGAGAACGAGAAAGAGAGTGATAAAGATTTTTCTAATATGTTAGTATTTTGCTTCTGTGTATTATTGTGCCAAATTAATATACTTAATGCAAATCTATTAGCTATAAATTATTCATCTTTCAAAAAAAAAACTTTATTTCTCTTTAAAACGGCATATTTCATCTTATATAACTTAATCTAAATGATATTCTTTGGGTAAGCCTATGCACTTACGAAGTGTGTAAATAAAGTAATGAGACTGAATTATATATTGTATCTTTGAAAATAGTTGCCTTGAGAATCCACCCAGCGCAGGAGGCTGTGATGTATTCATTCTTCATAGCAGTGCTAGAAATTAGATTCTGAAACCGTGTTCAACTGGTTATTTCTTTTAATGTCTCCCAATATCCTAAATTGGTATTAATTTTAGTGAATTTTCAATCTTTGAAAAAGAAAAAAGCTACAAGGACTCAAATCTGGTGATTAAATGAGCTACGGAGTCACAGTGATGTTGTTACTTACCAAAAATTCGTTTATTGAAATCATTTTGTGGCAAAGCGTATTGTCGTGATGCAGTACCTAGGCGTTCTTGATGTTCGATTATTTTCAGTCCGTCTCAAACGTCAAGACATATTTCTCCCCCGTTGCCATTTTGATTATGTGAATGATACAATTTATTGGTCAAAAACTGATGAACGATTGTATCAGTCAAATTCAACTATTCCCTGATCATTCTAACCGTTAATCGATGATGTGAACGCACAAGATTCCGGGTTCTATGGAAAATTTGATTACTTCTTGCAATTAAAGGCCTTTTGCTTCGAGGTTCATCTTCAATCAAGTATTGGCCTTCTGATAATACTTTAACCATTTGAAAACCTGGACCCTTGACAAAACATTACTTCAATAGGCATGTTAAAGCTTTGAAAAAGTTTCCGTCGCACTCTACATAAGTCTGATTCAAAACTTAATAACGCACCGTTGTTCGAAATTGTTGTCATTCATTTTCAGAGCACGCTAGAAAAAATCGATTCACTAAAATAATTGCTACACCCAGAGACTATAGAGTTCTCTTACTAAAAACGCATCAGATTTTAGCCTGCCTCCCCTCCAAGGGAAAAGCCAAGACTGTTGCCAGATGGAACGCTATGCCACCGGTCTCAAACTTTATTTACACACCTGATCAATTTAAACAATTTTAACTTAAAAAGTTCAAATGAATCAGAATAAATTTCAATTACCTTTTTCAGTGGTATCCACGTCCATTTCGTTTTTGACATCAATGTTTTTGGTACCATCTCTATTGTTATTTATTAAGTGTGGCGGTAAATCAATATGATTACTGAAACCATAATGGGCCACCTAAAACCAAAATGGTAAGAAAGAAAAAGTAGTTTTTGAGTTGATGTCAAAAGAATGTTATAGAACGTCACTATGCTATATTTGTAATATACATAAGGCATGTCCACATTTGTTCAACTTTTGGTCGTCAAGACGCATGCATCTGTTGAAAGGTTAGATAGGCATGCGGTGATGAATAAAAGGCATGCAAGGACGCAAGGAAAAATCATTATGCATATTGAGAAGCAAAGCTAACGCACCGACTCCCACCAATGTTGGTTATCTTGCACTTTCGCTTTCAACTTCTTTATATAATCTACAAGTGTTTTCAATAGTTTACAAATTTAATTGATAGCAAAGTAGTTTAATTTTATTAAATTAAATAACTATATTAAATTTTATATTTAAAAACAAAAAATAAATAAAACATTTTTTTACTCTGTTATCTATCACTTTTATTTTTAATTTTGTGTGGCTATAGTTTCGTAAAACGATGTTATATTATCAAGCACTACTTTAAAACTAAGTAGTGTAAAAAGTAGTTTAAATGAAGTGTAATTTTATTGTAATGTTAACTATAGTCTAAACTATAGTCACACAAAGTTAAAAATAAAAGTTATAGATAACAAAGAATAAAATTGTTTTATTCGGTTTTAGAAAATATACTATCACAAAGTAACGGACAAATTAATCAATAATTTAAATAAATATATAATTTTGAAAGTAATAATTTTTTTATTCTTTAATTTTTTGACCAATTTCAGGGCAAAACGAAATCACAGCAGAAATGCTGAAATATATCGTTGAAATAGCAAAGGAGGAATTTTTGTCACTGCTAAACGATATCATAATTGAGAAGAAAGTACCAACAGACGGAAATATCGGTATAATATTGCCCTTGTTTAAAAAAGGTGATATCAAAAATTTAACTATAAAGGCATCACACTAACAAGTTTACCTGAAAAAATATTTATCAGAATAATAGAGGCTAGGCTGAAAGAAAAAGTAGAAGCAACATTAGAGGAACCACATCATGGTTTTAGAAAGCGTAGAAGCACACAAGATATAATATTTATAATTAGACAACTAGGGGAAAGAACGAATATCGATGAATCCAGATAATTTGAGACAGAATAGGCCTAAGACAGGCCTGCCTATCGAGTCTACTGTTATTTTCAGTACTTAATGTCGATGTAAAAAATAGAAAGCAAAATGCAAAAATAGGTTTTATAGAAATGAAAATCGTGACATCACAATAATTACTGTTCGCTGATGACATGGTCCTAATGACAGATTCTGAAGAACAACTACAACATAACTTAGCGATATATAACGAAGATCTATGAAAATTAAACATGGAAATAAATATCGACAAAAGCAAAACAATGGTAATTGCAGACACAAAATAAAATATAATATTGTACTCTAGGGGAAGGTAATGAGACAAGTCAAAAACTATAAGTATTTTGGCACAATAATAGAAGATAATGGAAAAATGGACGGTAAAATGAGCGAAAAATGGGAAAAGCAGGCAAATTATACAACACCTTAAAAATAGCATTCCTAGGAAAAAGGGAGATACTGAATGAGGTAAAAGCACTGGTGTATCAGAAAGTAATGAGGCAATCAATGATATACGGCAGCGAATCTTAGACCTTAACAATGAGAGACAAAAGTAGAATTACAGCTGCAGATATGAGATTCCTACGCAAAATAGAGGGAATTACAAGATGAGATTGAGTGGAAAACATGACAGTAATGAAACAACTAGAAACAAAACCAGTAGAAAGAGCTATAGAAGAACGACATCTGAGCTGGTTTGGACACATCCACAGAATAAATGAAGAGATGTTTGCAAAACAAATGTATCAAGAGAAAACACGAGGAAAAAATAAAATGACGTCCAAGACAAATACGACAAGCGACAGAAAAGCGAAGAATTCATTGGATTGAAGCTAGAAAATTAGCACTGGACAAGAACTCATGAAGGGTAAACATTCATAAAATACCACCATGCTGAAATGTAAACTGTCAATTCTACACCTAATGGTACAACAACTGTTAAATAAAATACAAATTAATAAAATTGTAAATTGGGTGTATAAAGAATATTTTTTGTATATATTTTCCTATAGTAGAAAGAGCTATAGAAGAACGACATCTGAGCTGGTTTGGACACATCCACAGAATAAATGAAGAGATGTTTGCAAAACAAATCTATCAAGCGAAAACACGAGGAAAAAATAAAGTGACGTCCAAGACAAATACGACAAGCGACAGAAAAGCGAAGAATTCATTGGAATGAAGCTAGAAAATTAGCACTGGACAAGAACTCATGAAGGGTAAACATTCATAAAATACCACCATGCTGAAATGTAAACTGTCAATTCTACACCTAATGGTACAACAACTGTTAAATAAAATACAAATTAATAAAATTATAAATTGGGTGTATAAAGAATATTTTTTGTATATATTTTCCTATAGTTAATTGTAGTAATTATTCTAAATATTGCTTTGTCCATATAGATTTCCTGTATTTTTCACTCATTTTCCGTGCTCTTATCAGCACCAGCACAGCAGCACTCATACCGGCTAACATGACAATGTCAGATGTATTCATTAAACTGAAATTACACAGTTAACAAGTAGGTACTTTCAAAGTAAAATACACATATAGGATAGGTTGCGCAAAAAAACATAGAGTAGGACACGGTTGTGTTTTTAAAATAGAGACCACTCGACAAGTAGAAAGAGTGAAAACATGCGAGAGGGAGAATTCAATTCCTCAACATGGTTTTGTGAAATCGATTTTCAAATGCAGCGATTCTTTTGTCATCATCCCTACAAAATTGTGATTGAGGATTGATTGTGATTGAGGGAGTGAAGGGGATTTTCCTATCTTCATTGGTATTTGGTGGTATTTGGTAGTATCTTCATTGGTATTTGGTGGTATTTGGTATTGGTGGTTTATTGGTCACAAATTAGAAGAAGATAAACTTTCAAGATAAACCTCTAACCATTTGAAATAGGCATAATTACTTGTGTTACTATATTTTTTGTATCTAATCATTATAAAATTATATGTAATAACTTTTTTGTGTCTTTTAGTTTTAGAATCTGAAGTTATTTAATAACCTACATCTACGTTTTAATACATCTTAAAGTACATTTTAAATAACCGACATGTTATATTTGGACATACTCAGACTTTATTAAATGATCTAATATTCTAGGCTGTAACAAAAGTATTTTCATTTTTAGAGTAGTAGCTAATTAATATTTAATGGAGGGTATTCCTCAAAATATAGGCCATTATTTTTGGTGACTTCAACCAATTTTCAGCTAATAACGCTATACCTGTTCGGTACTACGATGAGTCTTTGGAGGTCAGCAGCTCGACGCAGCCAGTTTTTACCTCTTTTTTTAGTACTGATTTTTTCATCGACCAAGCGAGGTCGGGGCTGTATTCTAGGTGAGGGAAAAGTCTAAAGTTCATTTTGTAATTTTTTGAGGTTTTTCCGATGTTATCTGTATGGTCTTGCGTTAAATTCTGGGTCAAGTTGCAATTAATTTTGAGCCCTTTCACCGAACGTACGAGGCCAACGATGGTCTTGCAGCTTGAGTTATTGGACAAGCTGGATCGTGCAAGGCACTATACCAAGATGTTTACGTAAAATTTTTCACGTAATCGAATAACAAAGCCCAACCTCCTGGGCTTCTTAATTAAATTTAATATCGAGCAACGTGAAATGCATTCGGAATATGTCGATAATTCGGTGAATACATCGCTTGGTTGGGCAATTATGTATATAATAAAATTCAGGTAATTTCTATAAGTTTGGCGTATGGAACACTGATTTTAATAATACATTTCGATAATTTACAAGGGATTAAATGGTTTGAAGGGTAATGATAAACATTCTATCATGATTTGCCAGATTATACGGAATAATGTTAAACATTCTATCATGATTTGCCAGACTATACGGAATAATGTTGGCGCTATAAATATATATATATATATATATATATATATATATATATATATATATATATATATATATATATATATATATATATATATATATATATATATATATGTTTGTGCGTACTGTTTCACGAATGGAAAAACATGTATTGGGTTTTTTTCCGGGAGTACATCCGGTTGTCGGGTTGATCCCTGTCGGAAGCTTGCAGACGTTTCGCCAAAATCTCATTTGGCATCTTTGGTACTTACTGTCGCGAGGTTCGTGACTGTCTGACTGTCTGAAGGCAATATATATATATATATATATATATATATATATATATATATATATATATATATATATATATATATATATATATATATATATATACAAAGCGTCCATTAAGTATCAGTACTTAACTTAAGATAGCTCAGCAACCAGGGACGCCAACTGTTGACTAGTCCGCATAGATTCAAAGCTTAAACATTCCTGGACCTAACGAAACCTACCTCACCACATTTGGTTGACATTTGTTGATATTATGACGTCTTGTTTATAAGTTAAAAAAGTTTGATGTAGAAATAAAATCATGGAACAAAAAGCTGTTATTAAATTTAATGCAAAACAGCGTCGAAAACATTCCGATTGATGCAGCAAGTATACGGCGATGATTGTTTAAGCAGAATAAATGTTTTTCTGTGGCATAAACGTTTTTTGGATGGCAGAGTGAGTAGAGGATGACAAACGTAACAGGAGAATAATTTCAACTCGCACTCCCGAAATGAGTTCGCGATTTTGTAGCAAATGCCGCAATACTTCACTAAAAATGATGGAGGAGGCTTTGCATATTGACAAAGAACCGATTTGGCTCATTCTTCATAAGGATTTGGGTAAAACAAAGGTGTGTGCAAAGTTTGTTCCACACATGTTGACGGAGAAGCAGAAATAACTTCGTGTCAATCGTTCCAGAGAGGTCGTCGCAGCCCTCAGAAATGATCAAAACTTCCTGAAATCAATTGTTACGGGGGATGAAACGTGCCACTTTCAATACGATCCAGAAACTAAGTGGAAGTCGAAAAACTTACCACATACAACAAAAACATGAAAAACTTAAAAAATCCGGACAATGTTCATTGTTTTCTTCGATATTAAAGGCATCATCCACAAAGAGTTCATTCCAACTGGTCAAATTGTCACTGGGCAGTACTGCTTAGTAATACTGAAACGATTGATGCACAGAATTCATCGCATTTGGCTAAAATATCGCGGTCCAGACAGCTGGAGTTTGTTACAAGAAAATGCCCCAAGTTACACATCACTAATTGTGCGTCAATTTTTGGCCCGAAACCAAGTCTGTGTGATCAACCACCCACCGTATTAATCAGATTTAGCCCCTTATGACTTCTGCTTGTTCCAAAGTTGAAATTAAAGTTAAAAGAGTTTTTTTAAAGACATTCAGACCATCCAAATACCTTCGACGCGTACTTTGGAGGCTATTCCAGAAAATGAGGTGAATAACGCATTTGATTCACTATATTGAATCCATGTAACAAATGTATCGAAATGAGAGGAAAATAATTCGAATAATAATTCATAAAAAATACCAAGTATTTCCAAAAAAAAAAAAAGATTTTTTAAAATTTAATGTTAGAAAAGAATTCCGTTTTTTAAATAACCTAATGAAAGTGTAAAACTGAATTCGGCAATGAAGAAAAATATTAAAAAGGAATTGTGGAACTACAATGATGTGAAATTATAATCCTGTGTTCCTTTTTCATGAAGAAGAATTTCAGCACAGGAAGATTAAAAAAAACTATCGCCCAATAAGCCTCCTGTCAGTATTGTACAAAGTTTTCGACAAAGTTTTCGCCAAGGACACTAAATGACGCGCAACCAAGAGAGCAAGCACAATTCAGAGATGGATTCAGTACAACGGATCATATCCAGGTTGCCCAAGAGGCCATAGAAAAGCACAATGAATACAACATGTCACTATGCTTGGCTTTTATTGAGTATCAAAAGGCATTTAACTCAATATCAAAGCAAGTCATAATGGATGCATTGCTTAGCCAAGAGATAGACAGAACCTTTATAAATCTACTGAGGTCCACGTATGATGAAGCTACAGCTACAGTTCACATGGATGATCTTGAAGTCAAAATCAATATAGAACAGGGTGTACGGCAGGGTAACTCAATATAACTTGTTCTTTTCTCAGCTTGCCTTGAGAAGGTATTCCGTAATCTGAATTGGGGACAGGATGGAAAAACAATAAATGGTACATACTTAAGCCACCCTATATTAGCAAACGAAATCATGATCCTGTCACAAGGCTCAGATGAACTACAAAAACACATACAAGAGTTGCAAAGAGCGGGAAAACCATTTGGCTTATAAATAAACTTGAAAATAAGTCAGGTTATATTCAACAAATTTGCTGAAAATAGTAGAATATCAATTTTCAGGAAGTGATTTATGGCGATGGACCACTACATCGATGGACCACTACAAGCGATGGACCACTACATATATCTTGGGCAAAGGATTGCAATGGTGAGTGATACCGCCCGGGAAGTGGAACGGCGCGTTACGTGTGACTGGCAGGCTCAACATAGTGTTTAGAAACAAATTCCCACTTTGAAGAGAAAAATTTTTGATTACTGCTTGCTGCCTGTTCTGACATACGGAAGTGACACACATCACAATCAATTCAAAGACTTCGGGTAGCACAGAGGTGTATGCTTGGAAGAGGTTTATGTATGGGAAGGTGTATGCTTGGAATTACAAAGCGGGATAGCAGGTCCTGCACATGGATCAGAGAACAGATGAAAGTTTATGACATCATTGGAAAGATGAAGGCATTGAAATGGAGGTGGGCAGGCCATATAGCGTGGAGATGTGACTACAGATGGACCAAAACAATCGACCATTATAGCCCTATTATTTTTAAAAGTGTTTTGCGAAAACGAAGGTCAGAATTCAAAAGAAATCATTGCTCAACCAAATCATGGCTATTTTCGCAGGTTGATTTAAAATTTTGTGAAGTAAAAGTCGATTCCAAGAAGATCCCAGCAAATTAGTTTATCTTACCGTTCTTCATGGCGAAATTTTCATAAAGATATTTATCTACACTCGTATAAGATCCATCTGACGCAAGTACTAAAGTCTACGTACCAAGGGCAGTGTCGCTGTTCTGTTATTTAGATTCTGTAGTAACAGGCAACTTTTGATGATTTATAATTGATGATGATGATTTATAATTGATTTCATGTGGTCGAAACTAGAAGATTTGGAAGACATATTAGTTTTAACAGAATGAGGCCAAATAGCATACAAAGAGCGAATCAATAAGTTTATTGATGAAAACTTCAATGGCCGTTTAATGTGAACATTTGGGAATTTAAATTGACCACTAAAACAACTTAACTTCTTTTGTGGGGTTACGTGAAAAGACGCGTCATGTTAATAATCCGCAAACTCTCTATGCAAAAAATTCGCATAAGTGGATAGTAGACAAGATAACCTGGGGAGGTAATTTGAATAATTTTATATTTCCTGTGAACTGAATTAATCACATTCACAAAAAGCTAACAACATGAATGTGTCATTTTAAATTCTGCATTTGTCATGAATTTTGTTTTCTATACTATATATTAATTTTCAGCTATATCTTATCTGAGGCGTTAGCCAGTTGTTCGGTCATATATTGTAATTATTCCAATTCTGTAACAATTAGAATCAGTAAACTTGAGATGAGTTAGTTTTCTGCCATTTTTGTCATATATCCAATCCAACGGACCTAAACTCATCTTCCAAGACCAGCGAAATGAGTTTTGGTGATATCACATCTCCCTGTTCTTTTATCAGACTTATCATTGTTACATTTTCATAGATATTGAGTATAGGCTACCTTTAACGGGAATCTATTCTGAAGTTGTTCATGGCTTTTTCTGCTGCTCACAGTTATACACTATAAAATATCTTTCTCAATTTTCGGTGTTAGGCGGTTGGTGATTTTCTTCATAAATACATACAATCTTAGGGTAATAAGGATATTGGTCAGTAAACTCAGATATTGCTCCTGTCTCCATTTTAAAATAACAATATAAATATTCTTACATTCTGTTGTTCCTTCCGTTCCTTGCTAGGTTTTGTTCTTAAGAGATTGCTTTATCTCAAATGTCTTATTGTCTGGTATTTTATCTGAATTTACATAGGATGGGAATTTTATATACATCTATATATATATATATATATATATATATATATATATATATATATATATATATATATATATATATATATATATATATATATATATAATGCGACGGCAAGCTTTTAACATCTCAACTGTTACACTATCCTTTCCTAGAGCCTTTCCATTCTTCATCGCTTTGTCACTTCATCCAACAGAATAACTGACATTTGCTCTTCCATGGGCATTGTTCTCTTTGACTAGTTCTGATCTTCTTTTATTTCTCAATTTGTGTTGTGCTTTATTTATTCCCTTGTTTTCTTCTAGTGTTTTTTGCACTAGCTGCATGTTGAATCAACGCATTTCTTCTGGAATACGTGTTCTTATAGTTTTGCAAAGCGCAACGTACTCGACTCTTCCAAAAAGACGCGCTCTATTCCTCATTGTATGCCGTTTTTTCATTAAATCAAGGGTCTCATTGGAGATTTTTGAGTGTTTGCAACTTTTTTCTGCTCGTGCTATTGCAGCAGCCGTTTCAAGCACATTGTCGATGAATTTTTCATAATAATCTGTTATTTCCATCTCCTCTGGGTCTTGCACCACATCAAGGCGATTTGATAAAGTAATTTCAAAAACGCTTTCCTCTGACGGTGATTCTTAGCACCCTCTGCCTTGGGGCAGATCTTCCCGCTAACGTAGTAGCCCCTTGGCCTCCGGGGAATGAGGGCTGTGTTTGAAATTGTAAAGCCATGTTGGGGGATTGGACTGTAATCTGCCACGCTGGTCCAGTACGGGTTGGCAGATTTTTTTTCTGATGTAGACTACGAGTTAATTCCATTTTTTGACTGAGATGAAATTTTCAAGCCACAAAACAATACAAATAGCGTCCTATGACAAAGCGTTCGGAGTACGTATGCAGTCAATAATGTTAAACTTTAGGATGTATATGGCAGATGGTGCCTAGCAACACTATCGTTACCAATTCCGAATTCATAAATAGCAACCCTCGTTGAAGTATGCCATCAACTGTCGTGCAATTTTTGAATATACTCGAAATTTAGACATAATTCTTAGTTCATTTATTTAAAATGAATCAAGTATTGATTACTTTAGTTAAATATTTAGTAAAAAAGTTTATTTCATGTCTAAATAGTAAAGAATAGAAGCAAAATCTTATTGAAACAACAAGCATCTTACAATTTTCATATTTCATATTTTCATATTTTCATAATTTTCATATCTCTGCTCAATTGCACATTTTATCGATTTTCCTTCGAAGACACAATTAATTTACTGCCCAACAAAAATATCAAGATAATAATGCAATGTGGGTAAAATAATTTTCAATTTTACCAGTGTTACTTACCCTTAAATGAACCATAAGGCTTCCTCTCATTCGAAATTTTTTACTGCACAGATGACAGTGATAACTGTATTGTCCTGTTTTCTGATCAGGGATGGTTTGATGCAGCAGTTTCTGATGCATTTCAAGTATATTTTTGTCCGAAAATGTAAAACTGCATATATTACAGGCAACAGTTTCTTCTGATGTTTCCATATTAGGAGATATTGGTGGTGGTGTTTCATGTTTGTTACTTATTTGTCCTACCTGTAATATAATTAAAAGTAGAATTTTATTTTTTATTATTATTAGTTTGTATTTTTATTGTTAGGATTAGCTTATAAAAACAGTTCCTTTACAAGTATATTAGTCCAGTTAACGAAGGATTTAAATCGAAATTTTGAGATAAAAGGCTGACTTTTTGACATAAGTTTCTTTGAAGCATTCTATAACTATGCATGAAGGTAAATCTGTTACCAACCCCCGGCGAGGGTTGAAAAAAAAATTAACAAAGGGTTTTTTTTAAATAATTCAAGAAATAAAAGGGTTTGGAAAAAAAGTTTGAAATAAAATTTATAGGGCATAAAATTCTACATAAAAATGGTTTTACAACTTTTTTGCTACCATCAAAATTAACAGAGTTAGGGAGGCTATAAGTTAAGGGATGAAACAAAATTTTTTAAAAATCATAACAAGGGGAAAAATGAATAAATTTAAAACATTCTTTTGTGAATCTACTCAAAACTTTCTTTTCAGAGAAACAATTTTTTTTTTGAACTGTTAATAAAAAAGTTATAACAATTTAAATTTCCAAATTGTCAATTTTAATGACTAAATAACGTTAAAAAATCGTAGTTTCTATACTATTCCATTCTTATTTTAAATAATGAAAGTTAGCTTTTGAAATTTATTTATACCTTTAATTTTCAGGTAGAAATTCATTAATTCATTCAATCATTTGCTGAATTTTATTTACATCCTACACCACTGCTTACGACGAAGATAGAAAATTATATTCGCTATTGTCCCACGCATTACAATAACGTCTTTGAAAACGCGAATGCTCAAGACAAAGATAGAACATTATGTTCGCTATTGTCTTACTCATTGCAGTAGAGTTGACAACGACACATATATGTATAGTACAATTTGGTTATAAGCAATTTCGGATGTTATACGAGGATTGTCCTCTATGAATCCGGAATAATAAATAAAAACAAATATTTATCATTGAAAATAGTTTTATTGTTTTTCAAAATATTCTTCGCGACGATCGATACACTTTTGTATATGTTTGAACCAATTTTCGTAGCGCTTTTTCCATACCGATTGAGAGAGATTCCGTTCCGGAGATTTGTATCTCCAAAACATGCATTTTTCGCTTCTTCTGGCATCGAAAATCCATGACCATGTAGTTTATATTTCACGGACGGGAACAAAAAGAAATCATTGAGTGCCAAATCAGGACTGTCAGGCGGATGACCCATCAAGTCGATGTTTTGACCGGTTAAATATTGAGTTGTTCGGTCTGATGTGTGAAAGCTCGGCTCGTCACTGTGAAGAATGATTCTGCGGCGCTGGTTGTTTTTTGTTATTTCTTCAAAGACCTCGGACAAACAAATGGCTGTGTATTATTCAGAATTAACCTTTCTACGATTCTCTAGTATCTCTGTAACCACATTTATCCCAAAAAAATAGGCGACCATTTGCTACGAAGTGGTTCTTGCGCGAACATCTTTTATTGGGTTTGGCTCATTTTGAAAGACCTATACAGGCGACTCCTGTTTACGTTCGGGTTGATACGCATAGATCCAAGATTCGTCACCTGTTTAGATGTTACACACGGCTTTTGACAATCAACACGAGCCTATTTTTGAGCGATTGTCAAATTATGCGGAATTCAACGCGCACAAATCTTTTTCACGGCTAAGTGTTCATGTAAAATCATGCTTGTCATATTACTGCCCAGGAATACTTCAGGCTCACGGTATGTTACATGACAATGTTGTTTTATCGTAAGCGTACGTTGGCCATGATTGAATTAACTAAACCAGTAATATAAAGTTGTTTTAAATGGTGCTTCATCGCCAAAAGCCGAAGTGAGTTAATCGATGCACTGTTATTGAGATAATCCACGTCAAAAGTCAAAATAACAAAATAATGTTATTTTAATATCATAGATTCAGAACGTTTACAAATGTTTCAAGACAAATTACACTTAAAAGCACATTATGAAACGTCATTTTTTAAGTTTTTATAACATTTTAAAAGTTATGAAAGTCCACTTCTACTTTTTGCATTTCTGTATTAGTCATATTTTCATCTTCTTTGTACTCTCTTTTGTCAGTTCCTTAGGTGCTGGCTCCGCAGTTGACATAATTGGTAGCATCATAAATTGTGTACTTCTCCAGCCCCATTCATTTGGATTTAAGTCATGACCCAACCATTGTTGTATCTGATAGTAAACCCGCTTCGTATGTTCGCGTACAGCTGATTCCGTAGGTGGCAAGAAGCCAATACGACTTCTTTTTTAAAAGCTGCAGCAGATGATGTAAATATATTATATCTTAAGCCACCAATAGTTAATTTTTTTTATTACTCTGGCCGTACAAATGTAACATCCTCATCTCAGCAACTTCGTACAATTTATTAATAGAGTAATTTGGTTGGTAAAATATCGATATCAATTCTGGTAACTGTACATTTTTTTTCAGTAGGGATATAATACTATTTTGCCTTTTTTAAAAATAGCGCTCGTTGTATCGCAGCCGGCAAAAACATGTGCAAACAGCAAGAATGGTTTTAAATTGCGATCATATCAGTGGAATATATAACATTTGCTTGTTTTCCGGATGATATTTTGTAGAAATAAATTATATCATTACCACATGCAAGAAAGATCAATAAGATTAATAAATCTATATCATTTTCAACTATCGTCACTGTTTTTTTGCGATCAATTTTCTTGCAATCGATTGCTGTTTGCACAATCAAAAGATCTGCATCCTCCAGAGCAATGTTGGTCTTGATATTACGTTTTGTTAAGTAGTTGCTCAATAAATCTACAAATTTCTTTTTATTGACAATATTTGACAGAAATTTTGTTTGGGTTAATGTCACAAGCTTATCTTCAGAAATATCAACATCTGCTGCTACACATTTTTCCTTCCTACGATATCTTTCATAAGACTTAATTCCTATTGTATCTCTAGAGTATCCATCGAATATGACCGTAGCATCAGATCCGAAGTGTTTTATTATATATGAGTAATAAACATGGCAAATATCCGAATATTTTTTTCCATGCTGCCAAACTACATGATGCAATATCCAGCCTCCATCAATTACAGAAATAGAACCAGATATTATTGACTGTGATTGAATGAATGGTTGAAAAATATTATATAATTCAGACTTAGCAGTCTTTCTCATTAACCCATGCTCATCAAATAAACTAAGAAGGAATGGCGACAATTCATATTTTAATGCGTTCCGTGTAAGTTCAGCATCACCATGAAAAAATGTTGATATGCGCTGAATTAATAAAAATGTATCAACAGCAACGAAATCACCACCAATATGCATACCATATATAGCAGCTGAAAGTGTATTAACTTTGAATGCGTTAGACAATGAGATGTTTTCAGCATTTTTACCAATCATTGATGCCATACCCTTTTGTCCAACTTCTACTGCCATATGACAATTTATTGTTGGTCCACCAATTATACCAGTTAACAATGACATCAATGACGTTCGGACGTCAAACGGATTCCGTTCGTTAAGCCAGAAAAGAAACTTCTTAACTCCAGTGTCATTTTTGCTCATTCTACTTTTAAACATATCCACATGTTGTTCGCTATTACTAGAGATAATATTACAGTATTCTTCTAAACATTCCATTATTGATAACGCTGATGGCATTGCCATCAAATACCTCGTGACAACACTGGGAGTCACACATCTGCCATATTTCAAGTCGGTACCGAAAAAGCGATTCAACGTCTGCTCTATGGTCATATCCGACCAAACTCCAGCCCATGCTTTATCGGATCTGCGTATATTAAAATAACCTTCTTTAGTAAATTCATCGAATTCAACTGGATCCATAACCAATTCCAAGTTAGCCATTGTCTGCAAGTAAATCTGGGCGTGTTTTGCATATGAGTAATGACCAGCTGCATGAAAATATGGTAACATTTGTTTCACACATTGTAGATGCAGCTCCCAATTACCCAATCGTTCAGCCTCGAGGAATTGCAAAGCAATGACTATACTTTTGAAATATTGGACCCACAGTTTGGCGGTTGGTCCCTTATTTTCCAGCGTTTCTAATTTATTTTGAAAATTTTCACACGTATCCATTATGAGTGGTTGTTCATCACAATCCGCAAGCAGTGGAGGTTCTGAATCCCATTTGCTAAATAAGTCTTTGATGAAATTTTTAAATTCATCAGAGAGTTTCAAACTTTTACAAATCATAACACCAAGTGCTGTAAAAGACATTATATGTGCTCGTAATGCCCTGGCGTAAGCATGGCCTGTCAACATTTTTTTAACAGAATCAGCTGCATAAACAGTTGTCCATAAATCTTCAAGTCCACTCTCAGACATAATGTATCCAATTGCTCCAAGATACGACATGAGTAAGCGGAAGCCTCCTAGACGAACAACAACATTTTTCAGCTCATCACACTGGGATTCTGCAATAATAAAAAGAGCTTTAGCACATAACGGCTGATCATACGTAACAAAACATGTCTTTCGGGCATAATAGCGAGCTTTCTCCGCTGAATAGTACAATGAACTATTTAATGTTGTCAGATTTGACGGTGGTCCATTAATGAATGGTAAGCAAACGACTCTTGACTGAGAATATGGAACTGCAAATGATAAAACTTCCATATAACCTTTCCATGATGGTATTTTATCAATATCCAGGAACTTGGCCGACAAATTCGCTGAATATAATGATGGTAATAGCGGTGGATTCCCCAGATGAAGAATTTCTATTGAAATAAATTGAACTGATTGTAAAGCTTTAGAGTTAAAAGTTCCATATGGTACTTGTGGAATTACGTGTTTTGATACTAATCCTTGGGGGCTTGGCATCTTCCTGCATTTTTTAGTATTACCTTCATAACTAACTGTCCACTCAGGTGTAAAAATCATGACTCCACACAATGGAAAGAGAGGAATGAGACAATGGAAAGTTTCTTTTCCATCCAATGTTTTTGCATTATGGTCTGTGTTGTCAAACACGAACTGTACAAATGGCTTATCAGTATTTTCTTTTAAAACTGGAGGATTCATCACAGTGGATGCTTCATACAGCTGAATATTATGATATGAGGAACAAACACCCAATGTATTTAAAAGATTAATGATTAATTTTGAGCCTGTTTTTCTATGAACGTAACTTCCAACTGCTAACTGCAGTGACGATATAAATTTCTTTGGACGCAAACAACTTACGACGGAATGAGCAATGGAATCACGCACGACGAAATTTTCGCTATATTGTTCTGCAGTACTTTTGCGCAATAAATTAGTGAGAAAATAAATTAATGGTGGTGGAACTGACGAAATAACATTATCAAGGAAATTTGATGGAAGTGGGTACGATTCGTCATTGTAATCGAATTTTAAGATTTCTTTACGTAGTATGTCAGCAGCAATTTGTAAAATAGTTTGTTTTTGAAAATTTTCCATAGAATCACAATCTTCACCAGTAAACCAATCACTACAAATTTTAGCAATGTCAAATATTATATAGTAGATGATAGGCTCTTTTCCACGACGATGAAATATAAAAACATCTTGTTTAGATCTATCTTTCAACATCCGAAACAAAACATAATTACTCAAAGAATTGTCTGCCATAATATCTTTCAATTCTTTCAGATGGAATTGACATTGGCCACTTTCTTCAATGTATTCACAGACATCTTTAAATTTATTTGCCGCCTCTTGCTTCAACGTTAATGCTTGTGGTTCTTTTTCAATTGTATTTAAAATTAGATAACATTTGCCATGATAAGCTGCTCTACAATTAACTAAAGATACATTTAATATCTGATTAAGTACAGTGTTACTAAGTTCATCATTTTTTCTTCTGGTTACATCTATTAATTGGTCTTGGACGTACTTGTTTGTAATACTATGCACACGTTTATGCTTACGATCCAATGGCATTTCACATATAAAACAAAAATTACTAAAATCAAATTCCACATTTGCCTCAATGGTTGACGATGGTGATGATGTTGATGGTGGTGGTGGTGGTGATGATGGCGCCAAAGAAGATGGAGAAAAAGAACAAAATTGTGATGTCGAGGCACTAAATTCAATTTTTTTGCAGATGTTCTAATTGAAGACACGCCATACCGCTTTCTACAATTTACATGAAAAGTTACCACAGATTTCCCGTACCATAACTTACACTTGTTATCATTTTTTTTATACTTCTTTCGATTAATGTTTTTAATCCTTTTTTTTTACGTCGATAACACTGTCACTGTCATTGTACAACGCTGAATCACAAATACTGCATACAATATCTTGATCCATATTTCTATTCTCTAAAAATCGATAAAAAAAAGGTTTCAAATTATATTCGTTTTTTTTTCATATAAACTTATACAAACTATTAATTAAGCTGTTATTTGTAATTCTCTAATTATATATTTTGGAAATTATTTTATGAAAATAAATACATTTTGTGTCCTAGTTTAAGTTTATGTTTATATTACACAGGTCGACATTATTTTTGTGACATTGATAATATTGCTCTTTTTGCGTTGCATTTAGGTAGTTATTAAAACATCTTTTCACAGAAATGGCCTAGCACATTCCATTTTCAAGTCTCTGCTTCTCCTTTATATCATGAGATAATTGAAATTATTTGTATCTGACTTTGGACTGGACAATGTAGAAATTACCGCAAAACCGTAGAGGGTGTATTTCAACAGAATTTTATGACAGTACGACAGTAGGGCAACAAAAGAACATTACAGTAAGAAAGATTGTCATCATAGAACTTTTTTTGAACCTGGTACTTCAAACATAAAATATGCCCCCTGGAAAGTATGAAGCCTTCAAGATTAGTCCGGCATCTGCAAACAAAACACCCGTCTTTACAAAACAAACTATTACAATTTTTCGAACGTAAATCATTCATCTTAAAAAATGAACAAATTGCTATCAACAAATCAAGCAGTAATGAGACCGCAGTACTTCAAGCATCATATTTAGTGGCATTAAAAGGGGCCAGGGAGTCTAAGCCCTACACGATTGCGGAAAAGCTCATTTTACCGGCTGCCATTAATACAGTCAATGTGATGATGTGATGTGATGAAGTCCGGAAGAAGCAAAAAAGTTGAAAACTATACCACTTTCAAATGACACAGTATTGTGGGCCCCTTCATTCATACGAGACGTATAAATGAAAAGGTCAATGATCTTCATGATCAAATAATTGAATTAAATTAATCGAAATTTTTGCTATTCAGTTCGACAAGTCAACAGACGTATCGAACTTAGCGCAATTTTTGTGTTTTGTCCGATATTAATGTGAGAGATCGATTAAAGAGAATATGCTATTTTGCAAATGAATCCCTGGTCGTGCAGGTGGCGAAGGACTAAAGTTTTTCTTGATGTAACACAAAACGAAAACTTGGACTTTATTAAATGAATTGCGGTAGGTATGGCGCGAAAACGATAACGGGGAAGAACACTGGTGTGATAGTAAAATTAAAAGACATTATACCACATATGGAATGGACGCACTGTTTTCTTCTGAAATGCACTTGCTACAAAAAAGATCCTAGATAATTTACAAAATATTCCGTCGACAGTCGCAGACTATATTGCTTTCCACATTGTGCGAAGAAATGCACAGCATGGAAATGAACTGCTTTTCCATAGTGAAGTTAGGTGGTTGTCGCGAGGAAAAGTTCTAACGAGGCGAGTTCTAATTACGAGATGAATTGAAAATCTTTTTTACAGATATAAATAGCTCATTTCTTACAAGATGGAGAAACTTTATTACTTTTGGCTTCCTTGAGTGATATATTCTCACATTTAAATGACATGAATACGAGTTTACAAGGCCATAACAAAAACCAAAATGCCTTCATCAAGAAGCTTGGTATTTGGATTATACGCCTTGAAAAATGCCATTTTGATACATTCACTTTAACTTCGGATTATATTATATTAATAATATAAAATATGGATTAAGAAAATTCCGTTATTGATCGCGTATTGGAGAGCATGGAAAAGCATTTAAGCGAATTGAAAATTCAGTTTCTGGAATATTTTCCATATACCAACGGTGTTTTGTCGAAAAGATAGGGTCTCAATCCGTTTGATGAAAATGTTGTTGCAACTGCTGAATTACCTATTGAGATTCACAACAAACTTATTGAAATATTTGCCGACAAAACTGTACAAATAGAATTTTTAACTCAAGATTTTGGCTTACAGGACTATGTGAATACGGAAGCCTAGTAATGGAAGCTTTGAAAACCCTTTGAGTCCCTTCGCTACTTCTTACTTATGGGAAAAAAGCTTCTCGTCTATGGTGGCCTTAAAAAGTAAATATAAATATAGTAAATATAGTAAATAAGTAAATTGTATATTATCACTGGACAATAATTTCCTTATATTACTTGTGTTTGTACGTATAGAAAAACTTTTAAGTGAAAAACAAAATCAACCGTCACACTAAATTATCATTTCAAACAACTTTGGCTATTACTTTATTGTATTTTATTTTATTATGTTGTTATTACCTGGTAATATTTAATTTTCTAACTCTTGATTTTAAAATAAAAATACTTAAAATAAAGAAAATTAATATATATATATATATATATATATATATATATATATATATATATATATATATATATATATATATATATATATATATATATATATATATTAATTTTCTTTATTTTAAGTATTTTTATTTTAAAATCAAGAGTTAGAAAATTAAATATTACCAGGTAATAACAACATAATAAAATAAAATACAATAAAGTAATAGCCAAAGTTGTTTGAAATGATAATTTAGTGTGACGGTTGATTTTGTTTTTCACTTAAAAGTTTTTCTATACGTACAAACACAAGTAATATAAGGAAATTATTGTCCAGTGATAATATACAATTTACTTATTTACTATATTTACTATATTTATATTTACTTTTTAAGGCCACCATAGACGAGAAGCTTTTTTCCCATAAGTAAGAAGTAGCGAAGGGACTCAAAGGGTTTTCAAAGCTTCCATTACTAGGCTTCCGTATTCACATAGTCCTGTAAGCCAAAATCTTGAGTTAAAAATTCTATTTGTACAGTTTTGTCGGCAAATATTTCAATAAGTTTGTTGTGAATCTCAATAGGTAATTCAGCAGTTGCAACAACATTTTCATCAAACGGATTGAGACCCTATCTTTTCGACAAAACACCGTTGGTATATGGAAAATATTCCAGAAACTGAATTTTCAATTCGCTTAAATGCTTTTCCATGCTCTCCAATACGCGATCAATAACGGAATTTTCTTAATCCATATTTTATATTATTAATATAATATAATCCGAAGTTAAAGTGAATGTATCAAAATGGCATTTTTCAAGGCGTATAATCCAAATACCAAGCTTCTTGATGAAGGCATTTTGGTTTTTGTTATGGCCTTGTAAACTCGTATTCATGTCATTTAAATGTGAGAATATATCACTCAAGGAAGCCAAAAGTAATAAAGTTTCTCCATCTTGTAAGAAATGAGCTATTTATATCTGTAAAAAAGATTTTCAATTCATCTCGTAATTAGAACTCGCCTCGTTAGAACTTTTCCTCGCGACAACCACCTAACTTCACTATGGAAAAGCAGTTCATTTCCATGCTGTGCATTTCTTCGCACAATGTGGAAAGCAATATAGTCTGCGACTGTCGACGGAATATTTTGTAAATTATCTAGGATCTTTTTTGTAGCAAGTGCATTTCAGAAGAAAACAGTGCGTCCATTCCATATGTGGTATAATGTCTTTTAATTTTACTATCACACCAGTGTTCTTCCCCGTTATCGTTTTCGCGCCATACCTACCGCAATTCATTTAATAAAGTCCAAGTTTTCGTTTTGTGTTACATCAAGAAAAACTTTAGTCCTTCGCCACCTGCACGACCAGGGATTCATTTGCAAAATAGCATATTCTCTTTAATCGATCTCTCACATTAATATCGGACAAAACACAAAAATTGCGCTAAGTTCGATACGTCTGTTGACTTGTCGAACTGAATAGCAAAAATTTCGATTAATTTAATTCAATTATTTGATCATGAAGATCATTGACCTTTTCATTTATACGTCTCGTATGAATGAAGGGGCCCACAATACTGTGTCATTTGAAAGTGGTATAGTTTTCAACTTTTTTGCTTCTTCCGGACTTCATCACATCACATCATCACATTGACTGTATTAATGGCAGCCGGTAAAATGAGCTTTTCCGCAATCGTGTAGGGCTTAGACTCCCTGGCCCCTTTTAATGCCACTAAATATGATGCTTGAAGTACTGCGGTCTCATTACTGCTTGATTTGTTGATAGCAATTTGTTCATTTTTTAAGATGAATGATTTACGTTCGAAAAATTGTAATAGTTTGTTTTGTAAAGACGGGTGTTTTGTTTGCAGATGCCGGACTAATCTTGAAGGCTTCATACTTTCCAGGGGGCATATTTTATGTTTGAAGTACCAGGTTCAAAAAAAGTTCTATGATGACAATCTTTCTTACTGTAATGTTCTTTTGTTGCCCTACTGTCGTACTGTCATAAAATTCTGTTGAAATACACCCTCTACGGTTTTGCGGTAATTTCTACATTGTCCAGTCCAAAGTCAGATACAAATAATTTCAATTATCTCATGATATAAAGGAGAAGCAGAGACTTGAAAATGGAATGTGCTAGGCCATTTCTGTGAAAAGATGTTTTAATAACTACCTAAATGCAACGCAAAAAGAGCAATATTATCAATGTCACAAAAATAATGTCGACCTGTGTAATATAAACATAAACTTAAACTAGGACACAAAATGTATTTATTTTCATAAAATAATTTCCAAAATATATAATTAGACAATTACAAATAACAGCTTAATTAATAGTTTGTATAAGTTTATATGAAAAAAAAACGAATATAATTTGAAACCTTTTTTTTATCGATTTTTAGAGAATAGAAATATGGATCAAGATATTGTATGCAGTATTTGTGATTCAGCGTTGTACAATGACAGTGACAGTGTTATCGACGTAAAAAAAAAGGATTAAAAACATTAATCGAAAGAAGTATAAAAAAAATGATAACAAGTGTAAGTTATGGTACGGGAAATCTGTGGTAACTTTTCATGTAAATTGTAGAAAGCGGTATGGCGTGTCTTCAATTAGAACATCTGCAAAAAAATTGAATTTAGTGCCTCGACATCACAATTTTGTTCTTTTTCTCCATCTTCTTTGGCGCCATCATCACCACCACCACCACCATCAACATCATCACCATCGTCAACCATTGAGGCAAATGTGGAATTTGATTTTAGTAATTTTTGTTTTATATGTGAAATGCCATTGGATCGTAAGCATAAACGTGTGCATAGTATTACAAACAAGTACGTCCAAGACCAATTAATAGATGTAACCAGAAGAAAAAATGATGAACTTAGTAACACTGTACTTAATCAGATATTAAATGTATCTTTAGTTAATTGTAGAGCAGCTTATCATGGCAAATGTTATCTAATTTTAAATACAATTGAAAAAGAACCACAAGCATTAACGTTGAAGCAAGAGGCGGCAAATAAATTTAAAGATGTCTGTGAATACATTGAAGAAAGTGGCCAATGTCAATTCCATCTGAAAGAATTGAAAGATATTATGGCAGACAATTCTTTGAGTAATTATGTTTTGTTTCGGATGTTGAAAGATAGATCTAAACAAGATGTTTTTATATTTCATCGTCGTGGAAAAGAGCCTATCATCTACTATATAATATTTGACATTGCTAAAATTTGTAGTGATTGGTTTACTGGTGAAGATTGTGATTCTATGGAAAATTTTCAAAAACAAACTATTTTACAAATTGCTGCTGACATACTACGTAAAGAAATCTTAAAATTCGATTACAATGACGAATCGTACCCACTTCCATCAAATTTCCTTGATAATGTTATTTCGTCAGTTCCACCACCATTAATTTATTTTCTCACTAATTTATTGCGCAAAAGTACTGCAGAACAATATAGCGAAAATTTCGTCGTGCGTGATTCCATTGCTCATTCCGTCGTAAGTTGTTTGCGTCCAAAGAAATTTATATCGTCACTGCAGTTAGCAGTTGGAAGTTACGTTCATAGAAAAACAGGCTCAAAATTAATCATTAATCTTTTAAATACATTGGGTGTTTGTTCCTCATATCATAATATTCAGCTGTATGAAGCATCCACTGTGATGAATCCTCCAGTTTTAAAAGAAAATACTGATAAGCCATTTGTACAGTTCGTGTTTGACGTTCTGAACTGTTGTATGTATGTTCTGTGTATATATATATATATATATATATATATATATATATATATATATATATATATATATATATATATATATATATATATATATATATATATATATCATAAAAAACGATGGGATATATGTGACACACCCGCGCAGTCGAAAACTCTGCTGCGAAGAGTAGAACAACAGCGGATATATCATTCGATCTTTGTCGTGAGCATACGCGTTGTCAGAGACGTTATTGTAATGAGTGGGACACTAGCGAACATAATTTTCTATCTTCGTCCTAAGCAGTGGTGTAGGATGTAAATAAAATTCAACAAATGATTGAATGAATGAATGAATTTCTACCTGAAAATTAAAGGTAAAAATAAATTTCAAAAGCTATTTTTCATTATTTAAATAAGGAATCAAACAATATAGGAAAAACAATTTTTTAACGCTATTAAGTCATTATAATTAACAATTTAAAAATTTTAATTGTTATAACTTTTTTAATAACAATTTAAAAAAATATATATTTCTCTGAGAAGAAAGTTTAGATTTTTTTGAGTAGATTCAAAAAAAAAAAGTTTTAAATTCATTCATGATTTTAAAAATCTAGTTATGATTTTTTAAAATTTTTGTTTCATCCCTTAACTGACAGGCTCCCTAACTCTGTTAATCTTGATAATAGTAGAAAAAATTATAAGACCATTTTTATGTAAAATTATGTATGCTCTATAACTTTTGTTTGAAACTTTTTTTCCTAACTCTTATAGTTCTTGAATTATTTTGCAAAAACACTTTGTTAATTTTTTTTCCAGCCCTCGCCGGGGGTTGGTAACAGATTTACTTGTATGCATAGTTATAGAATGTCTCAAACAAACTTATATCAAAAAGTCAGCCTTTTATCTCAAATTTCGATTTAAATGCTTCGTTAACTGGACTATATCTGTTGTACAACTGATTGTCAACAAAATTATATAATTAATTAAACCGAACATTCACAATACAGAGTACATGTTCAATTAATAAAAGTTCATGAAATAACAATTTTAAACACCCAAAAAGTTTCTAAAAATGGTAAAAAAAACTTTCTATATTTTGTACTGTATCCGTTATTATTGACAGCTTTTTGTTGCATCACCTGATATTCCATCCATACATTGTCCATTCTGAGAGTGATATAGTTTTTAAAGAATTTATATTTGTATACATGGGTTTTCCCACTTTTTGATTCAGTAAATTTCATAAATTCTAATATTCTAGCTTTGTAGAGCAGCCATGGTACCGTAACCCTCGCCGTATCTGTTGGGTCGTTGTCTTGCTGTAATCTAAAGACATTCCGGAATTAATTCTAATTTCGAAGCGCTTTTGAGCAAATTCTCTCCCAGTATGTCCACATACCTCCGAGTTTTTAGGATTCCGTTTATAATTATTAAATCTCCAGTCCCAGCCCAAGACATACGCCTCCAGACCGTGATATTTCTAACACCTTGTTTTAGTATGGGAGTGGAATTTCGAAAATCCAGCTCCATCTTAGTTTTTATCCATTCAATTTTATGGCCATCGGAATCAAATATACATAACTTGCTTTCGTCAGTGAAAATGACTGATTTTCAAAAATCGAACTGACAATTTACGTACTTCTTGGCGAACAGAAATCTTTTTCCCTGTTTTTCTAAACTAGAATAAACTTTCTAGAATCTAAACTTTCTAAACTAAAATAAACTAGCCATATAAATGGCTAGTTTAAATTTATTTAAATGATTTATTAAAATGCATTTTTTTTAATTTTAATTTTTTTTTATTGTATTGGCTTCTTCTTGATGGAAATTTA
This sequence comes from Cosmopolites sordidus, assembly GCA_031761425.1. NCBI lineage: Eukaryota > Metazoa > Arthropoda > Insecta > Coleoptera > Curculionidae > Cosmopolites > Cosmopolites sordidus. The sequence continues at coordinate 375,788 of JARFXV010000440.1, read as the reverse complement.
TTATAAATGTCATCATTATAAAGATGTTTTCTTTATTATTACTATTTGACGCGTTTCGCTAATACTATAGCTTCTTCAGAACTGCCTATTTTCAATGTTAAAATAGGAATAAATACAAAAAGTTTCTAAAATAAAATATACATTTTTTACATTTATTAAATCCACACAGATGATATTTAGTATAGTGGAAATTCAGTAAAGGGGATTTGTTCAAGTCTAATTGGTCATTTAGAAGGGTTTTCGCATCTTCGAGATGGGTTATTTATAATCTCTCCAAACAGTTTAGTTTTTTGCCTTTGTTATGTATATGTAATATTTTAAATTCACTATTAAAAGGATGACTTTCATTTAACAGATGTAGTTCGAATCACGGGCGTAGCCAGGATTTAGTTTTTTTTTTTGGGGGGGGGTAGTTTGAAGTAAATAAAACAACAAAAATATACTTACATGAAATTTAATATATATATATATATATATATATATATATATATATATATATATATATATATATATATATATATATATATATATTCATCGGAAAAATTACGACATATTTATAAAGTTCTTAACTTTAAATGAAATGGTTAAATTAATTTCGTTCCTCTGCGCTAAATCTAAACCCATTAAAGAAGAAATCTTCGGCTTTTTCTTTTAAATATATCCACTACTTCTACTCGACAAGAGATGGCGTTACTGTGCGCAACGTCCACTAGTTCGGATATATATTCAATTCAAACATAATAATTTAACTCTCTTCACTCCTCGTATTTTTTCGGTATAATATTAGGTAATATTTGGCTTATTTCGGGGGGGGGGGGGGGGTTGAACGCCCAAACCCCCCCCCCCCCCTGGCTACGCCCGTGGTTCGAATTATGTTTATGACTGAGAAAACTTCTATTGTGTTCTTTAATTCTTTTCTAGAAAGATCTGCATATTTGTTCCATATAAATTTTTAGACATGACCCACATTACAGTTGGTATATCCCTATATATATATATATATATATATATATATATATATGTATATATATATATATATATATATATATATATATATATATATATATATATATATATATATATATATATATATATATATATATATATATATATATATATATATATATATATATATATATATATATATATATATATATATATATATATATATATATTATATATATATTATATTATATATTATATTATAATATATAATATAATATATATATATATATATATATATATATATATATATATATATATATATATATATATATATATATATATATATATATATATATATATTATATATATATTATATTATATATTATATTATAATATATAATATAATATATATATATATATATATATATATATATATATATATATATATATATATATATATATATATATATATATTGTGGTCATGTTCATCATGTTGGGTAACACAAGATTTTTCATTTCTCCCATATCTAATGTGGACAATGTGTTCTTTAAATATCGTTAATATTGATCTTTTTCGTAAATGTAAGAAGAAGTTTCAAAAAGTAATTTGGTGATCTCTGGTGGTAAATCTCTTCTAGTCTAGTGTTTCATACCGAAGGTTCCACTAGAAGAATTGATCTACCATGGCTACACGGTCACCAGAACTAAATCTTAATCGTAAGTATACTACTAAAATTGGGCTTGTTGCAGCAGATATTTGGTTTCTCAAATCATGCCAGACTAATAAAATATTTCCTATTTTATTAAAGTTAATATTTCAAAATCTTCCAAAATGTGAGATAAAATAACTTATTTTGCAAAACAGAAATGGCTTGACTTATAAATCAAACATTTGTACAGTAAAAGGAATATACATTAACTAATGTAGAACATGATGTTGGTGCACTTTCCAAAGGAAAATGTTCACAGCAGTAAATAGTAAATTCATTACTAAAATATCATCTTTAAAAAAAATCAAAAAACTCAAAATTGAGCAGTCGAAAGAACATCAACATAGTAGAAAATCTTTCCATAACTAAAATCCAGAGCTAGATCTTTTAAATAAAGGGCTCAATTTTGCTTTACCGGCACCCTGTAGCTCTCTGGAGGATGTGGTAACCGATATTGAAATTGGTATTCAACACTTACCGGAGTCTTCAAAAGCTTTCCTCAGAGAGTCATGTAAAGGTAAAATTGCAAAAAATATTTCAAATAAAAATCAAAATATGCCAAATATTACTAAGATTGTCAAGCTCCTGCGAAACAAGGATTGTTTTTACTTAAAAGCTGATAAGGTAAATAAAGTTGTAGTAATGGACAAATCTGATTACTTTGAACGCCTTGAAAAATTAATTCAAGACGGTCCATATAAACGATTACCTAGGAATCCATTGTCAAAAATGGTTAACGAAGTCAGAGATACATTGAAGTCTTGCAATATCCTTATTTTTCCTTCTCTGAAAAACAAACTACATATTTCGAATCCAAAAGTGTCAAGATTTTATGCCCTACCAAAAATTCATAAATCAGAAAAATTAATGAGACCAATTATATCAGCCATTGATTCTCCAATATATAACTTGGCAAAATGGTTAACAAAGGAATTTGAAAATCTATCAAACAAATTACCTTCCTCTTCTGTGATAAATTCAACAAAATTCATAGAAAGAGTCAAAAACACACATCTAAGGGAAGGTGAGGTTTTGGTTTATTTTGACGTATCATCATTGTTTCCGAGTGTCCCGATTCCACATACCTTGAACTACCTGAGGGAGTTACTCGAGTTAAACGGTTTAAATAGCAAGATTGATCCTGGGTATATCTCCTTAACGAGATTATATATGAAGCAAATTTGTTTTCAACTTAATAACAGGTTTTACGAACAACAAGAAGGAACGGTATGAACAATCTTCTGTCGCCGTTCTTAGACAACTTATTCATGAGTAAATTTGAATCCGAAGCGAAAGATTAATTCAGTAACGTTCCGAAGATATGGTTAAGATATGTGGATGACGATTTTACAATTTTCGATTTAACAAATGAAAGCTTAGATGATTTTATTAAGAACATAAATGGTAAATCTCAAAACATAGTATTCACGCATGAACACGAAAACAACGATAGTTTGCCATTTTTGGATGTTTCAGTCAGTAGAAATAACGAAAATAGGTTAGATTTTGATATTTTTAGAAAAACACTATCATTTCGAGATACATTCCTAATGATTCGAATCATAGCTTCCAAAAAAATAAGATATAGGTTAGTTTAAATTTCATGATAAGTAGATTAATCAATTTTCCTCTAAACAAAGATAATTATAACAAAGAATTAAAATGAATTAGGGAGATATCCGAAGTAAAGGGTTATAATAAGAACATTGTAGATAAATTAATTAAGAAAACATATGTTTAAAAAATTATTGAAAGAATCTTCGACTTTTCAAAAGGATTAGAACAAAAGTAAATGCATGGTAATACCGTTTGATGCACAATTAACACGAGAGCTAGACAAAATTTTGAAAAAAGTGGACATTAAGATTGTATACAAACCATATAATAAATTAAGAGAAGTCAGGACTTCTTCTTCAACCCAGGGGTAATCCAAGGATAAAGTAGATCAACAAAAAAAGTCGGGGATTTACGAAATAAGTTGTCAAGCTTAAGATCGAAGGTATATTGGGCAAACAAAAAGATCAATATTAACGAGATTTAAAGAACACATTGCCCACTTTAGATATGGGAGAAATGAAAAAAATTGTATTGCCCAACATACACTCGAACATGACCACAATATAGATATTAGAAATTTAAGACTGGTAAAAAGTGTAAATAACAACAGGGTTTTGGATGCATATGGGAGCATTCAAATAGAAAAATGTAAGAAAATCATGAACCGGGATAAAGGACCTATTCCGTTGAGTCAACTTTTTCAATTATTAATGTAAGTCTCAGTAAACTTCACGGTTCATATTTTTTACACGTTTCATTAGGTAAAGTTATCATATGAATAAAACATAGTTTAGTTTTAGAATTAGATTAAATCATCTCCTGATGATGCTAACATAGTTAACGAAACGTGCGGCGAAAAATGAGCCATATCATAAATTAAGAGAAGTCCTTGGTAACCCAAAGGATAAAGTAGATCAACATGACAAATCTGGGATTTATAAAATTAATTTTCAATATTTTGATCGAAGGTATAGTGGGCAAACTAAAAGATCCATATTAACCAGATACGAGGGTCGTTCAATAAGTCCTTAGAAAATCAAAGAGATGGCATTCGCAACATCGGAAATTGTTTGTTTTTAGTAAGCATCATTATTCACAAGTTAACTGTCAAAGTCTCAGTTATATTCATCACATGGTTTCATTTTTATTGTCGATTGAAGCCAGAAACTTTTGATTATTTAGAAAAATGGAAAAAAGTGACTGTCGAGTGGTGATTAAACACTTATATTTAAAAGGCTTAACACCGAAAAGAGGTCAAAGCTGAGTTGGATGAAGTTCATGGCACGTCTGCTCCTGTGTTTGCAACTATTTATAATTGGGTAAATGAGTTTAAACGGGGCCGTACATCCACAAAAGATGAACATCGTTCAGGACATCCATTGGAAGTGACTACTCCCGAAATGTCTGACAAAATCTACGACATGGTATTAAGTGATCGTTCATTCAAAGTGCGCGAAATAGTTGAGGCCACAGGCTTAGCGCAAGGTACAGTGTTTTGAATTTCGGTAAGATGGGTATCGCGTTTGCTGCCAGTGGAGAACAAACGCAATCGTGCGTCAACTCAGAGGCTGTTTTGGCGCTTTTTTGTCGCAGTCCTGATGAGTTTCTGCGTCTATACATAACTGTGGCCGAAACATGGATACACTACAACATTCGAGAGACGAAGGAACAATCAAAACAGTGAGTTTTTGAAGGCGAACAGGCTTCGAAAAAGGCGAAGAAGGTGAAATTGGTCGGCAAGTTTATGGCCACAATTTTTTTGGGATGCACGCGGAATCATCTACACCGATTACTTAGAAAAAAAAAATAAATACTGGGAAGTATTATGCGTCATTATTGCACCGGTTGAGCGAAGATATCAAGAAACACATCGCGAAGCGAAGAAATCAAAAAACAAACAATTATCCTCATTTGAAAAAGAAAAAGATCCTCTTCCATACAGTTTCAATGGTCAAAATCATGGAATTAAAGTTCGAATTATTACAGCATCCACCGTATTCGTCGGATTTGGCAGCCAGTGACTTTTTTATTTCCGAACTTAAAAAAATGACTCAGCGGACAATGGTTGCCCAAACAGATGCCTATTTTGAAGACCTTCCGAAATTTTACTTTTTAGACGGCTTAAAAAGGCTGAAGAAACGCTTGGAAAAGTATTTAGAGCTAAAAGGAGATTATGTTGAAAAATAAAAAATCTACTTATAATAATTTGTTTTTCTACCTTTTTCTAAGGACTTATTGAACGACCCTCGTATAAAGAACACATTGCCCATATTAGATATGGGAAAAATGAAAAATCGGGTGTTGCTCAATATGAACTCGAACATGATCATAATATAGACATTAATAATTTCAAAATTGTTGAAAGTGTAAATAATATAAGTTCTTTAGATGTCTATGAAAGCATTCAAATAGAAAAATGTAAGAAAACTATGAACCGCAATAAATAACCTATTCCATTTAGTCAACTTTTTCAATTATGTTTGTAACCTTTAGTTAACTTCAGTTTTAAAAATTGGTGAAAATGTTTATTATGGGTTTCTAACGAACGTGTTAAAAGTTAAAAAAACAATCAAGCTTCCCGAATCGCCGCCATCTTGGAAAAAAGTTTATTTTTTATAGTTAATTATTGACTTTATTAAAAAAATAGTTATTACCAAAATTGAAGAGCATTCAATTCTCTTCGAAAAAGGTTCGATTATTTTTTTTTTTTATAAAACGAATATTTCCAGAGCAAATGGATGATGAACGTGAAGTAGAAGAATATATTACTGCAAACCACGTTTCTATGCATATACACTTACAGAGATAAATCAGGGAAGGATTTATCAGGAAATCGGATTTCGACAAAGCACAGATGATGCAGATTCTTTAATCGTCAACACTGCAATCCAAGTATCTACATCACAAACTAACGTGACTATTATTAGTGAAGATGTTCATCTTTTAATTTTACTAGTTGCATTGACAACGTCGGAAAATAATCTATTTTTTGTCAAACCGAGAAGGGGCAAAATTGCGAGGAGAATATATTCATCGGAGCAGCTGCAATCATCAGGACTTACGAAGAGCATTCTCTTCTTGCATGCCTTCAGTGGCTGCGACAGCACTTGAGCTATTTTTAATAAAGGAAAAATATAATGCATTAAGTTAAAAAGTTAAGAGTTACATGATATCGCTGAAAGTTTTAACAACCGTGATTCTTCGCACGGCACAATCGCCGAAGCTGGAGAACGTTTTTTCCTTTCAATCTACGGTGCACGTTCTACGGACAATCCGTGACAAAAATAAATTCTGACATTGCCCCATTGCAACCAACAGAAGGAGCATCCAGGCAGAATTTTTTTCACGTATACAATCACATGCCTGAAAGGTAGGGGAATGGATTATCCCCTGAATTATGGGTTTGAAAACGAGTTCAAGGGTACTTTAGTACAGTTCGAGTAAAGTGTGGCCAAAGTTCGTGTGGGGCCAAAGTCCTAGCTATGAATTGTATCCAACGTGTACACTAATCTTTAATAGTGTGTTTAAATCTCTAAGAAATTTAAAAGGTATTGTGATAAGATTTGTGAAAAATATGAGGTATAATAATCTTATTCTAATTCTAATTCTAAAATAAAATATGGGTAACTTTTAGCTTATGTTTTAAGAATCTACAATACATATGGTAGTGCCTACCGTACGACTGCACGTGACAACAGAGAGTATTTTTAGTTTCTGCGATATGTGGAGCAAAAGTCCGATGTTCAGGTTGAGGCAGTAGACCGCAAGCGGACTTTTACCCCATCTGAACCATTTGTAATTTTTCTTATAAGATTTATTTATTTTAATTCATATAAAAGAAACACAAATAGGAAAACATGTATGGAAGAAATGTTACAAATAGCTGGATAAAGAATAAATAAAGGTATTTCCAAAAGAACAGTCGCAAACGAGCTTGGAACAGATGAACCTACTCTACGAAAGAGATTAAAATCGGAGCATGGTGTTGATAGCTTGGGAAGATGTCGAAATGTTTTCTCAAAGGAAATGAAACGTGAACTTGTAGAACACTTTCAAAATCTGGATAACCGGTTTTATGGTATCACGTTTAAAACTTAAAAAAAAATCGCGTATGAGTATGCAGTTTTAAGCAACATAAAAAAACCCATTTAATCCAAACTCAAAACTAGCTGGCAAAGATTGGGCAAATAGTTTTATTAAAAAATACAACCTGTCTTTGCGGGCTCCTCACGCCAAGAATTCAAGTTTCGAAATGAAACGAAATTCGAATTTCAAGTTCATTTGTTTTTTAAAAATCTATCAGAATTGTTCAAAAAAATTAATTTTCCAAGTGTTAGCTACAATATGGATGAGAGTGGTATTTCAGCCGTTCCTAACAAAATACCAAAAATTATTGGCACGAAAAGCAAAAAAATTATGAGAAAAATATCTTCAGCTAAGCGTAGGGAATTAGTGAATATTGTTTGCGCTAAGAGTGCGGCGAGTAATTTTGTTCCTCCCGTGATAATATTTCCTCGAAAGAGAATGAAAAACGAGCTGATGGATGGGGCTCCACGAGAATCTATAGTAATGTGTTCGGACTCATAATACATAAATAGCAACTTATTTATAGAGTGGCTTAAACATTTTCGCTCCAGCGTTAGATCAGATAAAGAACATCATGTTCTTCTCATACTCGACAACCATTCTTCCTATAAGAGTTTAGAAGCTGTATCTATTGACGATCCCACCCCACAGCAATAATAGAATCCAGCCTTTGAATTGCTGTTATTTTAAGGCATTAAAAACATTTATGCAGACGAATGCGATAAATGGTTGACAACAAATGCCGGTAGAAATATTACTCACATTCAGGTTGCCCAATTATTAGGTAAAGCTTATGAACCTTGCTCAACTATGGACAGGGGAGTAAAAGACTTTGAAGTTTGTGGAATATATCCAACAAATAAACATGTGTTGTCAGAAAATGATTTTCTCCCGTCAAAGGTCACAGATAAGAATGCAATGAATGAAGCCAATTCCCAATTAAATAACAGCGATTCTGTTCACCTAGAGACAATATCAGAAGAAACGGCTTTAACAAGACACATTGTGGCCAAGCAACCTTTAACAACCTTTAACACGAGATAAGTTGGAGCGTGCATTAGCTCAGTACAGTGGCGGCTCGTGGGGTTTTAAAGTGGGAGGGCGTAGAAGAAAATAGTGCTGCCGAAGATTTTTTTTGCTTTCCCCTTCCTTCTTTTTACTTTTCGTGCTATTGAGAAGATGAACCAGGAAAATGAGTTAAAGGAAAGAAACTGAACGGAAATAAAATATGGTGTTTTGCTCTGAAAAATTGTTTACTGTGATAAATGTTGGAGGGGCGGCGGCGCCCCAACGCCCTCCTTCAAGAGCCGCCCCTGGCTCAGCAACATGCACTAGTGTGACCTAAGAATATAATTCCACTTCCAAAACGAAAAGATGAACAAAAAAGAACAAGAGACGGAAAGAAATCGCTAATACTTTTTAGCACTCTTAATAAATTAAAACTGGAAGGTCTGGCTGAAGAGAAGTTGAGAAAGTCAACGCGTGACAAAATATAAAAAAAAATTACAGAAAATGCTACGAGTGAATCAAAAAAGAAGGTTAAAGTAAAGGAGAAACTATCTGATGATGTGTGTCCAGGATACCATGAACCCTATGAAGACTCTCCTATTGAAGAATGGATTCAGTGTACGGTCTGCAAAAAGTGGTGGCATAAAAAGTGTACGTACGTCGTATGAGAAAATTGGAGATTTTCAATGCGATTTATGCTTTTAAAGCGTGTGCGGATAACTTTTGTATGTCATGATATTTTTATTTATTAATAGATAAATTTTTCTTGTTTGTCACGAAAATATGTTGTTTTGCGTAGTAGTTGGATGAACCATTACATCTATTCTTTATATATTAAAATGTTTTTTTCGGGATTGTGGTTTTTATAATCATTTAACACTTAAGTGCGTCATTTTGCCCCACTCTACAGTAACTCCATTGCACCCGAGTTTTTATTGTATCTGTTTTTTTGCAAATATACCATTGACTGTGCAGGTTTATGTGGATATAGAAAAGCAGGAATTGACTGCACAACGGTTTACAATAATTGTCACGGACACTGCTTCAATGGACCAAAAATAATCGACGATGAGAATGAAGGTAGAAAAGAAGACGACAGATGAAGAAAGGGCATCATCAATAATAAGCTCAAGAAGATCTTCCTATTGATAAAGTATCGGTTCATCAGATTATCCTGATGTAATCGTTGAGAATAGCCCCAGTACCAGTCACATTGTGAAGAAGCTGCGTAAACCAATATAACAATACAGTCAGTATATTGAGAATTTGTGAAAAAAAAATAAAACAACACTTTATAAAAATTAAATTTCACAGTGATCGATATGAGCGATATACGTTTTTGAATGCTAATTTTGCCGCACACAGCGATGTGTGCGAGCGATTTATCCATCTGCTTCACATTCGTCGTCCATTTGTTCAGGAAGTAGATTCAGATGAAAATATGGTAAATATATTTACTGAAAGTGAAAACAAATTTGTTGAATTTTGTATTTATATTTAAGCGGTCTTATGTTGCGCCATCTGGGAGTAGTTAAGCTAAGAATGTGTATTAGTAGGTTAAGAAACATGTACCTAATGAAAGTGTAATAAGTTATATGATTTATTAATAAAGAAATTATACCCAGGCATCCTAGAAAAAGTCACTTTTAATAATATTAGTATTGTATTTTTTTTATAATTTCAAATAAGCAGGATATTTAATTTTCTATTATAATATCTCTTCTAATAAACTATCTTTTAAAATGGCCATATCTATAAAAATTTAAAGATCTTCGCAAAGAGCAGTCTTCGTGGATCTTTTGCGACTTTTAAAAGTTAACTCATTTATTCGTAACTCATAACATGATTAAAATAATTACGTTATCGATATATACGATGTGCTGTATACAGAGTTCCTGCTCGATCAGTTTGGTTGGGTAAGCATCAAACCAAACAACTCACCTCTTGTAGAGGAAAAGGATTTTTTTCTGACAGTTGTCTTTTCTCCTTTACACAAAAGAAAATGCAATTTAATTAAAAATATTTTTCGTTTCTAAAAAGAGTTCCTCATGTATTATTATCAAGAGATGAAACTAATACGTATAAAAAAACATTTAAACAGTTTGCTTCGAACTTTTTCATGAAAAATGCTCATCTCAAAATTGGAAATTTATAGTTTTTTCATATTTCAAAACGCATGCCCTAAAGGTTTCCTAAAAATAAAAAGGTCAAAACTAAACTTTTGATAAGCATTCTGTTTTGATTTAAAATATAAGTCAACAATACATAGCATCTTATTTTGACCTAGGGGAGAGAGAAAAATTATACATGGTGTCCCATAACTTATCCGCCATAGAGCAACTGGTGATAGTAGAGATCTAAATAAAAGGATTCAATCGATACATGTGTTGACAAATGTTAGTTATTAAAAAGATACAGGGCCTTGAAAGTGAAATTACATTTTCGAAAAATTGAGATAATTTAAAAACGGTTGAGGATATCATTCGGGGTAGTCGGGTTTTCAAAGGTGATAAATCCGAATTTGATACTAGTTTGAGCCTAGTTCCTAGAGGGCGCTTGCTACCTACTTTGTGAATGGATGTTATATCTAATATTTTCACGGATGGTAGATAATGTTTCTAAATCATTCCGGGTGTCGACCCGTTCATTCTGTGAAGAGTCACGACATTTCGCCAAAATCTCATTTGGCATTTTCAAGTGTTATTCGCTTCGACTGAAGTCAGTTGAAGAGTACGTATGTATATATATATATATATATATATATATATATATATATATATATATATATATATATATATATATATATATATATATATATATATATATATATATATATATATAGTAGGTGTGTCTGTGATCGTGTAACTGTAACTTCTGAACGACTTACTTGACCGACCGAGGTCATATTCCCACAATATATTTGTTTTGTCCAGGCGATGGTTCATAGCTATTGAACCATCTGAATTCATATAATACCATTATATTCATATAATTCTATATTTATAAAACGAAATGATTCATATTTACTCAATATATCAACAGATATGAACATCAATTATGTGTTATTGCGTTAATCAACTCAACATGTTAAATTTTGATTGTTAAAAAAAAGGGATTTAATATCAATTATTAAAAAAATAGTGGTAAAAAAAGGTAAAGAAAAGAACAAAACAAAGTCTGCCGGGCCAGCTAGTACAAATATAAATTCTTTAAAAACAATATTGCTCTCTGAATGGACAAATATATTAAGTTGTAAACAAAAAAAAAGTAGAATCAATGCAGGCTGTTATAGATTATAACAAAAAAAAATAAAACAAAATACGTTTGTTTTAGTTTTTTTTGGTCATTTTTATAAATTTTTGAGTGATTAAATATTTTTTCCCTTTCAAAATTACTATTTCAAGAACTCAAGAAGTCATTTATTTCACTTCATTTTCTGTTTTAATTGTGGCATAATTTTTTTTACAATCAGTTTGAATGAATTTAACGTCAAAGAATTTTAAAGAAGTTAAAACTAAGGAAGTTGGTTTGTTCAAATACTTTCCTCCCTCGGTGTAAATCTGAAATATTTGAAGAGAATGCCATAATTACAGAAATATTCATTCCGGTAAACATCAGAATTTGATGGTCAAGTAATTGCGCTAAATGTTGTTTGTTATCGCAAATAATTTATTTTCCTTCACGCTTTACAAAACGAGAGACAATTGAGTTTTTTTTTTTACAGAAATAGTTTTTGAAATAGCCCAGAGTAGCTTTCGTTGGTATAGTTTTTTTGTTTATCCATTAGCTCGTATGATACCCATTTGTCGAGATTCGTTATGCAGTACTTCCAACTTTATGGTCCAAAATACAGTGGTTAAAACAACCGAAACATCTGGAAGAAGATAGGTGTCATATTAATTTTCAGTTGATAACAAAGTTCAACGTGTATGGATCTTCATTACCATTTACCCAGGTTAGGTGGAGATATTTTTCCTAAACAAATTATTACTGGAGATGAAAACTGCATTCAATACAGCAATCCACATAACAAAAAACAATTGTTAACACCAGGACAACCACCTTTGCCAAACCAAAAGTGAATGTGTTGGGATTTTACAGGAATTATTCACCATGAGGCTTGAATCCTAATGGTACCATAAGGGATGAATATTACTATACTCATAGATATACTGTTAGAAAAATTAAACATGACTTTAATTCAAAAACGTTCAAAGACTGTTATTCCATCGCATCAGAATACAAAATCTCATAGTCAATCACCGAAGAAAAAATCAAAGAGTTAAGTTAGGAAGTACTTCTTCGCCCACCGTATTCTCCTGATACTGCAATGTCAGATTACCATCATTTCACATCTGTGGAACATTTTTTTCATAGAAAACAATTTCCTTCTATGACAGCTATTAAAAATGTAGTCGAAGAATATTTTAAAATCACACTCATTTTACAAAAAGGGAAAAGAAAGTTTGTCAGGGATATGGGCGAACATGGCTAATAACGATGGAGATTAGACTGTATATTAAAACTATATTAAATCTTAAATAAAATAAACCTTTATATAGTATCAAAAAACGGCATTTCTTATAAGTACCCTTATTATTTCGAATAAAGTTATCAATAGTTAAAAGGATATCAAACTAAATATAAAACCATAAAATGTTTTAACAATGAGTTGATTTGTTCTATTGCTATAATTTACTTTTGCTGAAATTTTCAGTCACGTTTTCTTACCAGTGTTGCTCTCTCTAATCAATGACTGGTTAGATGTACTGGTAGGATGGCCAGAATTGTGTGTGAAACTTCGCAAGTAAAGAAGTGCCGGTACTAATTAAAAATTAAAACACCGGCCTATCATTGGACCAATAAGACAATTATCTTAACGAGACATCGAGATTGAAACCACAAGTAATCGCAACTCGTGAAGGATCAAACTTACAAATGAAATTCCTGATCTTACGAGGTCCTTAAAATTATGGTAAGATTCAGAATCATATTGCTGTTAGAGTAGCTACTAGAAGAATTTTACAGAAGAATTATCTAATACTAAACTCGAAGAGATTTAGCACTAAACACCAAATCACTTTTTTTAAACTTCTCGTCGCACGTTTCGCTAACCATGTTACAATCATCAGAGGTTGATTTGATCAAACACCTTGAAAAATTTCAATTTTAACCTTTTAGCTTAAAAAAATCACATCACATTAGCTTCATTTGTTCCTTTTGAATTCAATCTTTGTATTAGATGTAAGTCAGTTCCAGGTTTTACCAAAAAATAAATTATTAATTATGGATAAATTGTACTATGTATATACGAGCGATCTCTATACGAGGGTTGCTATTTATGTATTCGGAATAATAAACAAAAAAGAAATATTTATCATTGAAAATGGTGGACCACGCGAAGTACAATTAGAGGCGTTTGTTGTTGTTAGCCTTCCTTTGAGCCCATACTAATTTCATTCTTTCGCTATTTTCCTTTCTTCCTTTTTTCCTTTCGTCAGACCAAGTTGTTCCAGTCTTCCTACATTTTTCTCTCTGGCCAACCTTCCAAACGTTAACCTTGTGTCTGAAACAGCCTCTATCCTGAATTTACTTTGTCTAATATTTGCTGATCTTAGGCCCTCTTTAATTCCCGTAATCCATTTAATTATTTCTATTTTAGCTCTACTCCTATTTTCATAAAATTCGACTATTTGTCTAGTTAGCCTACTCGGATTCATCCATTTGATGTGTCCGTAAAACTTAAGTCTTCTTTTTCTCATATCGCTATGTATACCTGTGTATTGTTTGATTTCTTGGTTCTCTCGAAGTCGGTATGTTGTGCTATTTATTTGTTTGGGGCCTAGGATTTTTCTTATGATTTTTCTTTCCTTCTTTTCGATGTCCTCGATGTCCCTCTTTCTATTCAAAACGAGCGTTTCTGTAGCATATAGACATTCTGGCTTAATAACCCTGTTATAATGTCTCAGTTTTGTGTTTTTAGATAGGCATTTTTTGTTGTAAATATTTTGTGTAAGTCTCAATACCGTTTCCATTTTTTGACATCTACCCTTATTGGCCGCTGTTTCCAACCCATTCTCCATTATTATTTCACCCAAATATTTGAATTGAGAGACTCGTCTGATGTTACCATATTTTGTTTTTAGAAATGGTGTTCTTAGTCTGTTGCAGGTCATGTATTGTGTCTTTTCAAAGGAAATTTGGAGTCCTACCTTTTCTGCTGTTTCTTTTAGGATTTCAATCTGTTTCTGTGCCGTTAATACATCTTGAGCTAAAATTGCTAGATCATCAGCAAATGCCAGACAATCAATTTTGATGTTGGTTCTCCCCAGTTTAATGGGCCGGTCAATATTCAGTGCGGACTTTTTTTCACGCCACTCCTGTATTACTTTTTCTAGAACACAGTTAAATAAGAGTGGCGAGAGTCCATCCCTTTGTCTCACACCAGTTTTAATTAAATAATTAATTTATAATAATTAATTAAATAATTAGTTTTAATTAAATAATTAATTTAAAAAATAATTAATTTTAATTTCGGCTCTGAGATGTCACCCATGAATTTAACTTTTGACCTCGTGTTAGTTAACGTTGCTTTAATAATTGCCAGCGTTTTCAGATCTAGTCCTTGTTCTTTCAAGATTCGGAATAAAGATTCGCGGTCAATAGAATCTTATGCTTTTTTGAAATCCACAAATGTACAGACGAGATTTTTATTGTACAGTTTTTGATGTCTTAGAATCAACTTTAGATTGAGGATCTGTTCACGGCAGGATCTGCCCGGTCGAAAACCTGCTTGATATTCACCAATGTTCGGTTCTAACTGTCCCTGGGCTCTGTCTAGTAGACATTGAGATAGAATCTTGTAACAAACTGGGAGAAGAGATATTCCTCTATAGTTGTTTACATCCGTTCTATCTCCTTTCTTATGTAGTGGATGGATTAGAGCATCTTTCCAGTCTTCCGGAATCCGTTCGGTTCGCCAAACTTCTTGTAGAATTTTGGTTATTTCCTTGATTGTACCTGGATCAGCGGATTTCAAAAGTTCAGCAGTGATTCCATCTTCACCAGAAGATTTGTTATTTTTAAGCCGCTTGATTTTCCTAATTATTTCCTCTTCATTCGGTGGTAATGAATCTGGGTTTGTTTGTTTAGGGTTTAGTGTTGGTAATTTGTTTAAGGGCTCAGGACAGTTTAGTTTTTGTTCAAAATATTTCGCAAGTTCTTTGCAATTGTCTTGGTTATTTAGAGCTAATTGTCCGTTTTCCTTTTGAAAGCATAGACTTTGCGGTTGATAGCCTGTTAATTTAGTTTTAAATGTTTTGTAAAAGTTTCCGGTGTTATTTTTTTGGAAATCTTTTTCTATTTCATTAGGTTGATTGTTTTCATACTTTCTTTTAATTTGTCTAATTAGCTTCGATGTTTCTTTTCTTACTTCCAAAAATATGTTATAGTTTATTGCTGTTTTTTGACTGTTCCCATCTTTGAATGCTTTACTTCGGCTTAATACTGCTTGCTCGCAAACTTCATCCCACCACGGATGTTTTCTACGTTTTTGTAAAGGGACCAAGTTTAAGGCTGTTTTAATAATTTTTTGTGTTAATTCTTGCCAGTTCTGTGCAGGTTGTTTAACAAGCTCTTCTGTTAGGGCTGGTTTTATTTTCGTTGGGTCAAACTTTGGTATTAGCAGCCCCTTTTGAATAAGTTTTCGAGGTTTTAAGCTAAGTTTGATTCTAGTCAAGTAGTGATCCGTGTCTATATTTGCTCCTTTCCTGACTTGAACATTCAAAATCTCTTTATAATTGGGGTACGAAATGGCAACATGGTCAACATGAAATTCACCCATGTACGTGTTTGGGCACCTCCAGGTCTTTTGTTTTGTTATTTTCTTCTTAAAATGGGTTGACATAATTTTTAGATTAAACTGCGAACATAGTTCAACCAAAATGGTTTTATTGTTTTTTAAAATATTCTCCGCGATGATCGATACATTTTGCCTACGTTTGAACCAATTTTCATAGCATAAACCGCTTCTTCTGGCGTCGAAAATCGTTGACCACGTAGTTTATTCTTCACGGACGGAACAAAAAAAAATAATTGAGTGCCAAATTACTGTACGGCGCATGACCCATCAGTTCGATGTTTTGACAGGTGAATTATTGAGTTATTCGCGTTGTCATTGTGAAGAATGATGCTGGGTCGCTGTTTGTTTTTTTCTTATTTATTCAAAGACTTTTGGCAAACAAATCATTGTGTGCCATTCAGAATTGACCATTCTACGATTCTCTAGTGGCACTATAGCCACATTCTCATTTATCCCAAAAAACAGGCAACCATTTGCTTCGAAGTGCTTCTTGCCCTAACAAATTTTGTTGGGTTCGGCTCATTTTCAAAGACCCGTACAGTCCACTGCTATTTACTTTCGGGCTCATACGCATAGATCCAAGAATCGTCACCTTTATAGATGTTATGCACGCACCACGATTCTATTTTTTGAGCAATTCTTTGCACCAATCGACACGAGCCCTTTTTTTGGGCGCTTGTCAAATTATGCGGGATCCAAAGCACACAAACCTTTTTCGCGGCTAAATGTTCATGTAAAATCTTGTGTATACTTATCATACTAATACCCAGGGATGCCTCACTATTGAGTAAGTAATATACAGTGGTTTTAGATGGTACTTCATCGCCAAAAGTCAGTTGATCACTGTTGTTCAGTTAATTTACGTCGAAAGTCATAGTAAATCATCGCACGAAAATTCTCATGAGTGAATTCAATTTTTTGACTGAGATAATTTTTTAGGCAACACAAATAACGTCCGTATGTACGTTCTGAGTACATATACAGTCAATAATGTCAAACTTTACGATGTGTGTGTTAAATCGCACCTAGCAACACCATTGTTGCCAATTCCAGATACATACATAGCAACCCTCGTATGAAAATTTTCTAAAACCTATGCAATATACCATAACAAAATAACCTTAAAAGAAATACAAGAAATAAACCCTTGTGTGGTGCAGATATTAAGAATATTTCTAATTGCTAGCTAGTTAAAGTAAAAACCACTCAACCAATTATTTGGTTTGAAATACTCAATCAGTGGATCACAGTTTTTTTTTGACGTAACAAATATCAAAACCCATTGCCCCCAACAAGATTATCCTTAACCATTAATACTTGCTTCACCGAAAAGTTAAGTCAGCTTTCGTCCTCTACCATTTTATATACTCTCTCGAAAATTGTTTATTTCATTTCGCAGTAAATATTTAGTATCTGTAGAGTTAAGACATATTTTTGTAATTTTTTGAACTAAATACACTTAAAAAAGCTGATTTTGAGCGTTTAGAAAGTCCAACAAATAAAGTGTAAACATCAAGGTTAAAAGAATATTGCTATTGTCATGCTCAACGTATTAACCTGACATTAAGCCAATAGAACAGTCAAAAATGTAATAGTAAAAATGGTATATTTGTAAAACTAAATAATATCGGAACATATGCAATAGACGGTTGAAAAAAATTACCTAAAATTTTAATGTATATGAATCAGTATGTTTAACTCAATGCTAAACATTTCACTATGTTTTATCTTCAATCATAATGTGTGTTATCTGAGTCTTAATCAAATTTATTCAATTATTTAAAATTTTACGATTATTAAAAAGCCGCAGTATTAGTACGTACTTCTGAAGGTATTATTTCAGGTTCCTGACATACATTATTAACTCCATTTCGGTCCTCTCCTCGTCTATTTTCATTTGTTTCACATCCCACATTAGCACTTATAGAATCACTGTTTTGATTTTCCACATCAACACAAGAATTGTCATTGACGTGTCGAAACAAATGAATGGTCAGTTTATCTAACCCCATTAAAACCTCCTTACACATTGGACACGTCAGCGGTGAAGTAGCAACACTAACTAAGGTGGTACGTAATGAATTCACCCCATCAAAATGCGGCTTACAACACAAGGGACAAGATAATAACATTGCGGAAAATTTTCGATATGTTATGGAAACGAAAGGCGTGAAGCCCGGACTCGAATGTCTGGATGTAAAACGTCTATTTTTAAGTCTTGTTTAGTTCAGTTATATTTAGATACTAGGTCTTGAAATTCTCCTAATAATCTATATATTGTTTTGATATTATTTTAATTATTTTTGTTTAATATATATATATATATATATATATATATATATATATATATATATATATATATATATATATATATATATATATATATATATATATATATATACTGTATATATATATATATATATATATATATATATATATATATATATATATATATATATATATATATATATATATATATATATATATAGATAGATACTGGACGGGTCACGGGTGGTGGATAGTGAAAGTTCCATTAGATATTAATGGACAGCTGCGAATATCTCAAAATAAGCAGCCCCGAACCAAGGCAAAAAAACAAAATCCACTTAGCGTCTGACTTGTATCAAGCGGTGGAGTGGTCAGCGTCTGTTCACCAGTGGTGCGGCTGATATTTAAATTCTGGAACTAACCCCTCCAGTCTTAACCTCTGAACCGTCATGGTTCAAACCTTTAATTCAAAGTACAAGATGAAGCGTTCTAGTAATTACAAAATTACCCCAGGAGGTAGACAATCCTCTGCCAGCTTTGCTGGTACAACCGGACTTTCGGATTCTGGGGCGTCCGGGCTTAAACGCAAAATCTTTCAGAGGGAGTCGGAGACCTCTGGCCAACGTCTGAAACCGAAAACAAAAACTTTCTTTGGAACGGTAAATATCAATTCTCTCCTGCGTCCAGGAAAACTACACGAATTGGGGCGAACATTAAATCAGCAAAAAATCCAAATTTTAGCTTTGCAAGAAACCAGATTGACAGATGATAACACCTTGGAATTCGGCAACTACAGACTTTTTAAAAGTAAAACGGACAAAAGAATACTCAAAAATACACCACATCTCGGTGTTGCTTTCGCTGTCTCAAGAAACATTCTTGGTTCTATAACAAATGTCCAGCCAGTAAATAATCGACTTATGACACTATCCCTCAAGTGTGCTAACAAAAACTATACATTAATCAATGCACACCTCCCAGTGAATGAAGAAAATAAATCTAATCCTGAAAAAGTAAATAAGTCCTGGGAAATTCTAGAAAAGACTATCTCTAAAATTCCCTCTAACCATGTAAAAATCCTATTGGGTGATTTCAACGCCCAGCTAGGGCTAAGAAAAAAAGTACAGGAAAACAGTCGGCAGTTTTCCCGCTCATAAATGGACTAACCATAATGGTAGAAGATTGCTTGAACTATGTTCGCAGTTTAATCTAAAAATAATGTCAACCCATTTTAAGAAGAAAATATCAAAACAAAAAAACCTGGAGGTGCCCAAACACGTACATGGGTGAATTTCAAATTGACCATGTTGCCATTTCGTACCCCAATTATAAAGAGATTTTGAATGTTCAAGTCAGGAAAGGAGCAAATATAGACACGGATCACTACTTGACTAGTATCAAACTTAGCTTAAAACCTCGAAAACTTATTCAAAAGAGGCTGCTAATACCAAAGTTTGACCCAACGAAAATAAAACTAGCCCTAACAGAAGAGCTTGATAAACAACCAGCACAGACTGGCAAGAATTGAAACAAAAAATTATTAAAACGGCCTTAAAGTTGGTCCCTTTACAAAAACGTAGAAAACATCCGTGGTGGGATGAAGTTTGCGAGCAAGCAGTATTAAGCCGAAGTAAAGCATTCAAAAATTGGAACAGTCAAAAAACAGCAATAAACTATAACATCTTTTTGGAAGTAAGAAAAGAAACATCGAAGCTAATTAGACAAACTAAAAAAAAAATATGAAAACAATCAACTTAATGAAATAGAAAAAGATTTCCAAAAAGAATAACACCCGAAACTTTTACAAAACATTTAAAACTAAATTAACAGGCTATCAACCGCAAAGTCTTTGCTTCCAAAAGGAAAACGGACAATTAGCTCTAAATAACCAAGACAATTGCAAAGAACTTGCGAAATATTTTGAACACATACTAAACTGTTCGGAGCCCTTAAACAAATTAACAACACTAAAACCTAAACAAACAAACCACCCCTAATCCATCCACTACATAAGAAAGGAGATAGAACGGATGTAAACAACTATAGAGGGATATCTCTTCTCCCAGTTTGTTACAAGATTCTATCTCAATGTCTACTAGACAGAGCACAGGGACAGTTAGAACCTAACATTGGTGAATATCAAGCAGGTTTTCGACCGGGCAGATCCTGCCCTGAGCAGATCCTGAATCTGAAGTTGATTCTAAGACATCAAAAACTGTACAATAAAAATCTCGTCTGTACATTTGTGGATTTCAAAAAAGCAGATGATTCTGTTGACCGCGAATCTTTATTCCGAATCTTGAAAGAACAAGGACTAGATCTGAAAACGCTGGCAATTATTAAAGCAACGTTAACTAACACAAGGTCAAAAGTTAAATTCATGGGTGAGATATCAGAGCCCTTCGAAATTAAAACTGGAGTGCGACAAGGGAATGGACTCTCGCCACTCTTATTTAACTGTGTTCTAGAAAAAGTAATACAGGAGTGGCGTGAAAAAAAAGTCGGCCCTGAATATTGACCAGCCCATTAAACTGGGGAGAACCAACATCAAAATTGATTGTCTGGCATTTGCTGATGATCTAGCAATTTTAGCTCAAGATGTATTAACGGCACAGAAACAGATTGAAATCCTAAAAGAAACAGCAGAAAATAGAATAGAAAAACAGACTAAGAACGCCATTTCTAAAAACAAAATATGGTAACATCAGACGAGTCTCTCAATTCAAATATTTGGGTGAAATAATCATGGAAAATGGGTTGGAAAAAGCGGCCAATAAGGGTAGATGTCAAAAAATGGAAACGGCATTGAGACTTTAACAAAATATTTACAACAAAATATGCCGATCTAAAAACACAAAACTGAGACATTACAACACAGTCATTAAGCCAGAATGTCTATATGCTGCAGAAACGCTCATTTTGAATAGAAAGAAGGACATCGAGGACATTGAAAAGAAGGAAAGAAAAATCGTAAGAAAAATACTAGGCCCCAAACAAATAAATAGCACAACATACCGACTTCGAGAAAACCAAGAAATCAAACAATACACAGATATACATAGCGATATGAGAAAAAGACTTAAGTTTTACGGACACATAAAACGGATGAATCTGAGTAGGTTAACTAGACAAATAGTCGAATTTTATGAAAATAGGAGTAAAGCTATAGTAGAAATAATTAAATGGATTGCTGCTATTAAAGAGGATCTAAGATCAGCAAATATTACACAAAGTGAATTTCAGGATAGAGGCTGTTTCAGACACAAAGTTAACGTTTGGAAGGTTGGCCAGAGAGAAAAATGTAGGAAGACTGGAACAACTTGGTCTGACGAAAGGAAAAAAGGAAAAAAGGAAAATAGCGAAAGAATGAAATTAGTATGGGCTCAAAGGAAGGCTAACAACAACAAACGCCTCTAATTGTACTTCGCGATATCCACTAGGGCCCATACGTGAATAATAAATAGTAATAATATATATATATATATATATATATATATATATATATATATATATATATATATATAAGTAGTATAAGTATATATATATATATAAGTAGATAATGAATAGGTGCACCACGGTTGTTATAACATAACATTCTGTAACTTTGCGATGCATAAACCGAATTAGAGTAACCAAGTTACTAGCTGCAGGAGCAATAGCATAAATTTCGGGATTTCACCTGACCGCCAGAGTCGCTATCGCAGATCGTTCTAAAATCTGCACTGTCTAACGAACTCACCTTATGTTGCTGAAAGATGAGATTTAGACGAGCTTACGATGGACTGAAATATTTGGGTAACATAATGCGCTGCAATTCTTAGATAACATAACGGGCTGATTGATCGACACGTTTTGATAGGTACAAAAATTGAATAATCATTTCGAGAAGGGTATCTTGCTAAAAGGAGACAACCTTAAAAAATAAATCGATTATACATCAAACAAAAACAATTAAAATATTTCTGTATTTTCTGTAATATTTTTTGTACTAAATGTGATAGTTATTAAGAGAAAATGAAACATTAAAACAACAATAAACAAAAAAGAGAGATCGAGTCGCATCAACATCAGCGGAAACTTAGTAACCATTTGAAAAATATTTTAAAAAATCAAACAATCCAAATATAAGGCAATGAACAAATCAATGTAATACATTATATAACAGTATAAAAAAAGAATAAAAGCATAAATAAAATAGGAACATAATATTAGATTATTATATTAATTAAATTATCTATTGAATAATTTAATTAATATAATAATTAATTAATTATTAAATTTAAAATTAATGATTATTATATATAATTAATATTTCTAAAAAGGTAAAGTGTTAGGGTTAGAGGCGCATCAGCAACTAGGCTATTTAGCGACTGAACCTACAATTTAAGGTGGGTTCCGAACCACGGTCGTCAGCTTCTGACAAACCCAGGCCAGCATCCCCCTCGGGCTATAAACCCTTGGTTATGTGCCTACCCATAAGTCTATCAGAAAACCTACCGACTGGCGAGTGACCAACGTAGAACACTTCTCAGAAGGTATCTGGCCTTACCCAGCCTTTAACTGGCGTGACTAAGGGGTAATTCGTAGTCGGATTTTACACTCTTGCCTAGAAACAATCACAAACATTTAGGAAGTAAAGAGGCAGAAGAAAGAAAGAAAAACAACCATCCGAGCGCTGGAATCGAACCAACTACCGCTCCATTGCGGTTTAGGCACAGCAGCGGCAGGCCGCTGCTCTTACCGTCCGCACCAACGAGACCGGCATATTTTTAAAATAATAATTAATTTTATGATCATCATGATCTATACTCGTTTACCGGCCATTGCCAGTGTCGAGTTCAATTGCCATTGTCAATGTTCAATTTTCATTGCCAATTTTAATTATAATTAAATTACATTAATAATTATTATTAATTAAACATGGTAATAGCAGTTATAGAAAAATATGTGTGTTAGTAAAGATGCGTATAGCAATACGAAGGCTGCTATTTATGTATTGTTGCTAGGCGCCATCTGATATATACATCGTAAAGTTTGACATTGTTAACTATATACGAACTCAGAACGTTTTGTCATACGGACGCTATTTGTGTTATTTACTGACTTGAAAATTTCATGTCAGTCAAAAAATGGAATTAACTCGTGAGAATTGTTATGCGATGATTTACTACGACTTTTAACGTGGATTATCGCAACAACATTGCCTCGATCAACTCACTTCGACTTTTGGCGATGAAGCACCATCTAAAACCACTGTATATCACTGGTTTAGTGAATTCAATCGTGTCCGTCGTTCGCTCACGGACGAATTTATAAAAGGTCGTCCAAAATCGGTTGTTGACAGAAAATATCTATATTGTGCGCGAACTAATAAAGCAAGATTGTCATGTGACATACCGTGGTATTGAGGCATCCCTGGGCATTACCACGATAAGCATATAAAGATTTGTGCGCGCTGGATTCCGTATAATTTGGCAACCGCTCAAAAAAGGCTCGTGTCGATTAAAGAAATGTCCAAAAAATACAATCGTGGTGCGTCAAAAGCCGTGTATAATATCTACACAGGTAAAAAATCTTGGATCTATGCGTATGACCCGGGCAGTAAACGACAGTCGACTGTATGGGTCTTTCAAAATAAATAATGTCTGAATGATTGTGGCGTATTCATATATTATTTTTTTTTTTTAATAAAACCAAACCCAACAAAAGTTGTTTGCGCAAGAAGCACTTCGAAGCAAATGGTCGCCTGTTTTCTTGGGATAAATGGACACATGGCTACAGTGCCCCTAAAAAATCATGGAATAGTTAATTATGAATGATACATAACCATTTGTTTTCCAGAAGTCTTTGAATAAATAAGAAAAAGCAACCAACGACGCAGGATTATTCTTCACCATGACAACACTAGCTCTCACACATCGAACCGTACAACTCAACATTTGACCGGTCAAAATATTAAATTGATAACTCATTCGCCGTACAGTCCTGATTTGGCACCCAATGATTTCTATTTGTTCCCATCCGTGAAGAATAAACTAACTGATCAACGATTTTCAACGTCAGAAGAAGCTATTGAGACGTTCAAAATACGTGTTTTGGTTCAAAAATTGGTTCAGACTCATGCAAAAGTGAATCGATCATCGCGGGGAATATTTTGCAACACAATAAAACCATTTGCAATGAGAAATATTTGTTTTTATTTATTATTCCGAATAGATAAATAGTAACCCTCGTAGTAGTGGAGGGAATAGGGGATTATCACTATGATAATGATGGACATGACGGAAAAAGCAGATATATAATCTAGAGTCATTGTAGGAAGGGCTGTAACAAACATGAAAATGGAAAACTAAATATGACAGGCGGCAATGAAGCATGAAAAAATAATAAATATTCAAAAATAAAATATTAAAGTACGCAAAGCAAAAGACAGAAATCTGAATAGGCACATGGAACGTGCAGATTCTTGTAGGAAAAGAAGAGGAGTTGGTAGAAGAAATGTTAAATAACAATATAGATGTAATAGGTACCACAGAAACAAAGAAGAAAGACAAGGGAATTAAGAGAATTCAAGGGGATACTAGGTGTTCTACTCAAGAGTGGAGGAACAATAAAGGAACGATAGCAGGAGTAGAAGTAATAATAGCATAAGAAGGAAATATTGACTTTAATAATGACATATGGAGAAAATGAAGACGTTAGGAAAGAAGAGAAAGATACATCTTTTGAACAAATCCAGATAGAGATAGATGATGGGAAAGAAAATAGTAATTGGAGACTTAAATGGAGAAGTAGGAAACCAGAATGTAAGAATAGAACATTTGGGAAAGAAAGGAGAGGTAAAAAGAAATAATAATGAATACAGAATTATTAGTTAACAATTAATATTAACACAAATTCAATTGAGGCAAAAAATCAATAATAGGTTATTTTTTGATAAGCACGAATAAATTCAAAATGGTACTTAGATAACACAACTGGCTGATCAATCGACACTTTATAATCTTTGGAATCAGGGGCAATAAAAAAACTAAGATTGGGAAAAGTACCGGGAAGTAACAACTAACTCCAGAAATTATGAAATATATGGGTACAGAAGAAATTAACAAAATAATAGAAAGTTTAAATGAGATAAGAGAGAGTAAAAAATACCAAAAAAGTTGAATGCAGGAATCATATTGTCAATATACAAGGCAGCAGATGAACGAAAATGCGAATACCAGTGAAGATATTTGATAGAATATTAAAAAAAAGGTATAAAGAATCAAATAGAAGAAACGGCCAAGGAAACTCAATGTGGATTTAAAACGATAACTACATAAGACATAATATTCACAATCAAATAAGCCAGCCAAAAACTTATAAATAAAAATAAAGACATGCATGTATGTTTTATAGACCTAGAGAAAACATTTTACCAAATAAGAAGGTAAGATATTTGGAATGAACTGGTAAAACGAGATAAAATAAAACAATACGATAAAAATAATAAAGAACATGTATACAGATAATGGAAATGTAATTAGAATAAACAATGAAGAATCAAAAGAATATATATATTACGAAAATAGGAGTGAAACAAGGTTGTGTTTTGATCTCATCTCCGTATTATTTTCAATAGTACTAGACGGAGCAACAAAAGATGCAAGAAAAGAAATTAAACACTTTAAAGTTGGGATAATGCAAAATGAAGGAAACACATTTGAAGGAATTAATATTCGCAGACCATATGGTAATAATAATAGGTGTTGATGATAGGTGATGATAATTTTGCTAAGAGATGGTGTTACTAATACATTTATTAATATAGACTAATGACGTCTATGGTGTTTTGGAGGGTAAACATACCCCATCAAAAACCAGTTCGTTATTAATTGTCATTGTGTAAAAAAACATAGTTTTTTATAACTTTGAATATGTCGAATTATGTACCAGAAAAAGACGTTTTGCGGGGAAGTTTAATAACCGTCTTTCATTTGCATCAACCGTTATCTATTGTTGTTTGAAGCTAATGATGAATGTGCTCTAACCCAAAAAACTTATGAACGATGGTTTAAACGCTTTGAAAAAGGTGATTTTGATTAAAAAAAAAGGCCAGGGGCGTTCAGGACAGCCGAAAAAGTTTGAAGATGCAGATTTGCGAGCATTATTGAATAAAGACTCAACTCATACGTTAAAACAATTGGCAGAAGTATTGAATGTTGCCTAATCCATCATTTCCGAATGTCTACACGCATTGGGAGAAATCCAGAAGGAAGAAAAATTGGTTCCATATCAATTGAAGGAAAGGGATATTGAAAATCGAAAAGCCACTTGTGAAATTTTGCTTGCCAGCTAGAAAAGAAAGGTTTTTTGCATCTAGTTGTGACAGGTAATGAAAAATGGATCGATTTTGATGACCCAAACCGCATAAAATTATGGATAGACCCAAGTCAATCTTCAACATCACAACCAGTGCGCAATTTACATGAAAAGAAGGCTTTGCTGTGTATTTGGTGGGATAGTAGGGGAGCTGTGAATTTCGAACTGCTGAAACCTACTGAAACGATTACTAGCAATTGATACCGACAACAATTGATAAAATTGAATCGCGCATTGAAAGAAAAATTACCAAAATACGCCCAAACCACACAATGGCATAATAAAGTCATTTTTCAACACGACAATGTTCGGCCCATATTGTAAAATGTGTAAAGAACTATTTGAAAAGCATTAAATGGGACGTCCTACCCCAACCGGCGTATTCACTGGACTTCGGACTACCACTTATTTCGAGCAATGCAGCACGGACTTCCAGAACAAACTTGCATTCTTACGAAGAAGTGAAAATTTGGCTTGATGAATAGTTGGCCTCAAAACACCAAAAGTTCTTTTGGCGCGAAATCCATTATTTGACGGAAAGATGGGGAAAAATAATAGCTAACGATGGGTAGTACTTTGATTATTATGGTAATTAATTTTGTTATGGAAATAAATGCTCAAATTTTGCGAAAAAATCGATATTATTACCCGAAACATCTATTAGCTAACTCAGAAAAAAGATTAACAACATAACATAGTATTAGATAGAGCCTTAGCCTAACTAAAAATAAGCTAATTAATAAACTAAGCTTAAAAAATAATATGAAAATAAATGTAAAAATAAAAAAGCATGATTATATTAAGACAACAGAAAATACACAAAATAAGATAGAAAGACAAAAAAAAAAACAAGAAGTTAAAAATTATAAGTATTTAGGTGAATTTCAAATTGACCATGTTGCCATTTCGTACCCCAATTATAAAGAGATTTTGAATGTTCAAGTCAGGAAAGGAGCTAATATAGACACGGATCACTACTTGACTAGAATCAAACTTAGCTTAAAACCTCGAAAACTTATTCAAAAGAGGCTGCTAATACCAAAGTTTGACCCAACGAAAATAAAACCAGCCCTAACAGAAGAGCTTGATAAACAACCAGCACAGAACTGGCAAGAATTGAAACAAAAAATTATTAAAACGGCCTTAAAGTTGGTCCCTTTACAAAAACGTAGAAAACATCCGTGGTGGGATGAAGTTTGCGAGCAAGCAGTATTAAGCCGAAGTAAAGCATTCAAAGATTGGAACAGTCAAAAAACAGCAATAAAATATAACATCTTTTTGGAAGTAAGAAAAGAAACATCGAAGCTAATTAGACAAACTAAAAGAAAATATGAAAACAATCAACTTAATGAAATAGAAAAAGATTTCCAAAAAAATAACACCCGAAACTTTTACAAAACATTTAAAACTAAATTAACAGGCTATCAACCGCAAAGTCTTTGCTTCCAAAAGGAAAACGGACAATTAGCTCTAAATAACCAAGATAATTGCAAAGAACTTGCGAAATATTTTGAACAAATACTAAACTGTTCTGAGCCCTTAAACAAATTAACAACACTAAAACCTAAACAAACAAACCCAGATTCATTACCACCGAATGAAGAGGAAATACTTAGGCAAATCAAGCGGCTTAAAAATAACAAAGCTTCTGGTGAAGATGGAATCACTGCTGAACTTTTGAAATCCGCTGGTCCAGGTACAATCAAGGAAATAACCAAAATTCTACAAGAAGTTTGGCGAACCGAACGGATTCCGGAAGATTGGAAAGATGCTCTAATCCATCCACTATATAAGAAAGGAGATAGAACGGATGTAAACAACTATAGAGGGATATCTCTTCTCCCAGTTTGTTACAAGATTCTATCTCAATGTCTACTAGACAGAGCACAGGTACAGTTAGAACCTAACATTGGTGAATATCAAGCAGGTTTTCGACCGGGCAGATCCTGCCCTGAACAGATCCTGAATCTGAAGTTGATTCTAAGACATCAAAAACTGTACAATAAAAATCTCGTCTGTACATTTGTGGATTTCAAAAAAGCATATGATTCTATTGACCGCGAATCTTTATTCCGAATCTTGAAAGAACAAGGACTAGATCTGAAAACGCTGGCAATTATTAAAGCAACGTTAACTAACACAAGGTCAAAAGTTAAATTCATGGGTGAGATCTCAGAGCCCTTCGAAATTAGAACTGGAGTGAGACAAGGGGATGGACTCTCGCCACTCTTATTTAACTGTGTTCTAGAAAAAGTAATACAGGAGTGGCGTGAAAAAAAGTCGGCCCTGAATATTGACCAGCCCATTAAACTGGGGAGAACCAACATCAAAATTGATTGTCTGGCATTTGCTGATGATCTAGCAATTTTAGCTCAAGATGTATTAACGGCACAGAAACAGATTGAAATCCTAAAAGAAATAGCAGAAAATGTAGGACTCCAAATTTCCTTTGAAAAGACACAATACATGACCTGCAACAGACTAAGAACGCCATTTCTAAAAACAAAATATGGTAACATCAGACGAGTCTCTCAATTCAAATATTTGGGTGAAATAATCATGGAAAATGGGTTGGAAAAAGCGGCCAATAAGGGTAGATGTCAAAAAATGGAAACGGCATTGAGACTTACACAAAATATTTACAACAAAAAATGCCTATCTAAAAACACAAAACTGAGACATTACAACACAGTTATTAAGCCAGAATGTCTATATGCTGCAGAAACGCTCATTTTGAATAGAAAGAGGGACATCGAGGACATTGAAAAGAAGGAAAGAAAAATCGTAAGGAAAATCCTAGGCCCCAAACAAATAAATAGCACAACATACCGACTTCGAGAAAACGAAGAAATCAAACAATACGCAGATATACATAGCGATATGAGAAAAAGAAGACTTAAGTTTTACGGACACATAAAACGGATGAATCCGAGTAGGTTAACTAGACAAATAGTCGAATTTTATGAAAATAGGAGTAAAGCTAAAGTAGAAATAATTAAATGGATTGCTGCAATTAAAGAGGACCTAAGGTCAGCAAATATTTCACAAAGTGAAATTCAGGATAGAGGCTGTTTCAGACACAAGGTGAACGTTTGGAAGGTTGGCCAGAGAGAAAAATGTAGGAAGACTGGAACAACTTGGTCTGATGAAAGGAAAAAAGCTCATAGCGAAAGAATGAAATTAGTATGGGCACAAAGGAAGGCTAACAACAACAAACGCCTCTAATTGTACTTCGCGTGGTCCACTAGGGCCCATACGTGAATAATAATAAGTATTTAGGAACGATAACACAGGTCAACAAACTTAAACTTTTTTGAGGTAACTGATGAAAATAAGTGTATATGAAATATTTTATAATCCTAAATCCGAACGCGATAATTATTATAACACGTACAGTTCTTTTGTTACAGGAGATCGGTGGTGGGAAAAAAAAGGAGACGGCATGTTTTTACAATGTAATATTAATTTAATATAAACATGTAAAACGTGATAAATCTATGCAAAGACGTTACTGAGGATTATGTGAATAAAAAATATATTATATGAGATGTCATACAGCGACAAAAACTTTCATTTTTTTCTCTTGTGTTCTGTAGTATCATCTTTTTTTATACACCAGAAGTAGTTGTGCAACATAGTTCCTGAGTTCCATTGGTTCCAGCGTCCCTGCTATTTTACTTCCATGTCCAGGTGAAACCTCTCTCCTTGTTCGTCGCTTACTGCACCCAAATTTTCCGGAAAAAAATCAAATGCAATAATCAAAACCTAGTATTTCATAGGCATTCAAGAGTTCATCTATGAAGTTTTTATAGTTTTCATCTTTCTTGTTACCCTGAAGTCCTTTCACTGCATTTACAAAACACTTCCAAGCTTCCAATTCCTTTTCATTTCATTTTTATTGAAAACGGAAATCACCTAGAAGTTTTCTTATTTGAGGTCCAATAAATATTCCTTCTTTTAGTTTTGCATGCCTAATTGAGGTAGCTTGCAGGTAGCATAATTAAGCTTGCAGGTAGCTTAATTGAGGTAGCATATTTTAGGTGCTTGAAACATTATCTTTTTTGTCCACTGCTTTGACAAAGTTTTTCATTAGTCCAAGCTTAATATGGAGAGGCGGAAGAAGCATCTTTTTTGGATTAACAAGGGGAGCATATTTTATGTTTGAAGTACCAGGTTCAAAAGAAGTTCTATAAGGCGCCAATATTTCTTAGTGCAATGTTCTTTTGTTGCCCAGTAGTCCCACAGACACAAAAAACAGCAATACTTTGTAAAACCCCCTTGAAGCCCTAGAAATATACCTATCACTTTTAAATCCCCACAATTATCCTACTGATTCTGTTTAAATTTAACGCAAATTGTTATCTAATTGCGCAGTCACATCTTCACACATCACAAATACATGCCGTGCAAATACTTTAAAAATAAAATCATTCAGACTAACTAACGCCGAGATTAGAAAATGAGAAATAGAAATGTTATCTAGAAACGTGCAACAAAACAATGATAAAAACAGCAAAATCACTAAGGTAATAAACAATAGCAACAATGCAGAATCAAAGAAAATAAACATAAAAAAACTACACTCCCATGCATATAAAAAGATATCAGACCGCAAAACCCGAACGACCCCAAAAATAAAAACCCGGCGGGAACTATACCATATATAAAATAACATTTGGAGACTATGAGCTGTTCCAACCAGTGGCGGTTGGTCCATAAGGGCACGTGGGCACATGCCCTACCTAAAAAATTAAAAAATAAAGTGAAAAAAATAATTTCAGATTTTATATTAATTTATTCTCTGTTATGTCTATGATCACACTTCTTGCGACTTCTATAGTCTAACATTCATAATGTCATTCGCGGTAACGAAATAGGTCGTGGGTTGCCGAAGCGCACCAATTAAAAAACACATGCTCTGGACACAGACAAGTTTGTGCCGCTATTGTTTTCTTTACCATACGTGCAAAAAATAAAGACAGCAATTGATCGCATTGCTAGTAACCCGGAAATTAAACGCATTTATAACATCATATCTTGGGCGCTGCCCAATTTTCAATAGTCAGGTGTTTTTTGCCATCGCGCTTTTCGACTTTTCGAGTGGTTGCAAAGTGAATGTTTTGAACGATTACAATAGTGAAAATAAATTCAGTGCAATATATAAATAGAAATAATGTCACATTAACATATAAAGACCGAATTATCATCAAAAATATTGGACGGCTGACACCGATTCTGCAAATCGAGCAAGTTAATATTATTCAAAAAAGCACATCCAATAAAACCGTGTATGAGAAGTATTCGTGGTTATGTGAGATATGAGAGACAACAAATAGATTTTATTGATTTCCGTGCATCAAATTCTGTGGGGCTTTTCAGCTTGCCTTACGTGGGCATGACGAAACCTACACTATAGACAATATTTTAGAAGCTCATTTAACAGACTCTAAAAATAAATTATTTCTAGGCATCTCCAAACAAATTCAGAATGAATTACTGGATTCAAAGTTGCATGTTTGTCGCGATTTATTAAAAAAGAAAAATCACACAACAAAATTTGTTGCCATACAGACCGATGAAACAACCGATACATCTATTCAAATGCAGATGGTTTTTATAATCAGATATGTTAAAAATGGCGAAATTTACGAGTGATTCTGGGGCTTTTTAATACCAAAAAATTACACAGCAGGTGAAATTGTAAACGAAATTCTGACGGTGCTAAGTGAGTTAGGAATAGACAAAGAACCTAAGAAACTCAAAGCTCAAAGTTATGATGGTGCTTCCGTGATGAGAGGTACAGTCGGAGGAGTACAAGCCAAAATTAAAAATATTTATAAGAATGCAAAGTACCTTTACTGCTATGCTCACCAATTAAATCTAATAATTGAAAGGTGTTGTACAATAGAAAAAGGAGTAAAAGTGTTTTTTGCAAATCTGTTTGCATTTTCCGCTTTCTTTTCTCGATCATCCAAAAGGACAACTGTTCTGGAGAGCGTCGTGAAAAAGCGTCTACCCCGTGCGGCCCCTACCAAATGGAACTTTACGTCTAAATATGTGAATACTGTTTACATTTACAAAGAAGAATTGCAAACATATCTTGAAGAAATTATGGACGCCCAGTCGGATAAAAATTCTATTAATCAGGCTCAGGGGTTAATAAATTATTTGGTGAATGATAATTTTTAATTTTGGTTGTTTTTCTTCAATAAAATAATACCTCACTGTGAGATTCTTTTTGATCAGTTGCAAAGCAGGCAACCAGATGCACTTTAAAGTGCATCTTTGCTACAAAAGAAGAATTTGGCAACTTTTTCAACAGCCATTCAAAATATTAGAGACAATATAGAAATACAAATTAATCAAGAATTTGGTAATTTAACTCGTTAAGAATCTGCAGCGATCATAGAGAATCGCAGAAAGGAACCGAAATTTACTGACAAAGAGGACCCCAATCCGATAGGATATGCAAGGAAATATGTGATACCTTAACCATACAGGTTCATGAACGTTTTATTTTCGATGTAAACCTAACTATTGCAAATTTATTTGAAAACTGAAAAATTTGGTGAATATCGAGCTGTCTTTCCAAATGAAGACATTAAAATTGTATATAACCTGTTTGCAAACGTAAATTACTTAAAATTCAAAAATGAACTCTCGATAATGTACGCGCGGGACGATTTTATGAAACACAGTGGGGCTGTGCGGCTGTTACAAATTTTTATTCAAAAGAATTTAACATCAACATTTAGTGAATCTGTGGAATTACTGACTGTTTTGTGTACCGTCCCTATGAGAACTGTGGAAAGCGAAAGATGTTTCCCTACCCTCCCTACCCTTTAGCAATGATATCTATTGAAAAAAAAACTTATTAAGTCAATTTCAAATTTTAATGATCAAGTCATCGACCACTTGGCTGTTGAGAAATTTAAGAGGATGGACTTCAACTACAAATAGATTTAATGGTCATCGTCCTATGGTGAGTTTAGCAAAATTGTATTTTCTAGGTACATATTTGAAAATTTGATGTCTGACGGTTACACTCGTATTTCTACACAGCAAAGTTTTCTACACAGCAAAGTGTGTGTATGATACTCAGAAATATAAAATTTTTGGTTGCGACGCATTTCCCTATACATTCTAAAATTTGGTTATACGTGGACCACCTGTTTTTTCCCCCACTAACCGCCGCTGGTTCGAAGTATCTCAAAACAGTACACATCCATTTTAATATCTGCAAACAAATAGCACACATCAAATACTACGTCTCAAGGATTGTATGAGAATAATAAATTGAGAATCAGGGAATCTCAACAAAAGGTACGACGCAGTTTACCACCTACATCGAAAATGGCTTTCTTCAAAAACACCATCAGAAGTACAAATCCAGTAACAGACGCAGACTCTAAAACATAAAAAAGCAGCACTGACGAAGGTGGATCCAACACAATGAATAGAAATACGCCATACTACGTATCTCACGAACCTGCAAGCTAAACATTTGAAAATGAAATTTGCACTTTTTACACAATGGATAGCCAATGGTATACCAGGAAGAAATATATATATATATATATATATATATATATATATATATATATATATATATATATATATGCTGGACTGCGTCCAACGAGACAACAGTAGTCAGGGGTTATACACCTCCGACCATTGGGTTCCACAATCTCATGTAGAACGCACAACAACCTGCGTCTTCGCCAGCCATAATGAGCAATAGTTTGTTGCTTGATTAGGAGGAAGCCCCACCCATCCCTTACATTGGAGGGCACATGTTTCATCTGTTGGTGGTTAGACTTGTCAGGGTACCGCATATACTCTCTCGCCAAGAATAGGGGGTCCCTCTCCACAATCAAACAACACATATTTTCGCCGACTTCTCGTCGGATGGCTTATAATTGGAGTTTTTTACTTCTTTGGACTACGTCCAACGAGACAACAGTAGTCAGGAGATATACATCTCCGACCGTTGGGTTCATAAGAAAAATGCTCCTTACAAAAAGAATCGAAAACTTAAGAGTTTCCGTAAAAAAAATGCTAAATCGGCAATCGAAGAACTATGATAAGAATTAAGAATTATCATTTTAAACAAATATATGTAAAAACATAATAATAAATGGTTATTATTTAACGAATAAACTAAAATTAAACTAATGAACATTGCTAAAATAATTTTTTGAAGATGGAAAATTAGCCATCAACATACTGGGTGGCGCAGAACATTGTTTATTTATATTAGCGCTAAATGAAATAATAACTGCACTTGCTGACTGTGCACTTGTTGACACTGTGCACTTTAAATTAATGGTAAAAAATAATGTCAGTCAGGTGTCGCCCTTCTTTGCGGTCACACATCTGCAATCTCTCTTGAAAGTAATGCAACACTCTCAAACTCATTTCTTCTGATACTCTCGCGTTTTCTTGACAAATAGCAACACTTTACAAATCCGGTAGTTGGAAATACTTTAACCCATCGGAG
This sequence comes from Cosmopolites sordidus, assembly GCA_031761425.1. NCBI lineage: Eukaryota > Metazoa > Arthropoda > Insecta > Coleoptera > Curculionidae > Cosmopolites > Cosmopolites sordidus. Next base: position 340,492 of record JARFXV010000440.1, on the reverse strand, counting down.
TATCGTGTTTCGATATTGGAATTGGCCCTCGGCCTTCAACGTTAAACTGTCGACGGAAAAGACAATGCAATGTTCATATACATAAGTAACACTTGGATCGCTTTAAAATGTGAATATTTTCTTGGATTTGAAAATAGCAATTGTGGCTCCCATTGAACTACTTCATTGCTATCATTGTAATAAATAATATAACTATGATATTAAAATTATAACTTTTAATATTAAAATCAAATATCTTGGGACCTTTTTTTCTAACATTGTTGACAAAATGGTAACTACAGACCAGTGAATGTTTTGAGGGTTCCTGATGTTTTGTTGAATGTTTTGAGGATCCCGCCTAGAAATTACGCTATTATTTTTACACGCCCATGCCACCTTATAAATATTTAATATTACCTCACAAGATTTAACCATTTTTTTCGCTCAGTTGAATCGACTGGAAATGTAAAAAAGCTACAATTTTTGTTGTTCATTGTAATGTTTACAGTCTGGCACAAAACACATCACCATTTTCAACTAAAATAGAAACACCAATATTGTCTATACAATTTATATAACAGATTTTATAAAAAAAATCAACTTACCAATAATAAATTCAACAAAATATACCTGAAAATCCTCCCAAAAAACTGAAATTGACACTCACAAAGGGCATAAAAGTGAAATTCACATAACCTTAAATTTACTTCTACACAAGAAAAGGTCCGAATGAAAACGTTTTACGAGCAATTCAAATATGTTAAATGTAAAATATACTCTGAGGATTACGAAACTGTGAGAGAAATTGCTTATTAAACTTGTAAAGAGAAGAAAAAGACTACTACTACTACTTCCTGGGTGGTAAGTTGATCCAAAGGCCCTGACTTGAATTCTCTGATTTGTTTCCAGATGTCGCGACAATGTCATTTATCCGGAGGGTTTTAGTTGCCGTCCTTTAGGCAGGATTGCGATGACCGAAGTGAGAGGTCATAGATAGGGCCTGTAGGCCGCCGACGTGAAGAAAGCCGTATCGTCAGCACAGAATGCAATTTCCACGTGCGGAATTTTTTGAAAGTACGCCATGTAGACATTGAAGATTACAGGGGCAAGAGGGAAACCTTGCGGTACTCCCGCTTCGATTCGCTGGACGGTAGAAAGAGCACCATCGTCGAGCACTTGGAAAGTGCGTCCAGTCAGAAATTATGCCAAAAGCTTAACTAGGTCTGTTGGAATGCCTAGTCTGAGCATTTCGACTAAAAGGCTGAGATGCCAGACTCTGTCGAAAGCTTGCGAGAGGTCTAGACAGACTGCTTGCGTATTACGCCTTCTGTCGAAACCCTGTCTGATTTCCGTCGCAAGCTGCGCCGCCTGGTGGACAGCCGCGTGCTCCCTCCAGAAGCCAAACTGCTCGTTCGGCAGAGTATTCTTGTCCTCAAGAACACCATTCAGAGCATGTAAAATTGCTCTTTCGACGATCTTGCTGAGTGCGCTAAGCAAGCTAATTGGCCTATAGCTACTTGGCTCTTTGGGATGTTTTCCTTTTTTAAGGATTACAATGATTTGGGTGTGTTTCCATATGGATGGAAAGTGCTGGAGTCTGAAAGTAGCGTTGACTATGTTAGTCAACTGTGCTATTTGCTAATTGCTTTATGAACTTTTCTAGCTTTTAAACCTCGGATAATATCATGTATTATCTTCGGCTAGACTATTTGGCTGATCAGGTAGCCAGGATTAGGAATTCCTTGGTAAGAGAGACTTTCCTGCCTGAACTTATCAACTTTATTCCTCTTTTCGACTGAAGGTCAGAGAAAGGTCATCTGTTTTTGGTAGGTCACGACAAAAAGCTCCGCCTTCTTCTCCCTGGTAACGGCATGAGTATCACCCGTCCTCAGGGGGGGAATCGGCGCTCTCGCCTTTCCCACCAAGGATTTGGCCGTTTTCCATAAAGATCGATCAGCCGTGTCGATTGACGCCATAAAATTATCCCATCTGCCGCCTCTGAACTCTTTGAGAGCCCGTTGGGACTCTCTTTTGGCTTCGTTTACACGTCGCCCGAGCTCAGAGTCGTCAGTTAGGTGATAGCGTCTGTAGAGTATGTTTTTTAAGCGAATTTTCTCTTTCACCTCGGACAGAATGTCCAGGGAAGTCGGAGAAGAATCTGTTGAAGTTTTAGTCGCCACATTCGTGGCTTCTATTATATCATCGGTTAGTTTTTCGACCGCATCTTCGAGCTGCTGAATGCTATCAATAAGCGGGTTGGGCTCGCTGTTCTGCAAATGTTCCTGAAATTTGCTCCAATAAATATTAGATATCTTTTTTGGTGTGACTCCACCTTGGTGCCTATAGTTGGCAATACCGGGTAGTGATCCAAAGTCAGCTCGTGAACAATCTGGACTGAGCATTGATTCGTTAGATTCGTCTAACGAATGGTTCGTCTGGAACAAGGAGGTTCAGCCTGTATCTTTCCTCCAAAGATAACAGATCAGCTCCTCTCCTGTCTGCCAGTCTCAAACCCCACGATTGGTTATGAGTATTATAATGGTTTGTAATCTCCTCCAATGATCAATGGAGCGTTGTTAGCCAGGAGCCTGCCAACTTCATCTGAATCGAAGTTGTAGCAGGCTCTTTGATACCATGAAGATAGGGTTATGAGATTACCTTTCAGAGCCACTTGTACCGACATAACTTCCGAGGAAGTGAGACCCATCGGAGGCAGGAGATTGTGTCTGATTTATCTCTTGACAAAAATCATCAGACCACCCTTCGCTCCCCACCCTTCGCTCCGCCGAGTCTGTCCTCCCTGTAAGAGCAAAACTTCCTCACACCGAACCATTGGCTCAGTTTAAGGAAAGTTTCCTGAATCAGGGCCACGTCGATGCTATGGTCTTCTAGAAACGCCGTTAGTTCCAGCTGTTGCCATTAAGGTATTGATGTCTTTGTTTTTCGTACGCGACAGTAAAGAAAACAGTAGTGGAACAAACTTGTCTGTGCCCAAAGCACGTGTTCTTTAATCGGTGCGCTTCGGCAACCCACGGCATATTTCGTTACCGCTAGTGACATTATGGATACTGGTTGCACGGTAACTACAGAATAAGTATTTCTAAAAAACTGCTCGTCGACACACCATGCTCCAAAATCCACGGTGCCATATCTAAATTGCATTACCTGAGCTGTCCGTTCGCAGCGCGGTGAGGTCGTCATCTCCCCTTTCTTTGCAAACACGAGGGGTATTTTTTAAAGGTCCGTTTGTGAATTAGTAGGAGAATGACGCGCAATCGCCGCAGTGCGCTGTGTCTGTTCCTTGCATGCTTTACGCCTGTTTAGGCGCCATTTGCAACCATGTCGTCTGTCTGTATGCTAAGCTGTAGAAGTTTATATTGTTTAAGAAAATTGAGTCGGCAGCAGCGGAAATTCACTGTCAAATTTGTGAGATTTACGGTGATAATACTATGAGTGACAGCAAAGTTCGAAAGTGGGTAAGAATGTTTAAGGACGGGCGGGTTAATGTGCATGATGAGCCACGCCCTGGATGACCTTCTCTGATTTTAGAAGATTTGGTTCGTGATGTAGACAACAAAATTCGAGAGAACCGACGATTCACAATTTCAAAGTTATCAAGTGAATTTCCCGAGGTTTCATTTGTTAGACCACATGGCTACAGGAGATAAGACTTGGGTGTCTCACATGACACCTGAGTCCAAGCAACAGTCAGTGGAATGGCGACAAACATCGTCGCCAACCAAAGTGAAAACCAAACAAACAAGTTCAACACAAAAGATCATGGCTGTGTTTTGGAACAGGAAAGGGATTTTGTTGACGGAAAAGGGAAGTAAATTTTATGCCGAGATACACAACAATCAATTTTGATTCGTATTGTGCCACCTTGAAAAAACTCCGGCGCGCCATACAAATCAAGATTCTTCCCATCCAAACATTTTGGATCATCCAAGAACTGGATCATCCACCTTACAGTCCAAACCTTGCACCCAATGATTTTCACTCGTTTCGGTACTTAAAGGAGTACCTTGGTGATCACCGGTTCAACGACGATGAAGAAGTTAAAACTGCAGTCATGGATCGTGCTTCTTCACATGCGGCAGAATTCTTTCACGTCGGAATTCAAAAAATTGTTTAGCGGTATGATAGATGTTTGAACAAAAATGGAAATTCTGTAGAAAAGTTTGTATAATATGGAAAAAAATATATTTTAATGATATATATAATATTCTTACCTTGTTTAAATCTTATTAAAAATATACCTCGTACTCGCCGTTCAACAAACATGCGTTTCGTCTGCGCCACCCCTGTATATATAGACACCTCAATTTTGTATGCTTACTAGCACGCAGCTTAGCAAAAACCAGAAATATGCTCAAAGATTTTCATTGAGGTCGGTGTACAAATAAATTTTGAAAAAACCAATATGATGACTAATCTGATTATGAGTGACTCATAAATAATTGATGATTGAATAATTGAAAAGTACATATATCTAGGACATGAAATTAAAATACATAAAAATAATCGGACCATAAAACCAAACAGAAGAATGATTTTGGGATAAATGACATATCAAAATTTCCGAAACATATTCAAATCAAATATACCTACTAATCTAAAAAGAAAAACATTCACTTTTACTGCGAGGCTGTTTAGAATCCATATATCCATCATTCCTCATTCATGATTAAAACACAACCACTCGGCAACATCGGAGAGACGTCATGCAATAGTGGACGTCATTGTGAGAGCCCCAGCAGTGCTAGCATTCTCAGATGTCTAGCTGAAATGTAAAGCACTTCATTAATGAAAACTAGACCACCGATCCTTCTCGATCGGCGCGCATTCCGGAGAATGTGGATAAGGTAGATATAAAAAAGATAGGTAAAAAGATAAATTTGATCTAGTGCCGGGAGGTTGGTTTTTGTTGCACTATAAAGCACCATCTTGTAGGACCGTCCCGGTTCGTGAATTTTTGGCCATGTTGAAAAAACATGTCAGTTTGCTTCAACAACCTCCATATCAACCTGATTTATCTCCATGTTACTATATCCTGTTCCCTAAACACAAACTGCTCATGAAAGAGACGCTTTTGACGGTGTTACACAAGTCAGAGAAGCAAGGGTCATTGAGGTGATTCCGAAAAACGACATAAAAAATATATGCTAGCATTAGTTAAATACAATTAGTTAAGCCTAGTTGAGTATTAATGCGAAAGGAATGTATTTTGAATAAAAATAAATAATTTTGGCAAAATAACTAACTGTTTCTTTTGTAATTTAAAAACTACATTTTTCCGACATACTGTATGATAGATCAGTTGCTTTCTTTAACTCTTTTTAATTAACTAATATGTCAATTAAAATGTTTTCACATTAATTATCTTGAAGGTAACTGTAACATTTTAGGTAACTTACTGAAAACCATATATTGAAAAAATTTCAAATTTATGACATTATACACATATATGTACAAACTAAATATCTGCTATTGGTTTTTTTAATTATAAGCAAACTATAAGAACTTCCTCTAGACCCTGTATATTGCCATTTAATTTACTTTATTGATCTTATTTGGTGGCAATTCTTAAAAATTAGACATAGCAACCGTTGACCCTATCGACAAAACTTCATCTCCAAGGAAACCATCAACTCGTAAATGAAAATTTTCTACTTGACTAACAGCAGCAATAGACAATGTCGTATTTAGAGGAAATACTAAAAAAATTAGGTTGGGAAAGTGGTTTTCAAGTGCCGGTGGCAAATGCGGAAAATCAGAAGCTCGAACAAGAACTTGCGGAACTGTCGTTGCGAAAAATTAAGGCGAAAAATGCCCTAGACAGTTCCAACACAAAACTAGAAAATTTGAAGGAGCATTTTAAATTTGTTAAACAAGAAAGCGAGCAAACTCAGGTAAGTTGTATGTACGAAATGGTTTTATGTTCTGACAATGTACCCTGCCCTGTTACATTTAAAGGAGGTAGCTATCATTTATAATCTATCTAATAACTGCATTTTTTGTATTTTGAAATTTAGTGCATTTTTAATTAATGTTAAGGTTTCTGAACTCTACCTCAGAACGGGTAGAACACATTGATTAAAGAAATTTATTTTTAAAGATATTGGAAGTGTTGATTTAAAAATATATTTAAAATGTTTAAAAACAGTCCCTATCAGTTCTATCCTTCTACCGAGGTTTGATGATCTCGGCTAATATATATTTCATGGCGCAATTATTTATAGGAAGTTGTCTCTTCAAAATGTGCGACACACAAATAAGTACCTCCAGCGATTATTAAGTTGCTAACAACTTAGTAATATTTATTATATAGTGTCTTTTATTAACAAGAACAGAATACGACAAAATACTAAAGAGAAGCATTTTATAAAATACTAAAGAATTAGAGAAAATCAAAACGACAAAACTTAAACATGTTAAATCAAAATATAATAGAATAATAGTAAGTGATAATGAAACAATATAAATAAGACCAAGACAAAGAAAGAAAACGATAATAAGAAAAAGCAATAAGAGAAAAATGTATAGCAAATTATTCCAGAAATCAGAAAGAACTTTTTACAGGAATCTCAATTCAGTTGCTAGTAATTCGATTAATGCTAAGAACAGATTAAGGCTAAAGAACAGATAGAAGAATGCTGGGGCAACCAGCTAAGTATAAAGATTTCACACAACAACAACGCTTGCTGGATAAGAGAGGAATGTTAGACCTATCAAAACTGCGAAGAAATGAACGATGAGTTATTTACAATCGATGAGATTTCCAATATAATTACTTATTAATTATAACACATTAATTATAACACACGAATTAACTTCACAACTGGAAAACACCAGGGCCTGACGGACTACAAAATTACGGAATTATGGTGCACACATGATAAGCTATCTAATATCATTAAAATATCGGCCCATAACCTGCCTCCCCACGACATATAAAGTTATAACAGCTTGCATTAGTGATCAAATATATGCACAGTATGAATGCAATAATATCTTCGCCATGCAGCAGAAAGGCTGTACTAAAGGAGCAATGAGATGCAAGGAACAATTGGTTATGGATTCAGTCGTTTGCAATCCGGCGTATACCAAGAAACAAAATATTAATATGGCATATATCGATTATAAGAAAGCTTTCGATTCTGTACCACACGAATGCCTTATAGAAATCTTAAATATCTATAAAATAAATCAGCCAATAATAAATATTTTGAAGAGCTTCATGTCAGTGTGGAGAAGAGGTAGTTTTCAAGGAGATTCGATCAATTCTGTATCGCCATGAATCCACTCTCAAACCTATTGAACTTGACCAAATATGGTTTTGGTTTGAAAATCAATGGTGAACTTATTCGATTAAACCATTTGCGCTACATGGACGATCTAAAATTATTTGCTTCATAGAACAGTCACCTGCAACAAATGTTAAAAATAGTGAAAGAATTCTCCAGTAATGTACGACTGGAAAAGTGCCGTATATTAAACATCAATAGAGGAAAATTGCGGAACAGTTACTTTTGAGCCACATAACGGAGAAAAGATCGAAACAATGAGTGCTGTAGATACATACAAGTGTCTGGGTATGAAGCAAGCGCGCCGAATTGATCACGGGTTAATGAAAGAAGAGCTTACCTGTCAAATTATCAAAAGAGTGAAACAAGTTTTAAGAACAAACTTAAATAACAGAAACATGTCTAAGGCTATCAACACGTATGCATATTCGGTGCTAAACTATTCGTTCGCGATAGTTAACTAGAATGGAACCTTAACTTAACTAGTAAGCAACTGGTCTAACAAATAGGAAATCTGCGGAAATATTTCTTGAAGCAGCTGGAAACGCCTATGCTACATAAAACTGTATGCCAAGCCGATCGACCCAACACTACTTCGACTAAATGATGACCTACGCAAAAACCAAATAATTTGCGATCTTTTTTGTCCCAAAGACAATATAAACGTCTCTCATATTTTTCCATCTTTTCCATTCTGTGCTACTTGAAACCAATTCAAACCTGCTACCCGTTTTAATTCGTCATACCAACGTTGTGGTGATCTTTCTTCTACGCCTACGCGCGTCTACGCCTCTTCGCTCACCCCAAAGTCTGATTCTAGTGATTTGGCCACTCCATTGTTCTATATGTCTTGCTACATATCCTATCCAATTCCATTTAGTGTACATATACGTTTCAAAATATCTTCCACGTGGGTTTCATATCTTATCAATTGGTTGGTTTTTCGATCTTTTAGCGTTATTCTCAGAAGATTTCTTTCAATAATTCTTTAGTGTACTTGAGAACTTTTCAAGAAATGGTTGAGAGAGGGTGACTCTCCGCACGAATGGGAAAATTTAATAGCAGTATTAATCTATGACAAGGAAGACCCTAGCGAAAACCCATTAAGATCTGTAAGATCCTATTTGGAATATCATCACCCAAGCAACTTGCTCTCGCAAACATAATTAATTATGAGAATTATCACGAATCAGATATAGCGGAAATGTAAATTGTATAAACCTGAGGATCAAGCTGGTTTTCGGAAAAACTTCAGTATCTAGAAGATCTGCATACAGTAAAAATTACTTGTAGAAAATACCAACGAGTACAACCATGGGTAGCATTAATCGATTTCCGAAAAACATTTGATGCAATACAGTCCTGCGCAATCAAAGATGCAATGAGAAAAGTAACAGTAGATCAGCTACATATCGACCTCATTTAAAAGATCGATGAGAAAGCCATACTAATAATATCAATATATGAGAGGACTGAAAAAGTGAGTATTAAGAAAATAGTAAGACAAAGGGACATTATATCCCCAAAACTCTACATTGGTAACGGAACACATATTTAAATAACTGAGATGAGAACAAAAAGGAATACATATACAAACTGAAAGACAAAATTAATATTTGCCGATGATATAAATAAAGCAGGATAGGTAGGATTGGATATAAATTTCCAAGACGACGAGCGAACATGAAGATCAAATATATATATATATATATATATATATATATATATATATATATATATATATATATATAAATGCTTTGCGTGATCCAACCGAGTCTATGTAGCAAAGTATTGAAATAATATAGACATTTGGAAATTATGTATGGAACAAAACATACAGTAAATGGCCGCCACGCCTTTGGTGACACACACACGCGTACTCTTCTGGCGAAATTTTCAATAACGGTTTTGCATAAATGCGGCGGTATTCCGTTGATACAGCGTTCGTTTCGTATAGTGCTTGGGTGCTCGTGGGTTTGTTGGCGTATACCTAAGACTTCAGAAAACCTCACAAAAAAAGCCTATACGTGTTAAATCGCAAGACCGTGGCGGCCACTTGTGATCACCAAAACGGGAGATGACACGACCAGAAAAAGACTCGTGCAAGACCGTCAATGTTTCACAGACTGTGGCAGCGTCCTGCTAAAACCATATACCTTCAAGAGTTATCATGTCACGATAACGTTCGCCATTTACCGTTAATGCATTGGCTGCCTTGTTTAAAAAAAAATTGATGCAATGATTCCTCCAGATCACAATGCACACCAAAATGCGGCAATTGTGCCTATCAACGAAGTCATCGAATTAAAGATGGGCCTCGTCGCTGAAGATGATTTTGTGCAAAATCTAAGTCTGTTGGCCGAAGTAGCTGAGTCAATTGGACTTTGTAAGCATAGAGATGCAAATCTTTAGTGAGAATACGGTGAAGAGTGGCTGTTGAACTGTACAATTCTTGTGCACGATGACGAATCGAGGAACTCTCACTCTCACGAACTGCTGTGATGTTTTGCTCCGAACGACCACTACGAGCTCGTACCGTGTGTTTCACATCAACAACTGAACCAGTACTTTCGAATTTGTCGCTTATTCTTTTCACAGTTGATAAATTTCGAACATTATTTTTACCGAAAATCGGATGAACTTTACGAATCGTAGCAACCAAATTTTCATCATTTTGATAATAATGGTTAACAATAAGGACGCATTGACGTATTGTGTAGCGCTCCATGTTTATTTCCTATCTGCCTCTTATCGACCTTGTCTGTCTCTTATAGTTAAACTCCTATCTGTTTCTTATCGACCAATTTTTAAGCTATCGCCAAACCAGCCGCAATTCAAATCTTGTGCTCTTATTGTGACACCCTTTATAAAAAAATTCAAGTTATGGAATGAGTTGAGTTTTACGTATATCTAGGACAATTAACCTCACCTAACAAACAATGTCAGACAAAGATGCGGAAATCGATATAAGAATTAAACTGGAATGGGCGGTATATAGGAGATTATGAAACATGTCGAGTATGAACATTTCTATGAAGCACAAAACCCAAATCAACAACGAATGTATTATCCCTACAATAGCATATGATGCAGAAACATGGTCACCCATCAAAAGACAATAAATAAACTTCAAGTATACCAAAAAGGTAGAAACATCAAACAAAAATTCTGATCGTAATAACTAAAATAAGAGATAATAAGAGAAAGAAAAACAAACTAAGAACAATATAATAATAATTTGTTGTGGCAATCATCTCAATTAAGTGACGTAACATCGATTTATATCGATATACACATTATTACACAGCATTATTCCAAATTTTAAAAAAATATTCATTAGTTTATTTATAGTTTTTTAGTTAAATAATAACCAATTAACATTTGCCAAATATAATTTTACACATAATTTGCTTAAAATGTTATCATATTTTTTTCTTTTTTTAGATTTTTCGCTACGATTTAAAACTCAACAAATATCAAAAATATCTGTTCTAATTTAAATAAAGAATCACTGGGTAAAAACAAAAAACCAAAAGGAGACAAATTTCTCAGTGATTCTTTTCTGTAATAAATTTGCCTAACGAACCAAATTTTAAAAATATAAAAATGTTCTAAAAAATACAAACCTTTAACGTTAACGTTTCGGAGGGTCCTCTCCCCCCGTTTTCAAAACTAATCTAAGAAATAAATTATATTAATTTGTTACATAAAGTAAAGAGTGGAAGTAAATATATTTTTTTGTGTATGTCACCGATACTTACATTGACAACAATAGATTTATGAACACGCCACAATCATTCAGACATTAATTCTTATCATAGCTTTTCGATTGATGATTTAATAATTTTACATTTTTTTGCCCTTGGTATAAAGAAGTGTATTTTTTAATGATATGAAAAATCGTTGGCTAAATTTACGGAAGTTTTTTACCTTACACCGTGTATATATAGTAAATTACAATAGCTTTGTTTTTATCCAGTTTTTTCTTTAACGTGTATACTTGATGCTTTTATAATTAAAAGAGATGAAAATAAATTAGTTGAAATATGTACTTCCTTATGTTTTTGTATATTATCAATAATTACCATTTTTTGCAATATATTTCATCCAACTTGCCGATGAAAGAAAATATCCTTTTTCAGCAGTTACTATATATCAATTTCTCTTTTTTTCCTTAGCGTTGAAAACTTATCTCTTTAAAAGATGCTTAATATATTTTTTTCTAATTTCTTGTATTTTCTGATTTTTTTTATTTTCCTCTTCACAATAATGTGCAATGGTTTGATCTTTTCTTATTCATTTCCATTTTTATTCCATTTATTTTGTTTCTATCGATGATAGCCATCTAATATTATTTATGTTTTGCAACTCGTTTTTCTTAATATCTAGTTCAGTTTTAAGTTTGTTTTTTATTTTAAATCTTTAGGTAAATGCCGTGGATGTCTTGAAATTGATATTGTTATAATATTAATGTTTTAAAATTATTCTTTAAGTTACAAGCTGAAATAATAGATTTTTATTATATTTCAGAAACTTATAACTGCATATAAACAACAATATGATTCAGAAGAGCATCAATACCAAATTTGCAAGGCAGAAAGGAAAAAAGTGGATAAAGAGATCATTGAAGTTACCAAAAGAATTGCTTTTTTGGAACAACGCAAAGAAATTCAAAACAGTGATCTGCAAAAATCTGTTGTTCAGGTAAGTTTCAATTTTTTTTATTTTCTTTTTTAATTTAACTACAAGAATTTATTTACTGATAGTTTCTAAATTTATTAAAACTACTTAAAAAACTAACATACCTTTTCTCTAACAAATCTTAATCCAAATACTTATCATCTAAATTTATCTATCTATCTGTAATTATCTAAAGTTAATCCAACGATATCCTTTAGATTGTTCTAATGATTATGTTACTCCACACGCACACTATGCTCGGCTTTTGCACGCAACACTATACACGAGATCACGAGGTTTAATTCTCTTCAGACTTCAGACAAGATTTTGGTTGTCCAGCAGTTGAAGAGCTTCTGCATTAACATGAAGTCGTAGTCTGGCTTCGTACTGGCTACTGGAATTCCAAAATCTCGATGAAGATCAGGGTTAAGAATACACTGACTATATTTCGCAACACAGTGTTTTGGGATATTTGTATTATTTTAATATTACTATCGCTGGCTCATCCCTACAGTTGGATGCCATACAGCCACACTATTTATAGGATTTGATTATAAATCAGTATCTTATTATTTATGGTCATCTTGGAATTTCTTCCTATAAACCAATAGTATTTTCTATATTTAAGATCAAGCTCAGCTTTTTTCATTTTTACATACTCGTTCCACCTTAGTTTGACATCAGGAGTCATGCCGAGGTATTTGACATTCAGATTATCTCTAGAGGGAGCTGTGTGACTATTGACATGTGTAGACTTCAGTTCGTTAAGCTTCATTTTCCATTTTTTGGTCCAGTTAACGATTTCATCGCTTGCTGATTGTAGTTTTCTAGCTGAGGTTTCTATGTTTTGATCCACTGTTAGTAGAACAATATCATCAGCAAATGTGGCAATTGCAGTATCTTTCAGAGCTGGTAGGCCACTAATATATAATAGATAAAGGACGAGACCAAGAACGCTTCCTTGAGGAACTCCCGCTCTTATTTCTTTCAAGTCAGAGATTCGTCTTCTTACTTTATTCTGTAGAGCCTGTCCAATACATATGTCACTATCTCTACAAATTATTTAGATAGCATTTTATTTAGTTTGTATATCAGACCTTCGTGCCACACTATTATTAGGCCTGAGCCAGGTCTAGGAAGACTGCAGAGCTATGCTATGCTCTGCAGTCTGCATATTTTCCTTCCAGTGCTCGTTCAATTTTCTATGTGACGCGGTGCACTTGATCAATGGTTGAATGATTAGATCTGAAGCCAAATTGATAATCTGGTTTCAGCTTATTGTCTTCTATGACTGGTTTCCACCGTTTTAACAGCAGCTTTTCAAATATCTTTGAGATAATAGACAACACTGAAACTTTGGTATCATAATTTAATCGGCTGCTTTCCAGCTCGCGGAGATATATCTTAGTCGAAAGGACATTGAACAAGTATGTGAGCAGAATTATAGCTTTTCTGGATAGCTGTTTTGGTATTTCACCTGTGATTAACTAATACTCAGATGCTTTTTTTGGAATTTAAATTGGTCTTTATTTCTTTACTTACTTCTTTTCGAGTAACTGAAGTTATATTTTCAGTTCTTAGATTGTCTATTGCTTCCAGTCTAGTATCTTCGTTGATTTTGTTTGGAGTAAATATATCCGTCAGATACTCTAGAAATACTTCCACTTTTTATTTATTGTCACGTGCCCATGGTCTCATCCCTTTTCTGATCGGTAGGGCTGATTTGTTACTTCCCATAATGAGTAATCCGTTTCCTCATCCTCATCCGTTAGATTTTGTAGGTATATACTGACCGATTCTTATTTAATTGTTTTATATTTCCCTGCTAAATGTTTGGGTTATATTATTTGAAATGTTTTTATCAGCTGAATCTCTCGCCTGATGCCATTTTCTTCTAGCTTTTCTTTTTTTTTTAACACTAGTTAATTCCTTTAGTTACATGAGTCATTTCTTTTGTGTTATTATAGGCTGCTGTTTGTATTATATTTGCGAATTTCTCAGCTTCTTCTTCTAATTTAATTTAATTAATAATTACAATAAACTATTGTTTTTAATTCAATATTGATATTAGAGTTTTTTGCAGTTCTATTTTAAAGCTTTCCTAGTCAGTAGTTTTATTGACTAATATGGGTCGAGTTTCCTTTTTGATAATTCATTTACTCAGTGTTATTATAACTGCTAAATGATAGAAAATAAGTTGAAGTTTTCTTCTATCTTAACAGTGTGCTGATACTTTTCTTGTAATAAAGAAGTCCAATACGTCAGGTTCTTTAGAGTTGGTCGGGCAGTATATAGATTTGCCAGTGAACTGGCAATTACAGCCTCTTTTGCTTATGGTTTTTCTTAATTCACGGTCTTTGGTAGTCATCAGTCTACATCCCCAATCCACGTGTTTGGAGTTGAGATCTCCACCAAGTATGAACCTCTCGCCAGGTTGCTCCAGAAGAGATATGCTGCCTTCCATCTTAAGCTTTGCTTTGTGGATCTAATACCAACCAGAGTTAATTGATTTTTTTCGCTTTGCGTATGACATTCTTCTTAATGATTAATAGATTCTTTACTGATAACTTCACTACCCTCTCTAGCTTTGTTATCTGAATGTATAGTGGATATTCTTTATATCCTTCTACTCTCAAATATGACTGTGTTGTGAGTTTCTGAAATCAGACACACATCAATTTGTTGTATATTCAGAAATATTTCTAAGTGAGGTTTTTTGTTTAAAATACCATTTATAGTGGAATTATTTTAAGTGGAAATTCTTTTTATGATTAATTTTAATTTTAAGTGGAAATTCTTAAGTCTTGTTTATTCACTAATCTTTTATTTTCTCTTGAGGATAGTGCCAGTACTTCTGGCTTCTAAGCTATCCAATCTTTCATTTATTCTATCGAGCATTTTCATCATATCTTGTATTATCTGCAACATGATTGTTTCCGGGTTTTGTGCAGTATTCTCTTGTTGATTTTCGGTTCAGTTCACACCATATTAGAAATAAAACTTTTTGGTTGACTAATTCTTTCAACTACTTGACTAGTTCTTCCTCTTTCTAATCTTAATGATGTTATTTCTTCTTGTTTGCAGCTCCTTGGCTATTGTGCATCCTCTGTAATTAACAGGATGTGCTTTATTACAATAAACGCACTTGGCGGGAACATTCCTAGATCTCGTTCATTCTGCTGTTGGATGGTTACGTTCACATTTGGCACATGTATGTGGATGATTGCAAAATTTTTGGGTGTGGCCATATCTTTGGTGTATTTTGTAATTAGCTTATTTGTTTTCATTGCTTCTATGTTTACTTTCATCCTGTTCATCCTTTCGTTCTGTATGCTCAAATGTTAGCATATATAGTGGTAAATAAAAATAAGATGGTTGTTCGCCTTTTCTGTTTATTTCTTCCAGTTTCTGAACTACGGATACTATTTTGCATCCTCTTTCTTTTAGTTCTTCAAGGATGTTTGCAGCATGACAGGAAGGATATGCATCTCTAACCATAACTCTTATAAATCTGTTGGTTTTATTTTCGTTCGTGTGCCATTCCATACCGTTATTGATTATTGTTTTGGTTATTTCTCTGTCTTCTCCATTGCTTACATTGATTTTGGTTTGTTTATTGCTTATCATGCTGGTGCTGCAATTGATTTTTTTCATTTGTAATTTCTTTTTCACATCTCCGTAGTTTTGTACGTTACTTAGTACTATAGGTGGAGGTTTTGTAGTTTTCTATTTTTCTGTTTTAGCTTTAGAAATACTAGTGCTTTGTTCAGGCGATTCTATAACATTTCATTTCTTATTATTTTTCTATTCTTTTAATATCGAGTCTGTTTCTCTGGCCACGATTTCTTCTTCCTCTTCCCAAGTAACTGGATTATGAAATATGGTCTCGCTTTGTAGTTTCAAAGTCGTCAACTGATTTCTTAAGTACTCAACTTTTTTTATAGCATACTCTTTCTGATATAGACTTAGTAATCGTGCTGTCACTATTTATTAACGGCATACCAAGTCTACTCGCCAACAAGATGATATTTTCACAACATCTTGACAACCCACACGAGTCGTCAGATATCAGTTCCTAATTTATTTTAATTTGAAAATATTTTGTTACCTTCACTTTTTTCATTCATACTGCGGGCTCGGTGCGGCCAAACCACGTTTGATGCACAAATGTTTTTCTTGGGCCTGACGCTGAAAAACCTGTATACGCTATCCGACATATATCAACAAATATTCGCCTCGCCTCGATGTTTACCGGACAACGGTCAACATGTGACTGTTTCAAAAATTATATCAAAATTTAAATTAACCTTGTCAGAATGAAGCAGTTATTAAACATGCGTATTTGTCCAATAATATTAATTTAAACACATTTTAAATTGCAAAGATGTTTATTAATTTTGCCTAACGCAATAGAAATTCGTGGAACACGCCGGATTCCGGAAATGCTCTTCTACTAGCGGTCATTTTCAGATCATCAAAACTATCTTCAAACTGTAACGAACATATTATAGATATTTTAACAGCATCTACTGATTACGAGAAAGCCTTCGATTCACTTAAATTGTCTATAATGGAAACAATGAACACTTATCGAGTAGCGACTATATATACCAAGCTGGTAAAAGGTTCACACATTTTGTATGGAGGGAGAAGTTCTGTCTGAACTCTCTTCGAAAACCTAAATAGACAGAAAAGTGATATATAGGGATTATATAGTGCTGATAGCTAAAAACTAATAAAACTACAGAATGATGTTATTTCATTTAAAAATTAACAGCAACAGGAAAAAATACCATATAAAATATTGATCCTGTAATAATAAACACCAAGTAATACAAACACCGAACAAACGCAGAAACAATGGCATTATATACAACTAAATTACGACAATCACGATAAAGAATCTCTCTTGACGTGGTCAATTGATCAAATATGTTTGGATCAATACTAGGGAAAAAAGCTTCCAAATTGATTAGGAAACAAGAGGAATGAATGACCACACATACATACGACATAATTGACATAATTGACATATGACATAATTGACCACATAAATAAACAAAGTCTATTTAAAAATGGAATTATCAAGCTATATCATGTTAAATATTTGAAGCAGTTCAAAAGAGAGCTCCAATTAAAATAGTCTATATTAGTTGGACACAGCTTTTGAAAACTAAAAATGCTCGAAAGAACGATTTTAATATTTACAGTAAATTAACTGCGAAGTGAATTTGATAAAATTTTTAGAAAGGCTACAAATGCTTTAAAATATCGCCTAGGCGTGAATAAACTTGAATACACAATAATTTCCGAGTTACTGAGGTATCACAATATTGTAATAACAATTTAGGCAACATTTTTCTCACATTTCTAAAGAGTACACTGTAGAAAATCTCATTTTCTACCATGGACGAATTTGAATAGCTCGTTTTTTATGTCTGATGAATTATGTGATTATAGAACGCTACAACGTTCAATAACATGGGTTTATCAATATAAACAGCCTGTCAAAAGGAAAAGGTGAAAAAATATAACGTTGCATTTAATTTTCATTATTTTTTATTCTAAATTAAGTTCTTGTGCATTGATATCACATTAGAAGTGATTGTAATATTTCTTGAAGCACTCCTAATTCTCATTTTTTATAAATTGCCTCTGAAGCTGCCCTCGAAGTCTGCTGCAATGCTGAAATAACGTCATATCACCAGTTTTAATTTTGGGAATAGTCAAAACTAACACGGAATGAAATCGGACGAACATGGAAGATAGTCTAATACAGAGCTATTTATGTATTCGGAATAATAAATAAAAACAAATATTTATCATTGAAAATGGTGTTATTGTTTTTCAAAATATTCTCCGCGATGATCGATACACTTTTGCATACGTTTAAATCAATTTTCATAGTAATTTTTTCATTACGATTGAGGTATCTCCAAAACATGCATTTTGAATGCATCAACTGCTTCTTCAGGCATGAAAATCGTTGACCAGTGACCAATCGTTGACCAATCGTTCTCTGGTAGAACTGTAGCCACATGTCCATTTATCCAAAAAAAAGCGACCACTTGCTTCGAAGTGCTTCTTGCGCGAACAATTTTTGTTGGGTTTGACTCATTTTAAAAGGCCCATACAGTCGACTGTTGTTTAACTTTCGGGCTCATACGCATAGATCCAAGTTTTGTCACCGGTATAGACGTTATACCAGGCTTTTGAAGCACCACAATTGTATTTTTTAAGCATTTCTTTGCATGAAGCGACATTCCCCAAAAGTCAAACTAAGTTGATGTACTATTGTTGAAATAATCCACGTCGAAAGTCATAATAAATCATCGTCTGGAAATTCTTACGAGTTAATTCCATTTTTTGACTAATATGAAATGTTCAAGTCACTAAACACAAATAGTGTCCGTATGATAAATCGTTCTGAGTACGTATACAGGCATCAATGTCAAATTTTATGATGTATATGTCACATAGCGCCTAGCAACACTATTGTTGCCTATTCCGACTACATAAATTGCAACCCTCATACTAATAAAATATTTGTATTCGCCAAGGAATCGTATATAGTTCTGCTTTTTTGGCGGTGCATCGTCGTGTAATAAAGACCATGTTCCTTCCATCTATTATTCAGGCTATTAGGCCTCTCGTCGGAACATACACGACAATTATTTCGATGAACTTCAGACATTTGGAATTTTTGTTTTAATGCAAAATATCACTAATGAACCCTCTTCAGATTATATTCAATACTTTCTATGCTATCATGAAATTTTATAAATTACTTAAAAATATTATTTCGACTCGTTATTTCACTATCACCATAGTTTGAATGATTCATTCAAACATTGGTGATATTGAATGATGAGCACTTTAACATAAGTCATAATTAAATTTAATATTGTTTTTTCGCCCAATGCTCAAATGTTATGCCATTACCATTAAACAAGAGAAGTTTTCAAATTGGTAGTGGTCAATGCTTAAATATATCACAATGTTAGACTAATGTACATAATGCATACAAACATTTAACCCTAGAACGGTAACCATTCTATTTACCCTTTTATCGCTAACCATGAGTCAAATTGGCACATCTTTTTTATTTATATTTTGGTAAATTTTTTAATGTTTAACAACACAAAAAAAATTGTTTTAGATAAATTTTGTACAACCATAAAAAGATCAAAGGTTAAAATTAAAACTATCAATTAATAGTTCAATTTTTAAAACTAGTAATTAAACTATTTATTATATAAGAAAAAAAAATGAAGCATATGAGGTAGAAAAGCAATTATTTTTGATACTCTATTACGAGTTAACAACCACAATTTAGACAGAACTTTATAGAGTGTTTTCCATGTATGAGAAAATTACACTTCTTGCAAGCTGTGGAAGTTTTTTTTTTCTCTTTTTATACGAACAGAGACTGCAGTCTACTCTGGACGTATAGGAGACAAGTTTCACCGAAGTCGAGGTTTGATCGTTCATGTAATCTGGTTGACTTTTCAGGCCAATATCTTTCTCAATTTGATTTTTTAGGAAGGTTGGCAATGTTGGTATTGACAGTCTTATAATCTGAAAGTTATAGGTTAATTGAGAATGGACAGAAATCATGTAATTATGTCTTGTAATTAGCTTATCTGCTCGCCTACAGCAGTTGTGAACATGTATGACATAGAAGTTGACACTGGCGATATTCAGCTTATTTTAGAAAGAACAAAGAGACCACCTTTTTATTTTTCTATCACAATTCCTATGGTGACATATCTGGTCGAAGGTGTTCACAGCTCCTTTTGTTCCGTTGCAGTCGCTTATGATTGCAGGAAATTCTCTTCCTGAAGTACATTGTTTGCTGTTCACACCCCCATCTAAATGAACAGATGAAATAGACAACAACACGTTATTAGGTTTGTCTGTGCGGTAATGAAATAAAGATGAATTCACCTCCCGGTCTTGAAAATTTACATCGCTGAAATATTTGGAAAATTGTTTCTTGTGTTTCTTTATCGTCCCTACCATAGTAAGGCGATCTTCTTTCAATAATGACTCACTTAGAAGAATACTTGTAAACCAATTATCCATTTATCCAATAAATTCAATTACCCATAGTGACGTTTCGATTTGAATTAGCTATGCCCATTGTCAATGTTTTTGCAAAAAATGTTTCAGCTGGTGTAATAGTAGGAACTGTATCTTTCCTCAAATATGGGGTAGCGTCAATAATATATTTAGTCGAATTGTCGCATAGCATTACAAGCTTTTTACCGTACTTGTCAGCTTTGGAAGGTATGTACATGCGAAAATGGGAGTTGCCTCTGAATCCGATTAGCTATAGGTCAATAGTAACATATATCCCAGGTTTGTTATTTGTAGGGCATTTGCCTACAAACAACTCCCATAATTCAGAGAGTGGTGCAAGCTTTGAGCCTTCACACCCATCATCATCTTCGACTTGTAATGGTATTAAAAAATCTGTTTTATTATCTTTTTGCACCCTTTTCTTGCACCATTCACATGGACATAATAAATCATTTATCGATTCCTTCAAAACCCTGCTACCTTCAAAAACTGCTATGACAGATAAAATCGGCAAAAAAACACAATATCGTATTAAGTGCTTCAAATAAGGCGAAGATATTCCATATGTAGAAAGTTTTAGCCACGGTTTTTTACGGGATTTTCATGGTATGGTATTAATAGACTGCCTGAAAAAAAGGCAGGACCACAACCAATGGTAATTACTATTTACTACTGGGACAATTAAATAGTGATAATTCAGGCTAAACGTCCACATCTGGACAAAAAGAAGTGCTTTTACATCACGATATTGCATCTACACACACGCCTAGGGTTGTTGCAAACTCCATGACTTACGCTTCCAAGTGCTTCCACATGCGCCGTATTTACCCTATTTAGTTAGCAGCAATGACTTATTCGTCCCAAATCTGAAAAAAATGGCTTGCTGGATGAAAATTTGCTTCAAATAATGAAGACAAAGCTGAGAAAACAGCATATTTTGTAGAGCATTATGTCGAGAACAGAGAGAGAGAGAGAGAATTCGGATGTAAGGCCGACCCGACATCTAAGGTCATTTCGCGGCCATTCTCGTTAGAAGTATGTTAGGGAACATACAAGAACCAGATGTGGAGGATGATCGTATAAAACTACTGACTGGAATAATACGAGTGTATATGGAACGCTTGAATCGACGAACGTGCTGAGAACAAACAAAACATGACAGATAGTTGTATAAATAAAACAGTGGTATATGTATATAGACGAGACATAGAATAAAACGTGTGGATAGTATAGACAGAAAGTTGTATATTGAGAAGACGGTGTAGAAATAAAAATAAATAAATAAATAAAAGAGGTATAATTAATGACTAGTTGGGACAAGCATGGTATGAGAATTGTGTCAAATCTTGTAGAAAAGGTTCAGGGATTTAAGGAAATTCTTCAGGTGTCCAAAATTGTTTACCGACAGAATCTCCTCCAGATTCCCACCGAGATGATGGGAGGCTCTGAGGGCGTTTAGTTCATCGCACTCCAAGAGGATGTGTCTAACTGTGATTGGAACATCGCATCTGTGGCACGTCGGGGGAACGTCCCTGTTCATCAGGTGACCATGAGAAAAAAGACAGTGACCTATTCTCAGCCGGTGCCATTTAACGCAGTCAGATCTGTTGGAGAGGGTGGAAAGCGAACCAGAAAAGAATTCTCGTTTTACAGTCCACAATTTGTTACCGTTTGTGGCTCCCAGATCCCAATTAGATTGGATTTTGGCTCTAACCTTTGTCGAAATGTCCCTGCAGATATCTTTGTAGCAGAATGTTTTGGGAATCGGAGTGCCAGATGAGGAACCCCGGACTGCAAGAACATCGGCGCGCTCGTTTCCTTTGATGCCTACGTGGCTAGGGATCCAGAGGAAATCAACAGTAACATGTCGCGAGAGCAATTCTTGAAGGACCAGTAGTATGCCTGACACCAAGGGTATGTGAGAAGTGTCATGTTCCAAGCTCCGGAGTGCTCCTAGTGAGTCACAACATATTAGCCATCGGGGAAAGGAGGAATTCTGGATAATCCTCAAGGCTTCCCTAATAGCATGCAACTCGGCCGTGAGAATTGAACAAGAAGGAAGGAGTCTGAAGTATCGCTCAGTGTCATTGTGAACTAAGCCACTCCCCACCCCATCTGTGGATTTAGAGCCGTCAGTGTAAACGATCTGATAGTCTAGGTATTTATTCAATCGCTCAGAGAAAAGGGATCTAATGGAGGAGTGAGCGTAATTATATTTGTTATATCGAAGTAGGGAGCAATCGACATTTACTTGTGTAAGGAGCCAGGGTGGAGACGGAGGAATGACTAACGCTTCGAAATTGGGAAGATGTAAATCGTAATTAGCAGATAGGCGAGCGAAACGGTGATTGGCGCCGCAGTTTCGATTGTGTGTTCCTGTGTTGTTGAGATTCATATATATTAAGAATTTGTCGCGCAGATGAAAGTTTTGTCTAAACTTTAATGAAGATACGTATTTAAAGAGGAGAAAGTGGCGCCAATCTTCTAGGGGTTCTATCTCAGCAAGGCAGTGTAGGCTAGTGGTAGGACTCGATCTGAAGGAGCCTAGTGAGAGTCTGATGGCAGAGTTCTGAACAACGTCCAACTGCTTGATGTAGGATGCAGGAGCAGACGAATATGCAACGCAGCCATAATCTAGTTTAGATCTTATTAGTGACTTGTATAGATGTAAAAGGGTGGGAATGGATGATCCCCATCTTGGATGTGAAGCCCATTTGAGGATTCTCAGGGATCGATCGCACTCCGACCTAAGTCGGGTGATGTGATCCCTCCATGAAAGTCTTGCATCAAAAGTGAGACCTAGAAAGCGAAGGCAAGGTGCTGATACAATAGGAGTTCCAGACATGGACAGGGTGTGTAAGCGAGGGCAATGCATTTTTCTGCAGAAATGAACTGAAGTGGATTTCTGAGGAGAGAATATGAAGCCAGTAAGACGGGACCATTCTTCGAGTCTTCTAAGGCAGCCTTGTATCTTTCTTTCAGCCACCCTAGGTGTTGCGGAAGAGTAGTATATTAAAAGATCATCTGCGTATAGTCTGTATTTCACGTCAGTTCCAATGTACTGCCCTATTCCATTAATAGCGATGTTAAAAAGTAAGGGGCTTAGTACGGAACCTTGAGGAACCCCATTGGCCAGTGGAAAACTCCTGGAGACAGTGTCGCCAAGCCTTACACGAAAGTATCTGTTTGATAAGAAATTTTTGATAAAGTGTAGGAAGTTGCCTCTGAAGCCTAGGTCGTGTAGGGATTTTATTATGTTGTATCGCCAGACCGTGTCAAAAGCGCGTTTTAAGTCAAGAGATACAGCCAGGAGATGGTGTCCTCTTTCAAAGGTTTCCCAGATATCAATTTCCAGGCCGATCAGATGATCGTTTGTCGATCGGCCCGGTCTAAAACCGTGTTGATTAATGTCAATGAGACGATGTCGCTCCAGGTGCCATGAGAGTCGTCGGTGTATCATCCTCTCCATGATTTTACAAAGATGATTTGTAAGAGATATTGGGCGATAACTTTCAACAGATGAACAGGCTTTGTTCCTTTTGTGGATAGGAATAAGAAGAGACTCTCCCCAGGAGGGAGGAAAACCTCTCCCGCGCCAGATGTCGTTGTATATGTCAAGTAGGGTGCGCTGAGCAGATTCCGGCATGTTTCTAATTTGTGGGATCAAGATGTTATCTGGGCCAGGCGCACCTGAGCGACATCTGGCAAGAGCTGTTCTGAATTCGTTGTAAGAAAAAGGAATGTTGATCGGGGATGGTGTATCCTCCTCGAGTTGTAGTGCAAGTTCGTGTCGGTTTTTATGTAGTTTAAATAGGGGATCAAGATTGTCGTCGCTGGACATGTCATGGAAAAATTTTGCAAAACACTCAACTATATCTTCCCTGTCCGTCAGCCAGACCCCGTTGTCGAGGATATTATTAATGTGTTTGTTAGGAATGCCCCTGAGCCTCCTTACCTTGCTCCAAAAATCAGAGCATGTGGATCTGTGATCCAAGGAGCTGATGAATTTAGCCCAGGAAGCTCTTTTAGCCTCAAGAATGATCCTCTTGGCAGAAGCTTGGCATCTCTTGAAAATAATGAAATTGGCCTGATTTTGGCAGTGTTTAAATTTATTTAGAGATGATTTCCTTTTTCTCACGGCCTCGGCGCAGTCATCGTTCCACCATGGAACGCAGCTATGTTTAGTCATGAATGTTGAGGTTGGGATGGAGGTGTTGGAAGCGTTGTTAATGGAATTAGTTAAGGAGTTAAGATTTCTTTGAAACTGGCCGGGAAGGAGGTGGGGGTTTTCAAAAATATAAGCATAAAGTTGCCAGTCTGCTTTAGAGGTATTCCAGATCTTCCTGGTCGAGGTAGCGTTAGACAATCCAGCCGGAATGATAGCAATAGGTAGATGATCGCTGCCGTGTGGATCGCCGATAACGCTCCAAGTGAAAAGTGGCTGTATGGTTGGGGAGCATATGGTTAGATCGATGGCTGAAAAGGTACCTGACGACATGGAAATGTGTGTGGAGGCACCTGAATTCATAATAATGAGGCCTTTCGACTGTACCAGGTTCATAATCGTATCTCCCCTGGAGTCCTGATGAGTAGACCCCCAGGTGGGACTGTGGGCATTAAAATCCCCTCCAAGAATGATGGGAGGAGGAAGTTGGAGAAGTAAGTCCTCGAGTTGCTTGAGGGTGAAGTTAATATTTGGGGAAAGATATAGATTGCATATGGTGACGGGGAGTTCTAGGCATGTTCTGACAGCTACAACCTCCAGAGGCGAGTTGAGAGCCAGTTGGTGGCAGTCTAATGATTCATGAATGAGTACTGCAACTCCACCAGATGCTCTGGCAGCTCCATCTCTGTCCTTTCTGAATGTTTGATAGTGCCTGAAGTTAAAATTGTCGGACGGTTTTAGGTTAGTCTCTTGAAGTATCAGGCAAGCTGGACTGAATGTAGCTGTGATGGACTTGAGTTCTGGGAGTCGTAGTATTATTCCGTTAACATTCCACTGTATTGCGGAACGAAAGAAAATGGTAGTAGGGGAGATAGGTCAGTCCGTGAGAAAGAAAGTTTATCTTTTTAGTTTTAGGTCCTTTTTATTAGGTTGACCCTTGGGGGGTCCGGAGGTCGTATTGTCTATTTCCATCAAGTCCTCGATGGAACCCGTCGAGGACTTGGAGCTGCTTCTGGAGTTAGGTTTCGCTTTACATGTTTTTATGTTTTTGTTAGAAGCGATTGTAGTCAGTGGGGAAGTGAGGGAAATGGGTGTATGAGGGGGTGGGGTGGACGAAGGAGGGGGAAGGGATAAGAGAGTGGGTGAAGGACCTAGGGTAGAAGAGGATTTGGTGGGAAGAGAGGAAGATGGATTGGGGGCAGGGGGTGGAGGATCTCGTAGAGTAGAAGAGGATTTAGTGGAAAGGGAGGAGGGTTTGAGGGAAGGGGGTGGAGGATCACGAGGTTTGTTGAGGTTAGCAGAGCTTTGTGCGGTGCTACTGTGGGGTGTTGGGATTTGGTCGCACTGGGTGGCGCATGATACCATGACTTTACTTGCCGAAACTACGCTGGAGTATCTTGGGACATTTACGTTAGTAGAGCCTTTGACCTTTGCTTTAGCTACGAAATACGGTAATTTTTCTGAGACCCTAATTTTTTGTATTTGGAATTCTTCCTTGTATATCGGACATCCCCTGTACCTAGGGGAATGCTCGTCTCCGCAGTTCACACATAGAGGGGGAGGGGAACATTCAGATTCTCCGTGAGATGTTTTGCCGCATGACGGGCATATAGGTGTAAACGAACATTTCTGTGAGATGTGTCCAAACCTCTGGCACTGAAAACAGCGAAGGGGATTTGGAACATATTGTCGCACCTTTAGAATCAAGTATCCGGCTCGTACTCTTTCTGGAAGAGTGGATTTTCGAAAAGTTAAAATGAGACTGTTGGTGGGGGTAATTACTCCATCTTTCTTGGAAGTGATTCGTCTTACGGCTACTACACCTTGTTGTCGCAAGTTTTCAAGTATTTCGTCCTCCTCACAGTTGAGAAGGTCCGAACTGGAAATCACTCCTTTGCAGAAGTTCAATGTTTTATGGGGTTCTACTTTCACTGCCGATGTGTGCAGATTAGCCATATTCAGGATTTTTCCGGACTGCTTGATGTTTGCTGTAATAATAAGAAGAGAGCCATCTCGTAGTTTCTTGACGGAATCCACCTCTCCAACAAATCCAACAATACATTTATGAATAATAAAGGGAGAAAGTTTGGCTAATGAATCATCTTCGGATTTTACAACGAAATATTTATCAAAGTCAGGATTTCTTTGGGTGATATCGACTGGAGACGCTATCCTGGGTCTTTTGGACCCCGAGGTTATGGGAAAATTTGAGAGATTGATTGAAGACATGTGAGTCCCACGAGTTGGGAAGAAAGAACGTCCGCCGCAGCAGTGCTCCGTACTGCGGTAACCCTAAGTACTCCAAAGGGACGGGAGGTACTCTGGAGGCCCCGTTAGTGACAAATGTTACCCTCATCTGCCATTCAGCCCTCGCCACGGGTCGCACTACAGCTTGGCTTAAGGGACAACTCGGACCCCCGGGGGCGTCACTCCCCGTACCCAGATACAAGATCTGGGCCCCGTGAGGGGTATGTCGAGAACAAATAACATTATGTAGAGAGTATTAAAAGAAAATTAATACCAAAACTATTATTTATTTGCAGGCCTAGAACTTTTCGAACAGCCATTGTATATCGAAAAGATCTCTTTTTTAACCCTTTTTTCTGCTGTACTCAGAAAAAACCTAAGAATATTATATAATTTAGTGATTTTTATGAACTTATGGACAGCTCGGTGGAACAAGATTAGTTTCATTACGTGAACTAAATCGACTATTTTCCAAATTCTGCAGTATATTTACATATAGCAGGATTTACTGATGGTGGATTAGGTTATGAAATATAAGTGCTTGTCTTTTTATTTTCATACTTATGTTTTGAGTATATAACAATATTAATTTGTTATATTGTATATGCGATTTAAAATAGTTTTTCAACATATAATCAATATAATAAATTAAGCAATGTATTTTAGGTTGATAAGATCAAACAAGAAACTGGATGGGATATAGAAGCTCTGAAAGCCTGGGAGGAATCACTAAAGAAACGTGACGAGGATAATGAGTTAATAAAAAAATATTCCAAAGAAGATGAGAGGCGTTTCAATGAACTAGATGCAAAAAGACAATTACTTCAAAAGGAATGCGACACTAAAACAGCAGAAATTAGTAAATTAGCTTGCGTATTGGATAGTGCTGAAATGATCATCGAAAGAACAGGTACTGAAATAAGAATATAAAAATACAACAGTAATGTAATTACCAAATAATACACGTTTTCCAACTTTCTGCTAACTGGGTCGAAATATACGAAATAGTAATAAATTATATCTAGGTCCTCTTAGGTAACTTAATTTTCGGCCATTTTTGACTACTTCTAATATGAAAACTACTACATTTATTTATGAAAACAGAAGCACGAACTTTATTTTCCAAGTAATCTCACTTCAGTTAACTAATCGGTCAGTGTGTCAGTCAGTGTCGACTTCCTCAAGAGATATGAATATTCCCTCATAACTATATGTTTGCGTCAATTTAGTTGTGCATCTAAGTATATTGTCAAAATTGGGCCTCTTTCACATAAAGCAATTGCTGGTTGTTTAAATAAATGGGAGGTCAATTCTCTTTTTTTAGTATGAATATTAGAGATGCTGATCTGAATATTACAGATGAGACAAAGTAGCTCTTTGTTCCATCGTGTTTTAGTTCAAGTTCGATAAAACTAATAGGATTTTAAATGATACACTTGTACCTTTTTAATGTTTCAAACGTTTATTATAGATTTTGCTCTACATATGTTTCGCCTTGTTAGGGCTTTCTCAAGAGTAGCTTGAACTAATACTTAGTAGTAGTATTAGTTCAAGCTACTTTTAAGAAAACCCTGACAAGATAAAACATATGAAGAGCAAAATCTATAATAAACGTTTGAAACATTAAAAAGTTGCAAGCGAATCATTTAAAATCTTAATATGTTCAAAATGTTTCACAAGGAACCAACTGTGGAATCTAGAAACATTATTCGGTAAAACTGTTACAGAAATGTTTGAATTGATGAAAAAGGTTTATGGTGATGATTACTTATCCTGTACACGTGTGTTCTAATTATTTTATGCGATACCAGGACGGCCGTGATGCTGTAGAAGACGATTCAAAGCCAGGCCGGTCAAAAAACAAAAATCGCGATGAGTTGGTGGAAAAAGTTCGTGAAATGATCACCTACGATGCGAATTCGACTGTAGGATAAATAGCGGAGGAATTAAATACGACCTAAGACATGATTCACGATATTTTGAGAAACGATTTAAACAAACGGAAACTCTATGCCCGATTTGTTCCTCGCAGGATCGTCGCTATTCGTAAATTTTTGGAGAAAAAAAGTCAGTGTGCCTCAACATCCTCCTTATTCGCTTGATTTATCTCCGTATGACTATTTCCTGTTCACGAAACTCAAATTGAGTTGATGTGGAAAGGATGTATTTTAAATAAAAAGTAATACTTTTGGCAAAATAACTATTTGTTTTTTTTTTTTTTAATTTAAAAAGCTTCGTTATTTTTTCGACATATTGTGTATATTATCTTGCTACATGCGGGATACTGCTGCTTATATTTTATATACTGTTGCTACTTAGATGCTTTAAAATAATTCAAAGATACCAAATGATCAGCAAATTTGGTCAGCAATAGATGTTATTTCTTCATCTTGAACTATTTTACAGATACTATTTTAAAATGAGAAACATAGTGTCTGGAAATATTATTTTGAAACTTATAAAGTCGGCCTAGCCACCAAACTTTATCAGACGCTTGTCCAATATTAAGAAATGCATCTAAGAATTAGTTCTTATCTTCTAGAGTACTTGCTTCATTTTATTTAGAATCCTGGTAATATGTTCAACTGTTGCATGTTGTCGGAATCCAAATTGTTAAAATTAGGTATCTGTTGTTTTTCTCCTGACATATAGAGGTTTCAGAAGAGGTGTCTGACGAAAAAGTTTTTCAAACACTTGGTAGAATTGACAGTAGGTGTATTGACCTAAATGATTTTGTCTTTTCTGTGTCTATTTCTGATTTTGGTATTACTATTATTTGGGCTGCTTTCCATTGACCAGTAAAGTGTCTGTGAAAATTTTCATCACTTCTTGTGGTTGAAGCGTTTCCCCTGCGATATGCATCTGGAGTTCCGGGCTTCTGAGTATGCATTAAACAACCTGATAACCCGACCTATTGACAAAATACTGTTTCCATAAGTCTTTTGGAGTTTCCGTCGCACTATACCCAAGTCTCAAACAAAACTTGATAGCTCGAGATTGTTGTCACTCATTTTCAGAACGCACTGGAAAATTGCTATGAACTACCAAGTGACTTTCGAGAGTTCAAACTTTTACTAAAGATGCATCAGATATTGACCTCCATCCCCTCCAAAAGGGTAGCCGACAGTGTTGCCAGATCGAATGCTATGGCAACTCTCTCATTACTTTATTTACACACCTCGTATTAAGATGTTATCGGGTCAAGTTTCAATAAAGTAAAAAAACATACAAGAAAAACTACAGAACATCAAGAACTCTCGCTTTATGGGACCGTTTTGTCTCCACAAGAGCATTTACGTATCACTCATTTTCTATTTAGGTCAGGGATATTCTACTTTCATTAATCACCAGTCTGTAGGCTACTCGAAATACATGAGGTTGTGTACAAATCAACGTAGCTGATGACCGTGGCTCGCTGCTCAAGTTAGTTAAGTCCAGTGGCAAAATAACTTCAAGCGTATTTTTTTTCTTTTCTATTTTATCAGCCTTGTTTTTAAGATAGCCTTTTCGGTTCCTACTTTTATTTCATGAGATTGGTTTATAAGGAAGTTTTTTGGGGCCTCTAGTTGACTCAGCAGCAAGTGTGTTAACGCGTATCTAACTTAAATAATAGGGTAATAACAAAGGTATTTGCCTTCTAGGTAGAAGCCTTCTCTTTGGAATTCAGTATCTCGCGCTTCTGTAAACAAATTCGTAGCTCTCATTAGCAATAGAGCAACGAATTGTAAAATTTCACTTGAAACTTGGAAAACCCGATACTGAAACTTATAATTTATTGAAAGAAGTATATGGTAATAAATGTTTATCGCGTGCACGTATTTTTGAGTGGTTAAAGCGTTTTCAAGGTGACCAAGAAGACGTTGAAGATGATCCACGCTCGGGTCGCCATTCCACGTCAAAAACGGATGGCAATATCGAAAAAATTGGTAAACTGGTTCAATCTGGCAGTCGGTTAAGTATTCATGCGATTACTGAAACTGTAGGAATTGACAAAGAATGCGTACAGAGCAAATTTTACATAACAATTTTAATATGCAAAAAATATGTGTTTAAATGTTGCCTAAAATACTCACGTTTGAACAACAAGAAGCTCGCAAAAATGTTTATACTGAATGCCATTGAAAATGGCTCTAACTTATTGGAAAGGATACTCACATGTGACGAAAAATGGTTTTTCACTGATGATTCTGAAGCGAAACACCAATCCATGCACTGCGAAGAGCCCAAATTCACCGAGAGCCAAAAAAGCTCGAATGACCAAATCAAAATTCCAAGCAGTGATAATTGTTTTTTTCGATATTCATGGGCTTGTGTACCTTTACTGGGTTCCTGAAGATTAATCTATTAATCAACATTACTACCAATCAATCAAGTTCTTGCTGAACTCAGTGAAAGAATAAGGAAAAAACGATCCGAATTGTGGAAGGACAAATGTGTTGTGGTGGACAAATGGTGGGACATGGGTTTTCTACCAAGACAATGCGCCGGCTCATTTCGCATTGTCTCAAGTTTCTAGCCAAGTACAGTATCCCAGCGTTCTGAAAGAGATGACAGAAGAAGACTTCTAGCACTGTTTCGAACAATGAAAGATTCACATGGGACGTTGTAGGGATAGAGGAGGGGTGAATATTGGGCGAAATAAGGTGATAATAAGTAAATATATATGTCAACATAAAATGTTTTACAGCGTTTGTCTCGTTATTTAATAGTCACACCTGGTAAATAAGTACCTCAATAAGTAAATAAATAACTAAATCTTCTTCAGTATTCAAATTATCTGACGAGCAATTGGGTGGAATTACGAATCTTGTAAGAAATGCACAAGTAAATCTAAAAGATACATAAAGTATAGAAGTAGAACTATTGACATAACAAGAAGTAGAACTTATTGATCTCTTCAAAAATCAAATCATTACACAACGCCAAAAATCGGATAAAACTCTATTTACCAATGAGGGATATATTTGATGTAAATGGAAAGGAAAACAAATAATTGATGTGTACCGTTTAATGTGATTCATTCCTAGAAGAGGCTTTAGACCAGGGCTCGCCAACCTTTTCAATGTGTTGAGCCACTTTAATAATATTCAAATAGAGAGAGCTATCTAAACTTGTTTAATGCAATAATGGAAACACATTTTCGACGTACAAAATTTACTTTACTATAACTATATTATACATTACATATGATGAACATACAATATACAAATAGTATGTCTGAAAAATAATTACAATTTTGATGCAACGGCATGTCATATTTTTTTTTAAATTAGTTCGCATGACCCATGTAAATAATAAAAAAGTAACGTCTTACTTCAAAATTTAAATAAGAGTGTATGTAGATCAAGTATTCAAATAGAGAGAGCTATCTAAACTTGTTTAATGCAATAATGGAAACACATTTTCGACGTACAAAATTTACTTTACTATAACTATATTATACATTACATATGATGAACATACAATATACAAATAGTATGTCTGAAAAATAATTACAATTTTGATGTAACGGCATGTCATATTTTTTTTTAAATTAGTTCGCATGACCCATGTAAATAATAAAAAAGTAACGTCTTACTTCAAAATTTAAATAAGAGTGTATGTAGATCAAAATAACATTTTAATTTAAGCTCAACATTTTTTTTTTAAATTGGCGATATAGTTCGTTACAGCCATTTGAATACAATTATCCAGATGTTCATCTGTAAGTCGGTTGCGGTATTTACTCTTAATCGAACTGCTCGAATAGCTCGAACTAAATAACGCTTTCACTTTTAAGGCAACGCTAACTAAAACTGGATATTTGTCTTACTAAAGGCCAGGTACATTTTGTATTTAACTCCAAGTATTTTAAGGTTAAATCATTTTGAAGCATGATAATTTCCATTTCTGTTGTAACCCTATCCTCGCCAAAATGCTGCATAACACAAGTGGCAAATTGCTCAATATTAATTTCCATGAAGGGTGAGTCAACAAATTGCACCACTAGTGCGATGACTTTGAAATCTCTAAAACGGGATTTAAAGTTATCCTTCAAGTTAGATATTATTTACACATGATATTTACTGTCGTAAGATTGCAACTGATTTTGAGATATCTTTTCTGAAAGAACAGGGAAGTGCTTGGTGTCGGGGTTGATTAGGTTTTTTTCCCAAAACTCAAACTTTTTGGTGAACGATTTTATATCAGAAATCATTTCCGTTAATTCTTTCTCTCCCTTGAAGCTGTAAATTAAGTTTATTCAATTGCTCTGTAATGTCCACCAGAAATTCAAAATCTTCAAGCTAGGTTGAGTTTTCCAGTTCAGTGAAAAAGTAAGCCCCGTATTGACAGTCCATTTCATCGGTCAGTTCTTTGAATAACCTTCTCTCTAACGACTGAACTCTAACCTTTTTACCACAATTTTTACTACAATTTTCTTAACATCGTTAGTTTTCCGTAAAACTTCCCGCATATTGCTTGTTGGTGGATAATACAGTGATGAGAGAGGAATTGCGGCCAAGTATCATCTTTTCGACATAATGCCACAAAGCCCTTTTCGGAACCCATCATAGCTGAAGCTCCATCTGTTGCCAACCTACCATTTTAAATATTCGAATTTTCTCAGACAAAATAACATTTTTAAAATAAGAAAACAGGTCGGGTTCAGTAGCATGCCTTTTTAGTGGAATAATCTCCAAAAGTTCTTCTTTAATCATAAAATCGCGAAAAATCATCCTGACAAAAGCAGCCATCTGGGCGGTATCAACCACATCTGTGGATTCATCAAGTTGCAGAGAAAAATAACTACAGTTATCTAAGTCACATGTTAACTGTAAAAAATCATCACTACTCATTACTTCTACTCGTCTCTACAGTGTATTGGCAGAAAGTTGCATTGATATTATGGAAGACATTATCTCGTTTTTATTTTTAAAATTGGCATATAATGAATCAGCAGCTTCTAAAAATGCATGTTTTATTATTTCTTCTTCTTCATAAGGCTTCTTATTTTGTACTAAAATCTGCGACACGCGATAGAAAGCTTCATTTGCAACCGTATTTTTGTCAAATACTTTTGAAAATCTTGTTATCGAATTAACGGATTTTTCAATTGTCTCCACTTTTCCTTTCTAGTGATAGATGTAAAGGATATAATTTTTCAAAAGTCAAATAAACAGTTTTATGGTGCCTATGGTCAATAGTTCTCTTTTTAGCAACGGATACAGAAACGTTACACAACAAACATAGTCTTTTCCCTTTAATTTCTGTAAAAAAAATATTGTTCTTCCCACTCAGAATGGAAATAGTATGTCCTAACTTTTTTACTACTACTTGCCATACTTGTAATACTATTTGTAACGTATTTGAACACTGAACGTGGTGTCGTCGCACAGGTCTATCTATATACTTTAGCACAACTAAGGATATACCCCGTTAAAAACAGTACTCGCTACAATTTTCTCGGCGATTTCGCGGATTCTAGCGTGGTAACGTCAGCGGCTGATCTTCGGCGCTTACGATGCGATGATCAGACCGTAATCGGTAACTGTATTATAATTTCGATATTTCGTTTTCGATGTTTGAAGTTTTCGAGTTTGACGTCTGAAGATTGCTTATAACCGTGAGTTAACAAAATTTTCCACCCGAGCTACCGGTTGAGTGACGGTTCGGCGACCCCTGTTAGGGTACGCACACAAAAAAAGCAGGTTAGCCAGCGCCTATTTTCATTTATTAAAGAACGCTGGTTATCTGCGAGTAAAAAAGCAGATTTGAAGGCAAGATGTCCAGTTCATCCTCCGATGAAGAATTTGTGAAGATGAACATAAAAATATGTACAAATAGCGGCCTTAGACCTTCACAAACTTATTTCGAAATAATAAAATATACTATAAACATAAAATAGTTCGAAATAATGAAAAAATAATTTAAAGAAAAATAATCAACATGTGAGTGTGGAAGATTTTAAGCCGCCACATTAATAATAATATTTCTACTGAAAATCCACGTCCGGCGCCGAAAATCAGCGACCAAGAATTAAAAAATCATTCCGGTGAAATAGTCGGGTACCGGTTCACGGTTGTTTACAAGTTCCAACACGCTTTGTTTAATTTTAAACCTAAGTAAATAATAGGCTTTTATAGGTGCCGACTACCAGTAAGCAGGAAACATGCTTTCTTTGTGTTTGCACCCTAAGACCGTACTTCTTCCAAGATAAAGTTGGCAATGCGGTTACCTGAAAGGACCACTGTACCACAAAATGTTAAATTAGTAATAACTTTTTGGGGCCGCAATTGGAACATATTGATCTGATGATGTAAAGTTTTAATGGGATGGTAATACTGTTAGTACACCACACGGGTTCTGAAACGATTAATTTGTCGGGTTCTTTAATTTAATAGCGCTAAAGATTGGATACAGAGATTCTGTTTTCCGACACTATTGAACTAAATTAAAATTGGGCTTTCGATCTGTTAATGATAAGATACAGTCACAATGTTATGAAAACCTATTTAAAATATTTAATGAAAATGCGACATTTACGAGAACCATCTTATTGGTTCTCTTCATTTGGTCATCTCTGAGTTAGACTGAGAAACTAGAAAGTGATATTATTTAAAATAATATATAGATGGCAACTACTTAATTTTCAAATTAAATTAGAAAAAAAATATATTGTTAAATTTAAAATTAAAATCCCCATGCTGGAAAATCCTATATTTTAAAAACAAAACATTTAATTTATTATTGTCTTATGTTATGTTGTCATATGTGTCACCATGTTCGTTATTTTGTCTCTGAAAATATTTGTATTAAACATCCTTTTTCTAGTTGTGCTTTTTTACTTTAAAATTTAATACGGACCATTTTTTTAATTAAATAATAGGTAAAGCGATTAAACAGCAAGTTCATCAACGAGACGTTCTCATTGGCCAATGGAAAGAAGCAGTAAACATGCTGAAACAACGAGATAATGACATCGACACTGAACACGAAAAAATTGCCGAAGATGAAAGAGTTTTAGAAAAGCAGCAGGAACGTTTAGCTGAAGAAAATTCCTTTTTGGAAAATGAAAAGAAGAACAATCACGAAATGGAATTAGAATTAGATAGACTGAATGCATATAATTCGAGATTGCGTTCAGAACTAAATGATTTGGAACAAAGTGTATATAAATCAATCAATGAGGTAATTATACATAAATATCACCCTAATTTTAATGTTAGTGTTTAGTTTTCAAAAATATTTATCAAATTGAAGGATAATTAACTTGCAAGTAGCCGCTTGACTATTATTTTCTATATTCTCATGTATCAATTTTTTTTTGCTTTGAGTTGAACCACATATCGAAACATTTATTTCTCTCAGGATAGAGATGAAGATAAATGATATGCAGGTAGATGAAACATCACTTCGATGGCTTTTTTCTTTAAGAAGTCAATTAATTGAGCGAGAGTGCGGGCACTGGTATTGTTACGAAGCCAGGACTGGTATTGTTACGAAATTCACTAATAAATTCCAGTAAATGAATAATTGTATACCAATCAGCATTAACAGTTTTTCAATTCTCTAAGGCTACATACGAGGGTGAATTAAATATAAATCGGAATTATTTTATACATATTTATTATTTAATAAATAATACAAAAAAACTATTGATCATTTTTCAACTCTGCACATTTTTTGCAGCGCTTTGGAAGCTTGTGAATTTCTTGCTCGTAGAAACTTTGAGTTTGGGTCATCAGCCAATTGCGCACGAAGTCCTCAACATCTTGATCGTTGTCGAATCATACCCCTCCAAGTACATCTTTCAAGGGTGCAAAACAAAAAATAATTACAGAGTGACAAATCTGGGCTTTATGGAGGGTTTCACAATGCATATTCTCCAGTTTTTCCCTCCTTAAAATAGCTGTGTGTGGCCTGGCGTTGTCTTGGAAAAGGAGGAAGTCTCTGATGGGGACACTTTGGAGCACTTCATTTGGATTCCTAGTGGATTGGTGTTTTGGACTTATACAGGTATATCCACGTTTCTTTACCTATATTGATACCATACCAGTATCGGCTCATGAGGGAGGGCGTTGGGGCGCTGCCCCTCCATCATTCATCACAGTAAACAATTTTTCAGAGCAAAACACCATATTTTATTTCCATTCAGTTTCTTTCCTTTAACTCATTTTCCTACTTCACCTCCTGTATAGGGCTTCAATAGCACGAAAAGTAAAAAGGAGAAATGGGAAAGCAAAAAATAATTCAGTAGCACAATTTTCTTCTAGGCCCTCCCACTTTAAAAACCTACGAGCCATCTATATACTATACTCTAAGTTTATTGTTCCTTGTGTGAATCGTTTAGTTGGGATATTCGAGGTTGAGCACGTTTTTTAAGCTTTAGTCAAATTGTACAATATCTATTGACAACAAACCTTATTTATAACAAAATGTTAGTAACAAATATTTTAATTTGTTGTTTCAAGTCAATAACGAAGGACGTTTTAATCTGACAATAGTTCACAAGCTGATCAATCTTTATAATTTCTCTTTAAGCATCGATGTTTGTTTCAACAACAAAATTGTCGTCGCTTAAATTCTAGAAGCCAGCTTTAAGCCCTTCTATTATATAATGCTGCATCGCCAAAAGCCAATGAAAAGTTTCGATACATTAACACTGAGTTAGACCATTTTTTTGCCGAGTAGGATTATTCCGTGTGGCGTTTCTCGCAACCCAGCTTCTTGCACATCATTTTCATGGTTGCCTTTATGTTTCATAGCTTTCTTCAATCCCACTCCCCATGATAATCTCGCTCTTTTCGTTTGAGGGTTTTCCGTAATAAAGGGTTTCTCAATAAAAGCGATATGATTTGAATTTGAAGTAAAACACAGAAAATTAGGGCGCAAATGGTGTGGCAAGTTGCACCGTCTTGTTGAAAATATAGTTCGTCCACATTAATTTAATCAATTTTCGGAAAGACAAAATCGGATAGCATGGCACGATAGCGTTCGCCATTCACAGTGACGGTTCGTCCTTCGGCGTTCTTGAAAAAATACGGCCCGATAATGGCACCGTACCGTTATCCATATCTAACAATGATTCTTTCAGCATGTAATGGGACCTGATGAATCACTTTTGGGTTTGACTCACACCAATAATGACAATTTTGCTTATTGACAACCGTTTAACCAAAAATGAGCCTCATTGAAGAAAATGATTTTGCGGTAAAAATCCGGATCTTTTTCCACGGCTTCCAACGCACAACCTGTCAACTCCCGACGTAATCGATGGTCAGTTGGCTTAAGTTGTTGTGGCAATACAACCTTGTATGGGTGTAAACCGAGATCCAAACGCAAAATACGCCAGGTGGTCAACCTGGATAACTTCAATTCTTGAGAACCGCGCGGAACAGACACATTATCTTTCTCGGCAACACTTTCACGAACAGCCACGACATTTTCTTCACTACGGCCACTATAAAATCGTGGTGGTGGCTTTTGGTCATGAAGACTAAACTCACGTTTAAATCTATTAATTATACGGCGGATGGCTTGAGAAGAAGGAGCAGAATGACGACCGTGTTTTGAGCGAAATGTCGAACAACTTCTCGAATTTTGATAAAATGTTTGGACAATTTCCAAACGTTGTGGCAACGAAAACTTGTTCATGGCAAAAGTGCAAACCTTACTGAAAACAACTGACAGCAGATGTCAAGAATTTGATATCAAATATGGCCGCAATTAGCTTTCAAAATCCTATCGTCCATTCCCCCCATTTTTTTTACACTACAATATTTTATATATAATTTCCGTTTAAAAGATATTTAAAGTCATAAAAATAATCGCATGTATATCTGCATGTAATAATTTCATTTGTCCAAGTGAGACAGCGACCATTTTATTCAACAATTGAACTGAATATCGTTACTGAAGATGAAAAGTGGACTCTATACAGAATAACAAAAAAGAATGGTTAACACCAAGACAACCTTTGCCCACTCCAAAATCAAGTCTTCACCCCAAAAAAAATGTTACTGTTACTGTGGGATTTTGCAGGAATTATTCACTATGAGATTCTAAATCCTAATGGTTTACCAGTAGGAAAACCATTAGGATTTTGAAGATTTCTCCTAGGTTTTGCAATAGGGGCACTCAAACTTTGATAACATATAGCGGCCATGTTGTGCACACAATCGTCCTGTTGAGTCGCCTATTTGTCGTCTGGTGAACAAATCTACTAGTTCAGTAAACAATTAATGCCCGTACGTCGTCGGAACGTGAGGTCTGCAGAAAACTTAAACATTCGCTGACTGGGCTCTGAAGCCCATTTGAAAGTAGACCCTGATTTCGGACGAAAAAATTATCTTCAGGCCCATTACGAGGCCCATTTTTGGATGAATAGCTATGTCAGCAACTTTAAGTATGCTCGATGATTTTAAAATGGATATAATTATCGAACAAAGAATTTGCCTAAAAGTTCTTATTCTGAATTCTTAAAAATGTTAGGAAAAGAAAAAAGTAAAGGAAATGGAAATGGTTCATACTATTTGGGTTGATATTTTGTGTGTAAAACGCAGCACAGCTTATTTCGAAGAAGCTGATTTTTTTTTCAAAAAGAGCACTGCAGACAGGTTTTGAAAAAACCACGTGAAACACGCTTGAAATCGAAGGCAAGTTAACTGTTTTCTTTGACTAACGTATTGTTGTATACACGGAATTCATTCGGAAAGGACAAACAATATTTTCTGGGCGTTCTGATGCATTCGAGAGAAAATATTCGCAGGAAAAAATACGAATGTCATACGAAATATAGTATTCGCTAGATATGACCCTGTGTTCCTTTTTGTATTCCTCAAACTCAAATTATCACTTCATGGAAAGACGTTTTGATTCCATCAGAGCAATAAAATATAATTCGCGGAAAGAGCTAAAGGCAATACCGGAAAGTGACATTAACGAATGCATCAAATGAGGACTGTTTTCAAGACGACAAAATAAATTTGGATCATCAAACAAATATTTTGTGCTTCTTTGAATAATTGCAGATATTTATTTGGCATAATGTATCAGAATCTAATGTTAGTCGAGTTTAGAAACTACAATGTGTCATGGCATAATTATTAGTTGGAAACAGTGCCCCGATGCTATTTTTTCACCTAATAAAAATCTTCAATTTTTTTAATAAATAGTTTATACACAATACTTTTCAGATGAATACCCTCAAACGAACTGTTGCCAGTTCAGCACAGACATTGGAGAAAGAGAGAATAAAAGGAAGAAAACTGACTAAAGAAATCGATCAAAAAGAAAGGTAAAGGATGTCCAAGAAAAGCTAATGTGAAGTATCAATAAAATATTTTGGATAAGTTATAATTTGCTTTATATTTGTTTTATTTAGACACAATACACAAAAAAAGAATATCTAGAGATCAATTTCCAAAAATAAACTACTATACGACATACAAAAAAGATATCATATTTTCTTTATTATCACTCTTTTCTAGATTATGCATAAAATACCAAGAAGAATTGGATCAATTAGAGCAAAAATTAAAAGAAATGAAGGGCAGCAGTTTATCTTCGGAAGAACGCGTTAAAAAAATTCAAAAGATGATCGATACAGAAGAAAGACATAGTAAAATGTATATTGCTGATACGGAGAAAATAAATGGTAACCTGTATCGAACGGACCAATTGTTAAAAGACCAACAGAATATTGGAAAAACATTGGAAGCTAATATCAACAACACATACTGCATTTGCAACAAGTTGAGGAAGCATATCCGAGACGAGAAAAAAGCTTTAGAACAATTGAAAGAAGTCGTATATGACATGGTAAGTTTGGTTTTTATATTGTCTTTATCATTGTTTTTAATAATTTAATTTAATAAGAATTTGTCACTATGTCATTACAGTCAAATTATTTAGTTCCACCTCATAATAGGACTCTATCGCTTCTCACACCTATCTAATAGGTGGATCTATGTAATGAAATCCTTCTCCAATCTGTTCTTTATACGATACCCTCCTCACGATGTGACATGTTCCAACGGAATACCCAACATTAGTTGTACATTTACATAACTGAGGCCAATATCGTGAATTTCCCCTTAAGACAGCGCTACACATTGACCCATATGGCCAGGCCAACATTTGATCAAACGTTTTGACTATATATTTGTCATATCATCAGTTCACAAGTAACTGAGCCAACGTCAATATCACTGATGAAACAAACGATCAACAATCAAAAACTACCTTGACGCTTTGAAAACATGGCACACAATGTGGTCAATGGGACTTAGCATGTGGACCAGCGTGCGCTAGTTCCTTTGATATACAAAACCGACAACCCATCGACAAGTGACCAACGCTAGCGCCAAAACCGTCCAGCGTCTTCACAAGCGCCAACTTTACGATATACACATTGACAAGTAACTCTTGCCATGTGTAGCGCTGGCTTTAGCCTACTACTAAAAACATTCTTTCACCGTTTCTCTTTCATCCATTACACTCACGTTGTTCCTTGGAATTTAGTTTCTAGTAAATCGATAAATAAAATAAATAAAATTTCCACTATATTTAAAATTGTATGTATAACATTGTTTCGACACACAGTGTCTAATTCAAATACAAACTACGTTAAACTAACAGTAAGAAAAGTAATTACAACCTAAAATGTCCATCCACCTAATAATACCATAAAATATGATAGTGGGGAAATCCATCTTTTCAGCGTCTAGGAGGGCCACAAGGGGAGGAACATAAGTTTAATACGATGAACCATTCAAGTTTAGCTGGTCATTTAGCAAAATATCCGAATTTTTCCTTTCATTAATTTCCAGGCTCTGCAAAAAATTTTTTTTTTTGGATTTATTTTCATTATGTAACTCACAAGTGACTACTGGCTGAATGACTGTTTTATAGATCCAGACTTTCGTGTTCCTTTGAATAAGTTTAGTTCTTAGGACAGAATGCAGGGAATAAGTAATTGTGCTATACTTCATAGTCCAGTTTACTTTCCAGATACGTAAATTCCTTCACGACTTCAATATTGTCATCGCCGATTATCCAGTTCTGTTCTCTTCTTGGATTGGTTCTTTTGTCATCACCTTTGTTTTCTCAATGTTTTTATTTAGACCGACTCTGTTGGCTTTCATCTTTATTTCATCATATGTCTCTCTTAATAATTTTTTCGATCATATTAATACGTTTAAGTCATCTACATATCCTACGATCTGTTTTCTTTATTGTTTAATTTACGTCTATACCTGTTTTTTTGATGACATTGTTCAATAATATGTTAAACAGAACTAGTGCCAAACCATCCCCCCTGTCGCAAACCTTCTCCGAACTCAAATTTTACCGTAGTGTGTTGTTGGTGAATCCAAATAGCTTATCTGGTATTCCCATTTCTTCCATGATCTCATTTACTACTGCCCTTAACAGAGATTTAATTTTTGAATTAAATTTCGCTCTAATGCATTCAGCGAAACTTCAAGGATAAACGAATTGTTTCTGATACATATTACACGTTTCTCTGGACTTTACTTTATTTGAACAAATTCTAGAGCTTATTAATAATTAAAAAAGAAACATATTTATGTAAGTTTGAGAATATGAGCATATTGAAGGCAAATGTACCCTTGGAAGAAATTAATACAGCTATATTATAACAGAAGCTATAGACAAGAATTAAAAGAAATCTAAAATCTAGTAATTAAACACCCTACACCTAATAACATTATTCGATAACACAATCATTCAGTAAAAGTTAATTAACGTCACGGTATAATATGTTTTCTCCGTCATCTAAGACTCTTTGAAATCAACTAACTTATATTTTAGGAATTTAGAATTGACGAATTTGAACAAAAACTTTGTAAGTTGGAAGGTTCGAACAAACAAGAAGAACAATCCGATGAAAAGGAAGAAAGAATAAGGGAATTAGAAAAAATACACGCGGATCATTCCGAAGTTTATCACACACTTCAAAATCAAGTTGACAGACTACAAGATGAAATGAGAAAATTATCGAATTTTATCGCTAGTGATGGGGATCAATTAGAAATATTGCAAAACAAAGTTGAAAATCATTTACTGGTTTATGATATCGGTAAGAAAAAATCAGTGGCGGCTCGTGGGTTTTTAAAGTGGGAGGGCGTAGAAGAAAATAGTGCTGCTGAAGATTTTTTTTTGGTTTCCCCTTCCTCCTTACTTTTCATTCTATTGAAACCCTATATAGGAGGTGAACCAGGAAAATGAGTTAAAGGAAAGAAACGGAACGGAAATAAAATATGGTGTTTTGCTGTGAAAAATTGTTTACTTTACTACTCATGAGCTGCCACTGGAAAAAATATATACGTATGCTTTTGAATATGCTTTATTTTTTGACACTAAGAGTACATCCAATCATGTACTATTATTAAAATCTAGGTAGCTATTAACAAAGTATTTTTTGTAGTAGTATTGTCATACCTAAAAAATCTTCATTCCATAGCTAGGAACATCCTATTTTTACCTATCCTTAGCCTCTCTTACTTTTATAGTGATGATCACATTATGGCTTATATTTAACTGACATCTAGAATTAGTTCCTTGGTCTATTGCCTTACTAAACTATCATTATCTCTTCAAAATATACAAGGTGGTCCACGGGAAACGGACTAATGGATAACATTTGGCTAACAGAGAGAGAAAGGAAGCCTGTGACAGGTGTCTATCTACGCTCCCTACGTTGCTATTTAGTATCAATCATGCCGCTGGGGACTTCAGAGCACATTGAGAACAAATACTTTTTCGATAAAAGCGAAGCATAGTGTCATAGTTTATCCGTTGTGCCTTTCTATGGCCCGCTGTACATAGAATGTACAGATGTAGAATTCATAGCTGTGATCCATATTACTGAATCCATTTCTAAACCCTGCTTGCTTTCTTGGTTGTGCGTTATTCAGTTTTCTTAATATTATCTTAGATATCATCTTGGCGAAGACGTTTGACATTACTGATAGAAATCTTATTGGATGGTAGTTATCTTCCTGTGCTTCTTTTTTATGTAAAAGAATCACTTCTGTATTTTTTCATAGGTTTGGTACTTTTTGTTCTTTCAGGTATTTTGAGTATAATTTTACCGATGTTTTATGTAAAGTCCGACAATCAGCTTTTAGTATTCCAGCAGTAATATTATCATTTATTTGCCGTATTTCATCAATCTTCTAACCTTTGTCGCTTCCTCCACGAGAATATTTGGCATTCTGATGTTCATATAACTTTGAATAAAATCTTTTGACAGCCCTAACATTTCCATATGCGCCCTGCATATTGTGTCATCCTCACGCATTGAAACAAAAATTTGTATCCTTTTCTATCTCAGCATCTGTTTAGCTTTGATAATTTCCGTATTTTCTTCCAGAATTATTTGCACTAGCTGCATGTTGAACCAGTGCGTCTCTTCTCAAATAGTTTTTCAAAGCTCAACGTACTCGACCCTGCCAAGAGGACTCTCTTCATTCTACATTGTCCGTCATTTTTTCCTTAAATCAATGGTTTCATTGGAGATTTTTGACTGACTGTATTTTTTTTCTGGTAGTGTTAAAACAGCTGTTTCAAGCACATTGGTGATGATTTCTTTACACTGATTTGTTATTTCCATCTCCTCCGGGTCTTGTAACACAGCAAGGAGATTTTACAAAACAATCTCAAAATAGCAGTCCCTCTCCAGCATCTTCCCAGAATCAATTTTGCCTTTCTTTGCCCTGACCATTTTTTCACACTCTCTTTGACAGTTTATCTTAACCATTGCTCGTACCAATCGGTGGCCACTTCCCATATTAAAATGGTTAAGAACAATACAATTGCAAAATATTGTTTTATTGTTTGACATGATGTAATCAATTTCACATGTGAGTCCAGATGGACCTTTCCATGTCCATTTTCTGCTGATTTATTTCTTATTTAAACTATTACGACGACGTAATACGATAAATAAAATAAAAACGACTTTCATA
This sequence comes from Cosmopolites sordidus, assembly GCA_031761425.1. Taxonomy (NCBI): domain Eukaryota; kingdom Metazoa; phylum Arthropoda; class Insecta; order Coleoptera; family Curculionidae; genus Cosmopolites; species Cosmopolites sordidus. The sequence continues at coordinate 296,060 of JARFXV010000440.1, read as the reverse complement.
TAGACTAGCTGCATTTTCACCAGTTCTTGCTTTTCCAATTCTGGTATTCACCCATCAGTATTTTATAGTTACATTTCTCATCGTTTAGAAGTTGGACCACATCATTAGAAAACTTCTCAATTTCCTCATCCTTATAGTTTATAGTTAGTGTATAAGCTTGGAGGGCTTAACGTATATATATATATATATATATATATATATATATATATATATATATATATATATATATATATATATATATATATATACATGAACCCTGTCATTAAAGGTTGAACATTTACGTCTATTGTTGATTGAATATATTTAATTTGTCACGTATTTGTTCATTAAGCATAAATCCATGCGCTGTTTGTTCTGTATAATTAAATATAAAAAATGATTTATTTTATAGGTAGAAAACAAATAGCGACTGCAAAAAAATGTACCCAGGAGAAACAAGTGGAAGAGAATATAATGCGGTTAAGAATTAATCACATTGAAAAAGCTATGGAAGACGAAGAACAAAAAATTTTCAATTTGCAGAAGCTAAGACTAACACTTGATCAGGTACTGTTTTCTTTTTAAGAACAAACTATTTTAATATCCCTAAGACTATATTCTGAAAGGCAGTCGCAACATCCTGTTGAATTAATGTATCGCTTAATAATTCCGAAAGAGAAAGTAAAGGACTCTATTAAGTTGATATAAAAGTTCATCCCATTTTTTTGAGAAAAATTGAAGAAACATTTTATTTACTAAAAATTATATTTAATCAATAGAGTATGTGCCGTTTTGTTCGATTACATTTCTCTCTATAGCTGCTTAATCTGCGCATAGAAGTTCTGAGGTTTCCGGTTAAAAACTGATTGAAATGATTTTCCAAGTCTTCCAAGGAAGTAAAGTTTTTACCATCTAAACTGTTTTGAATCGATCTAAAGAAATGGTAGTCGGAGGACGCAATGTTGGTAAAGTACGGTGTACGACCAACACATTTCAGTCAGGTTGTGAAAGTTTGTATCGGGTGATCAAAGACACGTGTCAACAATGTCTCGATGTCTCTGGTCGATTTCTCGTGTTAATTGATCTAGTCGTGAATAGTATTTCTCCGAATTAATGATTAGGTAACAACTCATAATAAACGATTCCCTTCCAGTCCCACCAAATCTGCAGCATAACCTGCTTTATATGTAAACTGGCTTTTGATTGGCGTTGGTTGTAGGGGTATATCTGCGATTACGACAAGATCTCTTAAGCTGAACATTAACACACAATCAATTTTGTATCACCTACAACCACCCGCTTTAAAAATCTATCGATTTCGTTAAGCTATTAGAGAATCGCAAGCACAAAATCGGTCTATCAAATTTGTTTTTCATGCGACACCCATACATCGGCAATGCTACCTATTCCAAGTTGATGTACTCAGCTTGACACTATTACCTGGTTAATTCCCAGAATTCATTCAATCTCTCGAGTTATTCTATGATGATTCATTTTAATTAGCGCTAATATTTCATTGCCATTAGCCTTGGTAGATCGTCCAGAACGTAGCGCATCGCTGATATATTTTTTTTAATTTAAAATTTTCAAACCACTAACGGCACGTGGAATCGTCAACGGAAGCGTCTCCGTACACATCCCATATTGCATTATTTAGCATCTACGAAGTAGTCTTACTTTTAAAAAATACGAAATAACATAATATGTTGAAAATTTTTTTTAATGATGTGTTTGAAAATTATTTTCTGTCATTTTTAATGCTGCAAAAAATTAAAAACACAGCCAAGTCCTCGCTGAAATTCCCCCTGTCAAACAAACATCAAAACTTTACAGGTATGGTGTAGATAACACTTCCGATTTGCGATGCAATGCCATATAGTACCAAAAAAGAAATAAACTTTTGCATTAACCTAACAGTTATAGGCACATCGTCATATAGTCATCAGAGGTTACTTTACAACTGGATCTACAACTTAACGGCCATCAACTATCGATTAATCTTGATAGCACCCAATACTGGATTTATACTTAACTTTTAGTTTCTTAAAAACACTAACCAAAGACTGACGAATAACCAACATCCAGGGGCGATTCCTTGAGAGAGTTTACAATCTTGTCTAGAGAACATATCTAAGCATATAATATAGCGCAAATGTGTTCTACTGCCGTACCATCGCGTTATACACCACGACTACCGTAGTATACACCGACTACGTACTTAATAATCCGATGATTGCAGTTTAATTTTAAATTAAATTCCAATTATTTGGTAAGAATAATGATAAGTGATAAATTAGAGGTTTATCTGTCATCGATGGCAAATAATTCAAAGTTCATGTTAAACAATAAATCTGTCAAATAGCCTTTTATCCTGGGATGCCTCTAATAATGTGAAAAATTCACACAAATATTCTGCAATAATTCTTTGTCTTAGTCATAACTACTATAAAAATACTAAATTAATTAATACTTTATGGCGAAGTTTTCATTTCTCCTTCAATTTTTAAAAATATCCTACTATTTCAATTTGTAGCAATTTTTCTGTCACTTTTAATTTGAAAAAAAATATTGGTAGAACAATGTATTCTTCGAATTGTCCAAAGACAATTCTTCAGATACTAGAATCAGAAATCATAGCATTTAATCAGCATATTTAAAAATTTCAGCAATAGAGTGGCTGTCCTTTTTTATGAACTCTGGACAGAGATTTACTGAAATAACAGTTGCCCTAAAAGTGTGTGACCTAATATTTTCTCTTTTGAGAACAAAATATATAGATCAAAGCGACGGCAGCTGTTCGCCGGGAGCACCGGGAAGAAGGTCCAGGGCAGAATGAAGCTGCGCTACAAAAGGACGCCATCCGGTTCGATAATATATCTAATATTAGAAAAGACCCTGGAACCGGGAAGAGGTCTATCTTAAATAAAACTGTTGACTTGATTTTATACATTTAATTCACATAAGCACACTCAAAAACGACACAAAGCACATTAAAAGATGTAAAAAATATAACTATAAAATAAACGACACAGGAAGGTTTAGGGAAGGTGGTTCGCTAAACCTTACCATGAAAAATCAAAAATTAAACAAATTGCTCTAAACTACATCAGCTGGTCTCTATGTCCCTGTACTTATAAATTAGAGGTTATTAACACTATTCTGACAATAGTAAAAAAAATATATAACTCAAGGATAATGAAATAGGGTCAAACGGCAAATAGATAATTTAAAAAATGGTAACTGAGATCTTTATCTATATGAGAAAATATAATGAAAGTATATTTGTAAAAAAAATGGTAACTGAGATCTTTATCTGTATATGAAAATATAATAATAATGTGTTTGTCTGGTCTTATTTCCTAATTGTTCCTCTTAGGTATCCCGTACTGGGTGTCCAAAAACCCTGAGTACGACTACGGGCAACCCGGTATCCCTATGTGGGGGTCCCGAAATAGTCTCGAACCTGACGGAACGGTTACTGTGTAAAACCCTCTCTGTCGGAAGGGTAAAGCGCGAAAACGTCCACTCACCTGGAGATTTGGAGTTAAACCGTCTTGGCCTTGTCCTAACGATACAGGAGCTCCCTCAATTACAATTCGCCCGAAATAATCTTACCAGTAGGGATCAAGAATTTGTGAACGCTACAAGTGCTGTTATCAAGCTCGTGCCATAAAGGAATTCAGCATACATAATATTATCATTTGTTCAATACAAATAGCTCAAAACATTCCTATATAAAGATTATTGTTTAATGATTTAGCTTTATTAAGCATAGTCTCTCAGTAAATTGTTCTATTGCAACCTTTAGTGTGTAACACTAAACACCAAATCACTGTTTTGAACCTTCTCGACGCGTGTTTCGCTAACCATGTTAGCATTATCAGGAGTTGATTCAATATTCTCTTCCTGATGTATCATAGTGCTTCAACTTTAGTTGTAAATGTCTTCGAGTTTAGCGTAGTCTCTTGAACAAGAAAAAAAGAAATTGTATTGTTTTTCCCAATAAAAATGGTTTTTGTCAGAACACTCTCATAAAAAAAATTAATCATAAGAAATCACAGGTCATACATTAATTTATAAATTTAATTATGTTTTAATTAAAAAAATGTGTTACACATCTATTTAACATATTTAATTGTATTTAAAAGGTAATGAAAGAGAGGCAACTGGAAATAGATACGAAAAGGTCTATAGTTCAAGCCCAAAAAAGAAATTTAGATGACGATAGAGGTCGACTGAAAGGTGATATTTCTCTGAGAAGAGTCAAAATTGAACAATTGAAGAAAAAGTACCACATTGAACTGATGTCATTAGGTAATACATTAAAGGATAAAGTGACAAATAGTTATGTTTTTATTAACAGGTAAAGACGATGATGGACAACCCCTATCAATAACGCATTTTAAAATAAAACATGCTCAGGAAAAATTTATGCTTCAGCAGAAAGGTGACGAATTAGATAATCAGATTAAGGTCGCAGAAAAAGAAATCGTAGCTATAGAAAATACCCTTAAAATGGTAAATTTGACAAATGTGGCGTTTCGAAATAACTTATCTATCATCAAAGAAAATGGTAAGATTTTACATATAGCATCGTATCTAATTAAAACTATTGTAACCGGCTAGAAAATTACCCTAACTGGCATAAAAATTGCAAGAGTAATAATACCGTATACAGTAAAAAATATTTAAAAGAAACATTTGGCTTTTTCTAACTTTTTAATTCATTTTGTTAATGTGTTCCGATTGTCTACATACTCCCCAGCTCATCGTGACAACAATTAAATCAGTAGGGGTCAACAGTAAAATCTATAGGGGTCGAAAACAAAAACTAACAGTATATTTCTGAGGAGGATCTGGGTTTTTGGATTTGTGAACGGGCATGAAGATGCATTTCAGTCTGATAAAAATGGAAAAGGTTTATAGCTTATTAGATGGTATAAGCGGAAAAAAGAGATAGTGCTCGGGAAGGAAGGTTGGGTAGGAGAATGTTTACTCCTTCGAAGGACAGGATAGAACTCGGGTAGGGAAAATGGGATTAAGGAGGGATAAGAGAGAGAGTTATACTGGTTAATGTGGGTCAAACTGAGAAATTTTTATAGATGAGAAAGCTAGTAATATTCTCTACTTGTAGACAGATCTTCTGTTTTCCTGATAAATATTTGATTTTTATTTAAAACGAGAACAATGTTTAAGAGGGGAGTGACACTCTTCTGATGTTGTGGCATCAATACTTGAAAAGCTCAATATCTGGGCTTAAAATGCATAGTGAAGAAAAATGAATATTATTATATATAAAACAGTATATTACTATTGCTTGAAAATTCAAGCATATATTGATGTCCAGATATCGCTGTAATCAATTTGTGTTTACTTGATTTGGAACTTTTTCATTTACTTAAAATATGCATGCCCGGAAAGGCATTTTGTAGAATGACCACAAATGAAATAGCTAACAAAACACAGCAGTAGTATTTACTACGTATTCACGTATTTATTATCGACAATCAGTGATTGAGACATTGCATTCCTTTTAGATTTTAATTAAAGAAAAATTACTATATAGTGACACTATAAAAATGTGCCACTCTAGGTGAAAAGCTGTAGCACAAAAAAAAAGGTATTAAACGTTTCAAGATAGAGATTTTTCCGTACAACTTTAGGTTGGAAAACGCAGAATGAAACTTCGCCACCATAATTTTTGCTGTAACGATTCAACAAATATCTTCAGTACAAAATCGCTACGAGTGATTAAATACAGGTATTTTACAACGCCAAATTCACAAAATAATGTTTGAATCCCAACTAACTATTGGCGTCCACTATGAAACCCAAGGTTCATTTTAAAAAGTTGTTGAATACCTTGTCGAATATGAACGAACTTATACTTATTTTATCCGTTATACTTATTTTATCCGTTTAGGCTATCCGTTTTATCTAGTGGCAATGGAAATAAACAAAGAACTAAGAACGACATTTGGGAATTATGCCGAAAAGTTTTTCCTCAGGCGGCTTATCTCGCATGATCCGATTACTACTACACTGTTCATCATCTGACTGCCCAGTACATAACTAGTACTGTAGTAGCTGAGTACAGTAAGGACATAATATGGTCCGACATTAACATACCATTGACATAATAATGACACATTTTTTTCTGCCATTGAGAAGGCAAAGACTAAACATCCAATAGCCATAAACAGACTAGGCAAGATGAAAAATACCTGGCAATCTGATAATATTGCTTGAACCTCACCACCGTGAGGTAGTGACAACTCGAAAACTGAGATTCCGCCCGCTGAGTATTATCTTAAAATTTAATATTACAGTCGTATTATTCGAGTAGATCGATAAGATCACTGCCATTGGACTCTGGCTATCGAATTGAAAGTATCGGTTGAAAATAGTGAGTGAGATCTCGCCGAAAGGTCGCAGAAACTGTCACTCCTTGTAGTCCTATATGGATCTTTAATTCATTTTTATCAAAAACTACCTATGCATACTGCGTTTTTCAGATCTAGAATTGCAAAATGTGCTCACTAGATTGTAAGAGATTATTAATATGAAGAAGGTTTATATTATTCAAAAAATAAAAAGGGTTTACTAATGAATGAATTCATATCTGGTATTCATTATATCTAAGATAAAGTAAATTAAAAATAAATTTTATATAGATGCGGAATTAACAGAAATGAAAATTCTCCAAGACTTATTGAAAGAAAACACATTAAAACTGAAACAAATCAAAAAGGTAGAAGCTGAACTTCAGGTTAATTTTGATGGTAACTAAAATACTCTTATTCTCGATGTAATGTGTTTTATTGTATAAAATAATGTTTAGAACAAAAAGAACAATTAGATGAACTGGAAAGCGAAAAGTTGAATAAAAGAGAAAAGCTAAATGAACTTGAACAAGAAAATTTAATTGTCGAACAACAAGAAAAAACTAAAGAGCAACAACTTCATAGAACTGAGGTACATTTAAAGAAAATCTTGAAAGGTCTGCGTGGAAAGGACTTATCAATTTATGAGGTAAGTATTATATATTCTATTGATATGATAAGTTGTATTAAAGTTAAAAAAAGATCTCGAATCTGTATGATCCGTAGTTATCTACAGCATTCTCTTGTTAATTCCGTGAAAATCAGTCAACAAACTTTGTGATTTCATCGATGAAATGTCATTCTTTCAATGCCATGAAATGTTTCAGATGTCATCGAATCCATTCCAAAGATACAATAGCTGACAATATGCTACAATATGTGGTACCAACCAAGGTGAAGAAATTTAAATAAAATACACATATGTCCAAAAGTTTGGAATATTCAAACATTTCATCTATTTATTGGTATTAAATTTTTCTTTTACTCGTTTACGCAATCCTCATTTTATTACAACTCTTACTAATACCAAATAAAACTAGACACCCAATGACCAAAATGTGTATGTGTCTAAAATTGCCTTATTATTTTGGAATCAAAAAATTATAATGTACCAACTGCCTTCAAAAACAATGTTAAAATAAAGAGAACAACTTTCAGTAAAACTAATAAGTAGTATTTCCTCCATGGGTCTCTATGCATGGCTGTAGGCGATTTGACATGCTGCCGATTAAATGATCAATTTGGGCTTGTGGAATTCTCTCTCATTCTTCACGAGCACCATCGTTTAGTTCTCACAGGGTAAGAGGAGGATTATTTCGTTTTTTGATGCGTGTTTTCAGAATATCACACGCAAGTTCAATGACATTCCTGTCAGGAAAATTTGCTGGCTACCTTACTTGGTTATGCCTTCCTCTTCAAGAAAATTTTGTACTATTGCTGCTGTTCGATGAAGAAGTGAATTGTCATCCATGAAAACAAATCCGTCGCTCACTGCGCATCGGAACAGACTCACAACAGGATTTCAAGCTTTCTCGAGGTACACAGCACCAGTGACTCTTCTCTCTAGGTAGTAGAGATGTTCGTGTACCCCTCATAATACCACCCCAAAGCATCACACATCCTACCTTCATGTGGTATACGAGTTTAAGCTGTTTCTAGTCGGGCATGTCGACCTGGGACTCTCCAAACTAATGTTCTTTGTGAATCAGAAACCAAGCCAATTCTCGTCTCGTCGGAGAACATCACGTTATTCCAGTTAGAACTATGATCTTACATTTTTTTCTTGAAGGGTTACTTTGGGTAAACATAAAAGTACACATAAAAGTCTCGAGCTCCTCGAGCTATCATTGATATATGCCGGTCTTGTGCAACTTTTGTACATCGTTTTCTATCACTTCTGGGGCGATCATTTACGTCATTTGTCTCTTGGATTTTTTTGTGAATTTTCGATACAGCACTTTGGAAAACACCTACAATTTCCGCCATATCATTTTGATTAAAGCCCTGTTGTAACAAAGCAATTACTGTTGATCTGTTAAAATGAGATATCATGTTTCTAGGCATTTTTAAACGGTTTGATTAAAGTTTGAAAGATAAGTGAAATAACGTGTAAATACCAGTAAAAACGAAATGTGCAAAAATCGAAAAACCTGTGTTATCATCAAAACAACGCTTTTGTTATTTTCATTTAAAAACGGTCTAAAATAAATATCCATCACAAATTTTAATGCACCATAGGCATGGATGGCCTATTTGTAAATATTCCAAACTTTCGGACGCATGTGTATGTATTTGAATCTCTTATATTTTACAAGATTGGGCCATTTAAAAATCGTTTTTGACACCAGGGTACAAAATTAATCTCATTTATCAGCAAACATCTTGTCTACGCTTTAAGTTAAACTTTAAAAAACCAATTTGCTTTAGTCATTTAAAAAACTACTGTAATTAAATTCAATAACAATATTTCAGCTGGATTTGGAAATTCGCCAGTTAAAACAAGCCAATGCGGATGTCCAGAGAAAATTATTTAATATGACTACTGATCATCCTGATGCAGCGCCGAAAATAATGCTGTATTCAAAAGAACAAAATGTTGATTTGAAATCACAATTAAGTCTTAGCTCCAATTCCTTCTCAACGGATTCATCATGTCGTTCTAGTGAAAGCTGCAATAGCTTGTCCTTACATATGACACGGGTCACTGTGAATACAATAAATATTAAATTTAATTAATAAAAAGATTTGTATTTCTCTTCTTAAAATATACAGTATTGTATTACTATAATCATAATCTATTGTTATTTTATTATTTTTAAATTTAATATGGAAAAACGATTTTATTCCATGCCAGGAGGTAAGGGTTCTAAACTGGATGTGGTTGTGGCTGCAGGTGCATTTGCCTCTTCAGCAATCTGGAAAAATTAAAATATGAACTACAATTAAATGTTCAAGACAGTTTTTTTTAATTTTATAAATTTTTCCCCACACTTGATTAAATCATCTCCTGATGATGCCAACATGATTAACGAAATGCGTGTAAAGAAGTTAAAAAAGTGATGTGGTATTTAGTCATAAATCCTAGTTTTTCACGCATATCAAAACGCATTAAAAGTACTCGACGCGTGTTTCTTTAATCAAATTAGCATCATCTAGAGGAGAATAAAATTAAAGCATAATCTTTATTGGACATTTGGAAACATTGGCCTTACATCAAACGATACCAAAACCTCCCCCGCTTCCAACCTTATATTAAGTAATTCAATAATATTACTAAATTCTATAAAAATATTTACTGAAGTTTTGTTGGAGGTGGAGCTAGGGTTTTTCGCATTGTCTAGTTAACGATGTACGTTAAGGATACAAGATCTGACTTTTCCCAGTTTATGAATTTTTGGAGAGCATACATTCTTGGTACAACAAAGTTGGATATCAAGAGTTTTAGTTTTGTGGTGGAATCAACAAGCTTTTTACAGGATTTCAATGATCATTTTTGGTAAATGATTCCTTTATACATTTTTATAAGAACAACCATATAATATTGTACTAAATATACCAAAGTCTGTCAGGCATTTCAGGATATTTATCTCTTTAATGGTCAATGATTCCTTATTGCTATTTAAAGTTATGTTGTTAGATATGACCCTTTCAATTGATACTTTTGAGCCAGCGTCAAGCAAACGTCAGTAAAAATTATCAAACAGGCACAGCCACTCTTTTATCATTTTCTGATACTACAGGGTGTTACAATACAAGATTTGAATTGCGTGTCATTTTGGCTGCCATGGTTCGATAGGTCAAGAATTGTCACAGGTCGATAAGAGACAGATAGGAGTTAATAAACATGAAGTGCTACAAGATACAGTAATGCGTCCTTATGGTTAACCATTACTATCAAAATGGTGAAAGTTTGATTGCTACAGTTCGTAAAGTGCTTCCGATTTTCCATAGAAACAATATTCCAGATTTATCAACTCTTAAAAGAATAATCGAAAAATTCGAAAGTACTGGTTCAGTTATTGATGTGAAACATACGACACGAGCTCGTAGTGGTCGTTCAAAACAAAACATGACGGCAGTTCGTGAGAGTGTAGCCGAGAGTCCAGGGTCCTCGATTTATCATTGTGCACAAGAATTAGACATTTATTTTAACAGCCACTTTTTACCGTATTCTCACTAAAGATTTGCATGCCCATACTTACAGAGTCCAATTGACTCAACGACTTTTGCCAACAAATCGTGCACAGCGAAGAGATTTCACTAATTGGATCATTGGACAAGTGAATGTCGATTTCGTGGACGAAATTATCTTCAGCAACGAGCCCAATTTTCACCTCGATGGTTTCGTAAATAGGCACAATTGCCGTATTTGGGGCTCAGAAAATTCACGAATGATCCATGAAAAACAAATGCGCCCCTAGCGTGTCATTGTTTGATGTGCATTGTGGTCAGGAGGAATCATTGGACTATTTTTCGTTGAAACTGAAGCAGGTAGTAATACATTATCGTTAAATGACGAATGTTATCATGACTTGATAACCGATTCTTTGTCCCTCAATTGGAAGATATTGCTCTTGAAGGCATGTGGTTTCAGCAGGACGGCGCCACTTGCCATACCGCCGGGGAAACATTGACGGTTTTGCACGAGTCTTTTCCTGGTTGTGTCATTTCCTATATTGATAACCACAATTGGTCACCACGGTTTTAGGATTTAACACCTATAGACTTTTGTTGTGGGATTTTCTGAAGTCTCAGGTACACGCTAACAAGCCCACGACCAACCAAGCACTGAAGATCGAAATTGAACGCTAATCAACGGAATACTGCCACATGCATGCAAAACCGTTATTGAAAATTTCGCCATAAGAGTACGCATGTGCCACCAAAGCCGTGGCGGCCATTTACTGTGTTGTGTTGTTCCATACATAATTTCCAAATGTCTATAAACATTTCAATATTTTGCTACATAAAACCATGCTTTATTTAAAATTCACACTCTTATTGTAACACCCTTTACAAACATTTTTATAGATGTATTTATTATATTGAAAATTTTGGCATATAGTATAGTAGTGATTTTATAGCTGATTTTAATTCAGTCTTCGAAACATTAGAAATAGGAATAAGTATTCTTTTCTTGGATTTATCCATTGAAAACTATAACTTCAATCGAAAAATCGAATATATGTATATATCGTAATAGTGACAATATGCAACTAATGGAGTGATATAATTTTTTTCGTCAAAAAATGATAAACAAGAAATAAAAATATTAAAAAGTAAGTACTAATTAGTAACCATTGACTAGCAGTGACTACAAGTTGTACCAATATGATATCTATCTATTGACCTGGAAGACTCTTCAAAACATACCCCATTTTAAATATATTACTATCTACATTTCTGAACACTATTCAGAAATCCTTGTCCTTGACATACACCTTTGCACCAAAACAGTTTCAAAATGTTTCAATGCGATTTAGATATATATATTCATTACCATTTAAATATATGTGTTTATATATTTTTGACTAAGCATTTTATCTAGCAATAGAGTCATATTTATAAATAGAAGTATAGAATTTCACTGTAGCAATTTCATAATTAACACCTTAAGTTCAGCAACTTGATAGAACCAATACTACAACAAACACATGGGTATAGATAGTAATACACAAGACTGTATAAATATATGACGTGAAGTGCATCACACTTTTACTTCTGCGATATGGAAAAATATGTCAAGCAAACAGTAAATGAAATAATGAAATGGTATGACAGAGAGCATATATTTGAATGAAAAGAAGTTCTTCCTTTAATTATAAATACTGCAGATGATAGCAGCGATTTCAGCTAGTACATTTCAGATTCCAATTAATGAAAATATAAGAGCATGAAGATATTTCATTGTTTTTTCTGTTTTGTACTTGCATATTATATATCAATAAATGTCACTGCTAATTATTAAAAATTTATATTTTAATAACCATTCAAATATTAAAAAGGGTTGTTGATGGTTTTTGGACAAAGCATTTTAAAATATGCTGAATTTATCTAGAGGTGCTAAATCGACGACACTTGCAAAATATTTATTATATTTTTTTAGTTACTTTAGTAATTTATGTTTAATTTCGAGTTGAAATTTAATTGTTATTAAAGTTTAAATTGTAAAAATGATTCGTTAAGGTAAGGTTATGATGTTTAATACAATCTGGCAACAGGGCAATCTAAATGTTCATGTGCTTAATGATGCACATCGGATTTTATTTTGTACGAACTGTAGCTTGAGTTTCAATCATCTCCTAATGATGCTAACACAGTTGGCAAAACGTGCATCGAGAAATTAAAAAAAATCTTTTGTGTTTAGTGAGAAATGTCTTCAAATTCATGACTTGATAGAAGTTTTTATAAAACGTCATATTCATGTGTGATGATCATCATCAAGATAGAATAGTTAATACATTAAGTTTACCATAAGATTCGGTTCAGATCCAGATGCAGCAACTGGAGCAGGTTGTGGAACGGATGGTGGATTTGCTGCTTTACTGGATCCCAAAATAACTTCTTGAATAGCTGCCGGAATGTGCATCCTCTGTGCTTCGGTAAATGTATTCAAATGTTCTTGTAGAGGTGTTTTTAAATCAGGACATGTGGTTAGGACTTCGGTAAGTTGCGGAGCTGGTAACTGCATAAGCACGGCAAAGCTTTGTGGTTTTGTTCTTTGGCAGCATTTGATAAAACCTTCCCAAACAACTTTCTGTTTCCAAACCTAAAACATTCATCATTTAAAGATAGCCAAGATAAAATTTATCATTACTATTACTTGTTTCAAAATCAGTCTTTGTAAAATATTCATTACAAATCCGGAAAGCCTGGGATAGCTTCCCAACGCCTGAATCACAGTTCGCATCAACAACGTTGGCAACGGAGTTTGATCCATCAGTTGTTGAAGTACAACAGCTAACACTTCTTGTGTATAAACCTAAATGACAAATACAAAAAGGTTTATTAATTATAAAATGTATACGTGATAACAACAAACCTGTTTTTCTTGCAAACATAATGATATCGTTTTAATAACGGTTTTTAAATCAGTTTTACTCGGATCGATTAAATGTAAAGCAACTAGTAATTCCGATGGAGAAATAGGACTTTCGCCGTGTAATCCTAAAAGTCTGTTGAACACCTCGCGAACAACAACTGGGTTCAATTTTATTAATTTAGGTAATGCGGCGGTAATCTAAAACATATTAACAGACAAAAATATTTTGGATATATATATATATATATATATATATATATATATATATATATATATATATATATATATATATATATATATAATTTGACAAAGTACCTCTTGTTTTGATAATCCATTTAGAACGGGAATTAAAAATCGAACATCCGAAACTCTAGTATTATAAAGTTCTTTAACTTTTTGTACCAATATCGGACTGGGTGTTCCTTTATCAGTTAATATATGAATTACCCTTGTTACAAGGGTTTCCGATCCCTTAGGACAATCTTCCACTAGTTTCATTAAGTCGGGACAATCCATACCTAATGAACGTATCGGTGTCTCAATTAGCCGAAGAACTATGCGTTTAATATCTGCTCCTGTCTCTACATAAACCTAAATATAAATAAAACAGTACTTATTTTCAATTATGTCATAATGATTGATATTCATACATTGAATATTACTAAATGATAGACATACATTGACATATATTGAATATTATTAAAATGTCTTAATGTCAGTCATTGATTAGGGAGTGTTCAATCAGTTAATATGTTGATGAACAACAATAATTCCGAAAATCTCATAGTGACAATCGTCTTTTTATATTTATAATTCCTACCCTCTATAGGCAAAAATACTCGAAAAAAGGAGACTTAGGAAGCATTTGATGTTATATTGAACAATAAATAAGAGAACATGGAATAAGGCAACTAGAGAATACAATAATACTAGAAACATTAATAATTACTTTAATTTTACCCCCATACATAATGGTGTTGGTTAATAATGTCGATTTTGCTAAGAGATGGCGTTACTAATACATTTGTTGGTATAGACTAATGACGTCTATGGCGTTTTGGAGGGTAAACATACGCCATCAAAAGCCAGTTGTTATTAATTATCATTGTGCAAAAAATATAGCTTTTCAAGCTTTGAACATGTCGAGTTCTGTACCAGAAAAAAACGTTTTGCGGGGAAGTTTAATAAATCTTTCATTTAAACAAAACAGTTGCTGAAAGTGATTGATTTTTGGTTGAAGCATGTGGTGAACATGCATCATGTTAAAAAACTCGTGAACGATGATTTAAGGTTGCAAAATGTGTAAAAAAACTATTAAACCTTAAATGGGACATCCTACCCCACCCGCCGTATTCATTGGACTACCACTTATTTTGATTGATGGAGCACGGACTTTCAGAACAACACATTAATTACATTAAATTCATTAAATCAACAAAAGCTCTTTTGGCGAGGAATCCATTCTTTGGCGGAAAAATGGGAAAAAGTAATAGCTAACGATGCCAAATACTTTGATTATTAAGGTAATTTGTTTTATGGAAATAAATGCTCAAATTTTGCGAAAAAATCGATATTATTAACCGAAACACCTATTATAAATAACTATTCATTGTAGAAAACATCTAAAAAAGCCTCAAAACTCTACCAATAACGAAATAGCAGATATATTTTGTAAATATTTGTCAAATGTGTTTAAACTATTTCCTAGTGAAATACACAGAACATGACAAAAAAGAAAATAAGGAAAATATCGATATTCACCAGATGAATTTGCCTATGAAAAGTATCACCATACAAGGTGTCAAATATATTATAAAGAATAAAACCAATTCAAAGAAACCATCCGGCTTCAATTTAATTCCAGGGAACAATATTACAATTATGGATAACATGATACTTTCTATGGAAGATTTCACAATTTTGTTTGATACCTAAACTTGGAAAACCAGTGAGAAAAGTCACTTTCTACAGACCAATTAATTTTACTAATTATATCGAAGGTATTCAAAAAGATATTTATCAAAAATATGAAACTTATTCTTGATGAACACAAACTAATCCCAGATCTTGGATTCAAACTATTATAAATCGGCAAAACGAGTTTACAGGACAGTCAAATAAATCAACCCAGATCTGATCAGGAATAGATACTGCTAAGTCACCTGTTTAGAAATCACATAGACATTTGATAAAGTCTATCATATGAGACTCTACTATAAACTTATAAAGTATTTCGCCACCACATATACGATAATTTAAAATCCTTCTTAACGAACAAATACATTTTCATTGAAAGTCACAATCGGTTTTCTGAGTATGTATTGTCTTATGGAATCTTAACTTTATCTAATATACATATACTGCTGACATGCAAAAGAAATAAGTCTTTATTGATGTGAAACGATTGGAATACCAAATATATGTTGTGTTATAATATTGTTGCAAAAATTATTACTCTTAACCAACGTCTTTTTACGTTATTTTGAACACAAAGATTCCATAAAAGATGTATCCAAAATGTAACTAACCATTTACGAGAAAAACAGGTCAGAACTTTATTTTATTTGAGAACTTCGCCAATTCTTAGGAATGATTCAGTTTTTTGTTTCACTGTACTTTTGAAGTATAATTTGAAAATAAAATGTAATATATTTATAGCCATTTATTGCATACGTTTCAGCATACATTTGGCTTGATATTTTACAGAAGAAAAAAGAAAATCTTAATTAAACACATTAATTGAAAACACATAAACAATTGAAACATATTAACCCTCCGGTGGTCGCGCTATAAACTGTGAGACCGGGTGCAGTAAAAATTGCTAATATTTAAAAAAACGCTAAAACCCACTGCCCCTCCCAATATGTTATAACACTATTATATTATGACTTATGTTATAACACTAACGCCTAATTTACTAAAATACTTTCTACGAGAAGACTGTTTTGTTAGATCTATTTACGAGAATAAAGTTTAATTTTTATTTGTTTTTTATAAATAATATATTTATTTCATATAAATTGTTACTTATTTTTAAATATGTTTTTTTTATCAAATAGAAAGTGAAAAATATGTTTAAAATAATTTGCCCAACATAATTTATTAATCATTATTATAAATCTCAGTGAAAATTTGCTCTTATTTGCAAGTAATTAACTGCGTATCAAGTATATAATATAAAACGTAGAATTGTGAGATTTTTGGATTTTATTAATTGTTTTGGCCTCACGGTCTATGAGACTGGCGCGACTACACACGTCGAAAAATTTCGCGCGACCACCGGAAAGTTAATGTCATTTAATGCAAAAGTTGAAATTACCAGCACTAATTTTTCACACCATAGCAGGTTTTAGACGATTCACGTCACATTAAGAGACACATGATTAATTGAGTAAATATTAAATGAAATATTCAAAATCTCCACCATTTGAGTCTATGCAAGTCTGACACTATTTTACTTATTTTCCCGAACACGTTTAAAATATCCAGATATTCTCTAACCTAGGCAACAGCTCCTTCATAAATAAGAAGCATATCGTGATATTCGCGTACAGAATATAATGTAGATTTTACATGGAATTTAAATACATATACTGACTTTGACACGCACCTAAACATTTTTGTCGCCAACACCCTTTGTCGAGGGGACCATCTCAATTAGTCAATGTTGTTGCCAGTTCTATTTTAGCTGATGGACGATTCATGATTTTTTAAAAAATGTTTACATAATATTCATTAGCTTATTTGTTAAATAATAACTAATTACTATTTGCTAAATATGCTTTTACATATTTAATGCTTAAAATAACATTCTTCTGCTTAATAACTTTCTGCTTAAAATAACATTCTTATCATAGCTTTTCAATTAGAGATTTAATAACTTTAGATTTATTTTCGTGAAAACCCTTAGGTTTTTGACTCTTGTTGTAGGGGACTTTTTTCTTTTAAATAATATGAAGAATGGTTGGTTAAATTTTCCGAAATTATTTCACTTACACCCTCATATATAAAAAAACAGTTTTCAATGCTTCATAGTAATAAATACCTTCGCCAAATCATGAATTAATGATGGATTTACAGACAAAAGGGACACATAAGGCAGCAAACAAGCTTTAATGAAATCATCACCCCAACTTTCGCTCTTGATTCGTCCCTGACTTTCTCCAGATAAACTGTCTGGTGGTTTTGATAACTGAAATAATAGAACATCAATTATTTGTTGCAGATATTCCACAGTAATGTGGGAAGTCATTTCGTTTTTATAAATATACATATATGTATGTTTTTATACATATACAACATTGTTAATACTTATATAACGAGAAATAAATGAAACATAAAACTAGCCATATGCTGTATAATAAATTTAGAATTAATATGATTGAACTTGTTAAATATACTTAGGCTAATTTCGATGTCAACCTTTTGAGAAAATCTAAAAGCCACAAAAGATCTATATAATGAAGGAAATTTTAAAGTTGTATATAAGCTATAGTGGCAGAAATATGAAATAATTGACTCAAAATGCATTTGAATCAGAGAATATAAGATTACAATAATATAGTATTAATCGGAATTTTAAATAAATCGGTTCTGTAAAACATAGAAAAGCAAAATGGAGACGTTTCCAAATCAGTCCGGGTATCTATCCGTTGATTCTGTGAAGAGTCACGACGTTTCGCCAAAATCTCATTTGGCATTCTTAAGTGTTGTCCGCTTCGACGTCAGTTGGACTCTTCAGTCGAAGCGCACAACACTTGAGAATGCCAAATGAGATTTTGGCGATCGTCGCGACTCTTCACAGAATCAAGGGATCGACACCCGGAATGATTTGGGATATATATATATATATATATATATATATATATATATATATATATATATATATATATATATATATATATATATAATATTGCTTATGCTATGCTTGTTAGCAAGCAGCAAGGGACACATATACCAAAACTAAAACAATTCATGAAATTTTAACAACGATTTTATACCAATTATTACCTTTAAAAATTCCAAATTCATCTTCGCAAATTCCTCAATTATCATTCTCAATTCATAATTCTTATGTAACTCCAATACATGGCCAATGGCTGCATCTCGCACGACGTTAGACTCATAAGTTGTATATAACAAGAGAGCATTTAAGAAGGTAAGTTGTTTGGGTGGTTTTCTTAAAGTTAAATCTCTTAACAGTCCAAGAGCCCAAGCTAAAAAATTATAAATAAGCACTACGTATACCGTAAAGTACAATTACTTAGAGTAAATATTTAATTAAAATACCCCACGACGATCCCAATATCTTCATAGAAAACTTTTCTTTTATAAACAAACACCCAGAGATATTTTCAGAAGGAAAGTGGGGCAGTAAAAATTCAGCTAAACTTGATTAACTATCAATTTCATGTACAAAAATTAAATATATTAATGTGGTTTTTATAGTTAAACAATTGGATTGTTTCGGAAGTTGCTGCTGCAAAAATTGTATGCCTGCTATAGAACCTACGATAAAAAAACAGATGAAACTGTAGGTTAATAACCTTTTGTTGTTTTTCAATAGAAACTTAAAATTTCCTGAATGTACACAGCACCAGTGACTCCTCTCCAGGACCAATAGGTGTCAAGGACACCTATATACCCTTCATAATACCACTCCAAAACATCACGCTCGCACCTTCAAATGGGATACGTGGTTGAGCTGTTTCTAGTAGGGCTTGTCAACCTGGAGCTCTCCAAACTAATGTTCTTCGTGAATCAGAAACCAAGCCAATTTTCGTCTCATCGGAGAATATCACGTTATTCCAGTTAGGACTATTATCGACTATTTATCGAGCACATTGTAATCTTACATTTTTTTGAAGGATTAGTTTGGGAACGCGTAAATGTCTTCTGTGATGCAAATTTACCGCTTTCAATCTGCATGTTATCGTTTGTCGTGAAACATTTACCCATTCACTTGTAGATTCCTGGTGATTTATTCGAGCTATTATTGATATCTACCGATCTTGTACATAGTTTTCTACCATTTATGGGGCGGGGCGATTCTTTACGTCATTTGTCTCTTGGAATTTTGTATAAATTTTCTATACAAGACTTTGGGAAACACCCACAATTTCCGTGATATCACTTTGATTAAAGTCCTATGGTACCAAAGGTATTACTCTTGATCTGTTAAAATGAGATATCATATTTCCAGGCATTTTTAAACGGATTGATTAAAAATTGAAAAAGAACTAAAATAATACCACTGTCAATGGAATGGACAAAAATTGCAAAAACCTGTGTTATCAGCCAAACAATGCTTTTGCTATTTTCATTTAAAATAGTCTAAAATTAATTTCCATCACAATTTTTAGAATATCATAAGCGTAGATATCCTATTTGTAAATATTTCAAACATTTGGATATAATATATATGTGTTCCTTCATCCATCCTCGGACGTTCAGCTTGAGACCAACTGATGACAGGTTAAGGCCAGAAACCGGTTTCGGGTGGCGCTATAAGGGAATGGCAAATCACCGACGTGGAGTACGGATAAACTTTCTTTGCTTTTTAATACTTTCCTCCACGAGCCCGCTTCATTATTATATATATATATATATATATATATATATATATATATATATATATATATATATATATATATATATATATATATATCCAGTATACCTCGCCTAAGGTGCTGGAGGGGTTACAGGTGGGGTGGTGGATAATGAAAAATCCATTAGATATTAATGGACAGCTGTGACTATCTCAAAATAAGCAGCCCCAAACTAAGGCAAAAACTAAATCCACTTAGCGTCTGACTTGTTGCGTGTTGACAAGCGGTTGAGTGGTCAGCGTCTGTTCACCAGTTGTGCGGCTGATATTTAAATTCTGGAACTAATCCCTCCAATCTTAACCTCTAAACCGTCAAATGGTTCAAAATTTGAATTCCAAGTACAAGATGAAGTGTTCTAGTAATTACAAAATTCCCTCAGGAGGTAAACAATCCTCTGCCAGCGTTGCTGGTACAACCGGACTTTCGGATTCTGGGGCGCCCGGGCTTAAACGAAACATCTTTCAGAGGGAGTCGAAGACCCCTGGCCAACGTCTCAAATCGAAAACAAAAACTTTCTTTGGAAGGGTAAATATGAACTCACGCATGCGCCTAGGAAAACTACACGAATTGGGGCGAACATTAAAGTAACAAAAAATCAAAATTTTAGCTCTGCAAGAAACAAGGTTGACAGATGATAACACCTTGGACTTCGGCAACTACAGACTCTTTAAAAGTAAAACGAACAAAAGAATACTCAAAAATACACCACATCTCGGTGTTGCTTTCGCTATCTCAAAAACCATTCTTGGTTCTATAACTAACTGTCCAGCTAGCAAATAATCGACTTATGAAACTATCCCTCAAGTGTGCTAACAAAAACTATATATTAATCAATACACACCTCCCAGTTAACGAAGAAAATAAATCTAATTCTGAAAAAGTTCTGGAAAATTCTGGAAAGGACTAAAATTCCCTCTAACAATGTAAAAATCCTATTGGGTGATTTCAACGCCCAACTAGGGAAAGAAAAAAAGTACAGGAAAACAGTCAGCAGTTTTCCCGCTCATAAATTGACTAACCATAATGGAGAAGATTGGTTGAATTATGTTCGCAGTTTAATCTAAAAATAATGTCAACCCATTTTAAGAAGAAAATATCAAAACAAAAGACCTGGAGATGCCCAAACACTTACAAGGGTGAATTTCAAATTGACCATGTTGCTATTTCGTATCCCAATTATAGAGATTTTGAACGTTCAAGTCAGGAAAGGAGCTAACATAGACACAGATCAGTACTTGACTAGAATCAAACTTAGCTTAAAACCTCGAAATATTATTCAAAAGAGACTACTAATCTCAAAGTTCGACCATACGAAAATGAATCCAACCCAGATAATCCAACAACAGAAGAGCTTGATAAACAACCAGTACAGAACTGGCAAGAACTGAGACAAAAAATTATTAAAACAGCCCTAAAGTTGATCCCTTTACAAAAACATAGAAAACATCCGTGGTGGGATGAAGTTTGCGAGCAAGTAAAAACATCGAAATTGAAATTGAAAGATTTTCAAAAAAATAACACCCGAAATTTTTACAAAACATTAAATTAAATTGACAGGCTATGAACCCCAAAATCTTTGCTTCCGAAAGGAAAACGGGCAATTAGCTCTAAATAAACAAGACAATTGCAAAGAACTTGCCAAATATTTTGAACAACTACTAAACTGTTCTGAACCCTTAAACGCACTACCAACACTAAATAGTAAATAAACAAACCCAGATTCATTACCACCTAATGAAGACGAAATAATTAGGCAAATCAAACGACCTAAAAATAACAAAGCGTCTGGTGAAGATGGAATAACTGCTGAACTTTTAAAATCCGCTGGTCCAGATAGTTTGGCGAACCGAACGGATTCTACTACACTACATAAGAAAGGGGATAGAACAGATGTAAACAACTATAGAGGGATATCTCTTCTCCCAGTTTGTTACAAAATTATATCTCAATGTCTACTAGACAGAGTACAGGGATAGTTAGAACCTAAAATTGGTGAATATCAAGCAGGTTTTCGACAGGGCAGATCTTGCCTGGAACATATCCTGAATCTAAAGTTGATCCTAAGACATCAAAAATTATACAATAAAATCTCGTCTACACATTTGAATTGAATTCAAATTGAATCTCAAAAAAGCATATGATTCTATTGACCGCGAATCGTTATTCCAAATCTTGAAAGAACAAGGACTAGATCTGAAAACGCTGGCAATTATTAAAGCAACACTAAATAACACAAGGTCAAAATTAAAAATTCATGGGTGACATCTCAGAACCCTTCGAAATTAAAACTGGAGTAAGACAATGGGATGGGCTCTCGCTACTCTTATTTAACTGTGTACTAGAAAAAGTAATACAGGAATGGCGTTTAAAAAAATCGACCCTGAATATTGACCAGCCCATTAAACTGGGGAGAACCAACATCAAAATAGATTGTCTGGCGTTTGCTGATGATCTAGCAATTTTAGGTCAAGATATATTAACGGCACGAAGACAGATTGAAACCCTAAAAGAAACAGCAGAAAAGGTAGTACTCCAAATTTCCTTGAAAAGACACAATACATGACCTGCGGCAGACTAAGAACATCATTTCTCAACTCAACTCAACTCATCATTTTTCAAACTCTCTCAGTTTAAATATTTGGGTAAAATAATCATGGAAAACGGGTTGGAAAAAGCGGCCAATAAGGGTAGATGTCAAAAAATGGAAACTGCATTGAGACTTACGCAAAATATTTACAACAAAAAATGCATATCTAAAAACACAAAACTGAGACATTACAACACAGTTATTAAGCCAGAATGTCTATATGGCGCAGAAACGCTCATTTTGAATAGAAAGAAAGACATCGAGGAGATTGAAAAGGAAAGAAAAACCATAAGGAAAATCTTAGGCCATAAACAAATAAATAGCACAACATACCGACTTCAAGAAAATCAAACGATCAAGAAACAGTACAGTACACCCTGAATAAAGATATAACCATAACACATCTATTATATATGGATGACTTAAACGTGTATGCCAAAGGGAAAGAACAACTTAAAGGAGCGCTTGAGTTAGTATGGGAATTCAGCACGACAACTGCTTGAACTTCGGACTAGACCAATGTGCGACGCTACAGGTAGAGAAAGGAAAAATAATTTCCACCACAAATTTGACTTTGTCTGATGGTACAGAACGTAAAACATTAGAACCAAAAGGCCACTATAAATATCTAGGCATTACCCAGGGCCTAGACATCAAACAAAATGACAATAAAGAAAAAGTTGAAATAGAATTATTAAAAAGAGTTAACGCAGTACTCAATACACACCTCTCAGGAAAAAAACAAAATTATAGCTATTAACACTTGGACTATCCCATCTCTCACATACACATTTGGAACATTAAAATAGTCAAAGACAGATCTGCAGAGATTAGAAAGAAAAATTCGAAGCGCATTTACAAGAGCCAGAATGCATCATCCCAATGCTGCAATTGAGCGTCTTTATCTACGAAGAGAGGAAGGAGGAACATTAAAATAGTCAAAGACAGATATGCAGAGATTAGAAAGAAAAATTCGAAGCGCATTTACAAGAGCCAGAATGCATCATCCCAATGCTGCAATTGAGCGTCTTTATCTACGAAGAGAGGAAGGAGGTAGAGGGCTGGGTTGTTTGAAAGTGATACACGAAAGGGAATGTCAGTCTAAAGAACTACTTTTATAGAAAACACTCACCCATACATCGAGCAGCTGTAGTATTGGATAAAAAGTGCACTCCTCTTCAGCTGGCCGAACCACCGCAACCGGAACCAGAAAATGCATTTGAAATAATGTAAACCAAGTGGCACAACAAAGCCTTGCATGGACGGCACTATGCTACTCTAAACAATCAAGAACAAGTTGACTCCGAGGCTACAAGTATCTATCTAACTTCAAGATATCTCTTTGGAGAAACAAAAGGATTTATAATGGCAATACAGGATCAGTGTATAAGAATAATAATTTGTTCAACAGGTTGTACCCACGAGAAAGTATGTTAGAGTCACCATGAAACAAAACATACCAACCTCCAAAGAGAGCAACCAAATGCAGATACTGTGATAAAGACGAGGAATCGATACATTTAATATCGGGTTGCACCTATCTGGCCCCCACCAGCTACCTATCAAGACATGCTCCCATGGGTAAAGTTATTCACCAACTTCTATGTCTAAAACATGGATTACTAACAACATTCACACCATATCATCAATACACTCCCAAACCTGTTCTAAAAAATCAACACATTAAATTATATTGGGACTTGCAGATTCGAACTGACAGAATGGTGCAAGCAAATAGACCAGATTTAGTGCTCTACCAGAAAGAAGCTAATCAAGCCACAATAGTTGACTTCTCTGTACCTTTAGATGAAAATATACACCGAGCATACAGGGAAAAAATTGACAAATATAGAGATCTGGCTTTTGAAATCAAGGATATACAGCACCTAGATAGAGTTAATATCCTTCCATTTGTGGTGAGCGCTAATGGTCTAGTCCACAAATCCCTAATACAGAACCTCGAACAACTAGGTATCACAAAAAGGCTGCCCTTTTTGTATAGTAGTGCCTTAGTATGGATGTAAAAAGCAGTAATATTGGGAACAGTCGGAATAGTCAGACGCGCCCTTGACCGTCTGTAGACACCCAAGTATTCTTGGTTACACCCGGGTACTTGGAGTTCTTACCACAACTGTGTGAAAAAAAATTCAAAAAAATAATCCGGTTCTTGCCCCTAATGCTTACCTAGACAGGCATAATCAGCTGGCGAAAATTATACACCAGCAAATCACTTTAAAGCACTCGCTATTTGATAAGATACCTCCACCATATTAAAAGTACACGCCTTCTCCTGTACTTGAGTCAGACGATACCATTCTTTACTGGGATAGACCAATTACAGATCGGACGGTTGACTATAATAGGCCGGATATTGTTCTAATTAGCACAAAAAACAGCGGAGAGCTTTCATAATTGACATTGCGATACCACTCTCTCACAACATCAGAAAAACTGAAATGGAAAATGTCACGAAGTATGAAAATCTTGCATTTTTCCTGAAAAATCAATAGAAACTCCAGAAAGTGGAGGTGCTTTATATCCGCCGAAGGTCTAGTAAGCAAAACCTTTTCCAAAAACCTGGAAATTCTTGGTGTCTCAAAATCGATTACCACAGTAGGACAATTAGTTCTTTTACAAACCTGCCACATTGTTTGTAAGGTATTAAGTTGAATGGGAGAAGCTGAACTGTTTTCTCATCTTGGCATTAGAACCGGGCCAGCCTAGGATGAGATGATCGATGAATCATGTTTGTGATATATATGAGCATTTTTGTTGGTTGATGACTGGAGACGAGCCCCACCCATCCCTTCAACTGGAGGGCATACGTTTCGTCTCTTGATGTTTAGACTCTTCTGGGTACCTACACATGCTCTCCCATCAAGAATAGGGAGACCCTATCCACAGCCAACAACCAATGTTTTCGCCGACTTCCCGTCGGATAGCGTATATATGCAATGTCAGATTTCTTTCGACTGCGTCCAATGAGACAACAGTAGTTGAGTGTCATCATACACCCAACCATTGGGCCCCACAATCTCATGTGGAACACACAACAACCTTTGGTAGGTTGCATATATATATATATATATATATATATATATATATATATATATATATATATATATATATATATATATGTTTCTAAATTATTCCGGGTGTCGATCCAACTGACGGACTCACACAAAATCAACCGATCGACACCCGGAATGATTTAGAAACATTATCTATCATCCGTGAAAATATTAGATGTAACATATATATGTATATATGTATCATTGGACGAAAATCTAACACTACATATACATATATACATACAAGCTTTTAAACCATCATTCGTATGATGATCGATCCGTCAAGGAAGCAATATTCTTAAGTATACAACTAATTGGACTGCACTATGGCTTAGAGCCTGACTCCTGCATTCCTCGTCATATGATTTCATATTGATCTTGATAAGAGCAGAGTCAATAACACAACAAGCAGATAAACACAACATCCCTGGGATAGTATGTTTGAGTAACTAAATCAGTTTGTTGTAATTGTGGAAATGGATATATTTTAGTTTTTCGCCACATATTTGCCAGCATTGAGAATGGAAAAAATCATACGGAAAGGCCCTAGAATTATTAAAATATTGCTTAAGCTAAAGCAATTTAAGGCCCAGGTTTATAATTTGTTGTAAACTGCAACGAGCGCGGTTTAGAAGAACAGACGACCGTCTACGCGTCCTCAAGTTCGAATTGTCTAGTACAGAAGTTCCTCTCTCCGCGATCACCTCATTGCTTTTTAAACAATTGTCTTGCAATTTTTAAGAAATAGTTGAAATTTAAACAGATCTTAATTCGATTATTTAAAATGAATGTCCATGAAGTATCGGTTACCGCAGTTAAATATAAAAAATGTCAGATAAATAATTATAAATACCAACCTGATCGTTTTTCATCCCGAGAAATAATTTTTATTTCTTCTAATGCTTCATCTGTCACCAACGGTGCCTCGAGAATTAAACGTGAAAGTACAATGGCGTCATATGCGGACGACTGTATAAAACTACATAACAAAATGTTATAGCACTCATCTGGTCTGATTCCTTTGCGAAGTGGAGGAATTCTAACAAATCCCTAAACAAACAAAAGTTATTGTTGTAATTAATAATATTTAAATCATTCTTACCTGCATAATACTATATTCTTCAAAAAGCCAAGCTAGCGCAGTATCAATGTTGGACCGTAGATCAGAGAGCAAATGTGTCAGGATAGCTTCTCTCACAGTACTGCTGAAATTAGATGCTAGAGTAATAATTATTTTCTGATAAAGAACTTTGTTTTTGGCTTTGTCACAATTTAGAAGTCTTCTAACAGAAGACACCAATAAATTATCCTTAGTCTCTTTTGATAACGGTTTCGTAATTTCTGCTAACTTCAAAGATCTCACTTTAAGCTGTTTAGGTTTATCCTTTTTAAGCATCTGAAAGAACATAGTATATATTATATTGTAATAAAAATAACGCAGGATTCCCAAATACAAGATGTCCAATATTGTTCATTTTTGTAGGTATAATTAATAGAAGTCGATTTAAAGCATAATAATTTTATTATTATAACATTATAGTACATTGTTTTGAAATGTATTTAGCAAAAATAATGTCGAGATGGCGGCCTTCGCGGCGCTGGTATTCTTGAAAGCATGATCGAAAATGTGCTATCACCTTGCCACACATATGTCTGGATATCAAGTATATCACATGAACAATATTCTCCTTTAGTTGCAATATGGTACGTAGTTTATTTTCGTAAACTTTGCTGTTGACATAATCCCACAAATAAAATCCCAGAGTTAAATCTGGACTTCTTGGGGGCCAATTTATGTCACCTCTACAGGATATCATTTTTCCTGGGAATAATTCCTGTACAGCCTCCAAAGAATCACATGAGATATGACACGTAGCGTCGTCTTGCTGAAACCAACTCTCCTCGTTATATCCTTCAAATTCTTGCAGTGATTGGTGGAAAAAACCTCGTATCATCTCACAATACCTAGCTGAATTAACATTGACCACTTTACCTCTGGCATATTCAAGGACGTATGAGCCAATTATGCCTCTAGCTGACATTGCAGCCCACACCACAGCTTTTGACGTATATAATGGTTTTTCGTGTTTTTCCTCCGCCCAGTACCTGCAGTTTTGCTTGTTTACATGACCGTTTAAATGAAAGTAATCGGCGTAACTTAAGAAGACATTGTCACAGTTGTTAAATCTTTCCGACATTTCATTGGCAAATGTCAAGCGCATAATAAAATCAGTTTCTTTCATTTCTTTCACAATTTGAATTTTATAGAGATGAAGACGATCTTTTTTTAAACTGACATGCAGTGAAGATTTCTTAATGTGTACCTGGCTACTTAGTTTCTGTATGAATTAGGATGGATTTTCTCTAACCGACTCACGCACACGTTCAATGTTGTTTGCATCTCTGCTTGATCTTGGACGGCGGTAAAATTTAGAGTTCATCCTGTAGTTTCAAACTTTTTTATCCGTTTCTTTATTAAATTAACACTTGGTGCCTCGTTTATGTCGTGAAAATTATACTCGGCCCTATAAAGACGACGAGCCGTAATAAGCGAATTGTTGTTTTGATAATACGCGCGAACACAGAAAGCACGTTGTTTTCTGGTGAAACGCTCCATGGTAACTAATTTTCCATGAACCAAGCTTCGATGTAAAGTTAACACGACCAGCGCGTTCTGCGCCACCTAGGAGCAAATAAGTAATTAAATATAAACGACATTTCTGGACACCTGGTAATTCGTTTGTTTCAAAGTTGATACCATGATTTTTTTTCAAAATGTATTTATAAGCATATTAAAGTCCAGAAAAATGTGTAGAAAAATTATCGTTATTTTAAAATATCGGGTTGTCCAAGTTTGTAGTAATTGCTCTTGTGTTCCATTAGTTAATCTGTATTAAATTAGTAATGTTTATTTACATATTATTAATTCTTTTGGTATTTACAATATTTACGTTCAGATTCACTTTGACTTGACGTTGGTTAAGTTGATTCAAATTGAAAATATCAGTCGATAAATTGCATTTACGCCATATCATGTTTTTATATTTCAAATAGGGCAAGAACGCTGTCCAAACAAAAAAAAAAAGAAGATTTGTGCCGTTTACGGAGAGCGTCCTATTAGAGAGACCACAGTGTAAAAGTAATTTGGAAGACCGGTATCCTTCTGGCCGTCCTTCAAGAACCGATGCCTAGGCAGGGCGGCCGCAAAGAAATGATTTCAAAATTCGATTTTCCATTAAAGTTTGTCATACTTTTCCCTGATTTAGAAATGTTATTCGAATCATTAAGATATTTAATTTTTGATTATATTTTAATTGTCAATAATTAAATCTGGTATAAAATTGACAAAAATGATAAATACATATTCAACTGTGTTTATTTGAATAAATTTATTTAATGAATATAATTTGAATAATTTATTTTTTGTTGAATTTATGTAGGTTGAAAATATATAAGTTAAAATATTTAATAATAAGTTTCATGATTAAAATATTCAAGATATTATTAAAAAATTTCGTTGTCGCAATTAATGTCCCTGATATTTTTTGATGTTTTTATAATTCCCTGATATTTCCCGGTTGTATAGATGTTTAGATCCGCGCACCACAATCTGTGAAATTACAGATAAATTAAATATTAGCAACTCTACCAATAAAATGTCTGCCGATATGATGTATGGGTCCCTTAGGAACTCAGTGTGGAATATCTGCTGGAAAAATTCTCCATTCATTCAAAAAAGCTACATTTCTGAAGCGGGTGGTAATTGCTGATGAAAAGCAAATTGTGTGCAATAACGTTCAACGAAAAAAGGTGCCAGGGTCAACGGTTTTAAGCATGGAGAAAGACGGCTTTCATCCGAAGATAATTTTGCTTTGCATTTGGTGGGATTGGAAGAGGTCCATACCCTTTGAGCTTCATCCTACGTAACGAAACTATCAACAACGACCTTTATTGTTTACAATAAGTTCGAGTTAAGACAGTATTTAAAGAAAATTAGATAGAATAAGCAAACATGAAAGGCGTCGTGTTTCATCATGACAATGCACAACCATACGTTTCAATGGGAACCCGGCAAAAATTGTTGAGGTTCAATTGTGAATGAAAGTGGGGTTTTGCCTCATTCACCTTACTCACCGGACATCGCACCCCCTCGGACTAGCATCTATTCCGCTCCCTCCAAAATAGTATAAATGATAAATCTTTTAAAACAGAGAAAGATGCAAAAAACAACCTGTTGCCATTTTTTGGCAATAAAGATGCTAATTTTAGACCAAAATGCATTATAAATGTATCACTGTGTTAGCAAAAAGTTTTAAATAATGATAACTACATAAATTATTTGCATTTCTTTCTCTTAAAAAAAATAACTACGAATCCTTCCGGACAACCCAATAATAATGTATTATATCCATAGTTTTTTCAAATGGTCTTCCAGTCAGTTAAATAAACATTTCAATTAAGTTGAATAGATATACCTTTTCTTCTTTTTCCTTTTCATCAAATTCTTTATCTCTTTTTCTTTTATTTATTTCCTGTTTTTCTGGTATAACAATATCAGCTCCTGGACCTACTTTTGCATCAACAAACTGAATAGCTAACACATTTGCAACATGTTCTCTTCCAATTCGCCCACTCAATACATATTTTGCATAATCCCTAGTAAAATTTGTTGGCATATTAAGAGGCAGTTTTGGAATATTGGTGATGATAAGATAGATTGCCTTATCGAGAGTTAAATTATCAAGAATATAATTTTCATTGGCCTCATGTGGAGTCAGAGGTGCTGGATTGCTGTCATTATCTTCTAAATCGTATGAAGGACAATTATCATAACGAGGTTTCTTAGAAACTGGTTGATATAGTGGATCTGCTGCTAATGACCGTTTTTGATATTTCCGACGGTCTTCAATTTTAGGAATCATTTTATTGATTTCATTTTGCGAACAACCTGAAAAATAGTTAAATATATTAATGACTTTATGTTATTGACTTGCCTAGAAAAGCGTGGGTATATTTTGGACATCTAAGGAAATAGCAAAAACCTTTGGTGACTCGAAGACTCAAAGAGATTGATGAATAAACAGCAAATAACTTATTTTCATCAGAAGATGATTCTATATAATTCTAAAACTAATTTATATTATATTTATATGATAACTGTACCTAATAAAAGAAGTACAAATTATGAATGGTGAAGTGGTATTCTTACATTTTGCTATTTGAATGCTTTCAAATGCGCTAAAGCTCTACTATTCTTGTACTTGTAATAAACCTTAAGTTACTAATATTTATATTATGACCATGCTCAAGTGCATGTTGGGCAACACAAGATTTTTCATTTATCTCATATCTAATGTAGTAAACTATGTTAGTGTCTTATATATCTCTCTTATGTTATTATTATATGTCTTTATATCTAGTTACATTATTTTATTGTTAGATATATTAGTTTATCCACCAACCTTTAATAAACCCAAATCTTTGGTGTGCAACAAAGTGGTTAGCGAAAGGCGCGACGAGAAATTAAAAACAAATGACTTGGTGTTTAATGGTAAATATTTTTGAATTTAGCATTTCACACAAAAAGTTCCAACAGAAGAATTGTAAATCGACATATGTTAAAAGGAGTACAGATAAGTTTCCGCCGTTTTCTATCGAAAATTACATTACATTTTATTTAAAGTATTGTCCATCACTAGCCAATATTTTTTCCCATCTTTCTGGCAGTATTCGGATACCACGTCGGAAGAACCCTTCATCTTTTGAGGCTATCCACGAATCGACCCAATTTTTGGTACCTTCATATGACGTAAAGCACTGCTCAGACACACCATGTACCATCGACCGGAACAAGTGATAATCGGAAGGGGCAATGTCTGGTGAATACGGCGGGCGGGGTAGGACTTTCCAATTAAGTGTTTCCAAATAGGTTTCGACCGCCGCCGCAACATGCGGACGAGCATTATCATATAGGAGAATAATTTTGTCTTGTCTGGAGTAGTAATGGGCGTGTTTTTCCTTGAGTGCTCGGCTTAAAAACATCAATTGTGTTCGGTAGAGAGTTCCAGTAATAGTTTCGCTTGGTTTGAGCAACTCATAATATACGACACTAAGCTGATCCCACCAAATACACAGTATGAGTTTTTTCCCATAAATATTTGGTTTGGGTGTCGCTGTTGAAGCATGGCCAGGTGGTCCCCATGATTTTCTCTTCATTGGGTTATCGTAGTGGGTCCACTTTTCATCATAAGTGACTACACCATGCAAAAAACCCTTATTTTATGGCTGGCAAGCAGCATTTTACTCATGCAAAATCGGCGTTCAACGTCTCTCGGCTTCAGTTCATATGGGACCCAATTTCCTTGTTTTTGAATTATTCTCAATGATTTTAAACGATGTGAAATTGCTTGTTGAGTCACTTGTAATGTAAGTACAAGTTCTTTTTGCGTTTGGGACGAATCTTTCTCCAATAATACTTCCAATTCTATGTCTTCGTACACTCTCGGCCTTTCACTGCGTTCTTTGTCTTCCACATCAAACTCACCGTTTTAAAACTTTTGAAACCATGACACTTCTCTCACTTAAAGCAGCCTCGCCCTATTCTTCTACAAGCAATCGATGCCCCTCAATTGCAGATTTGTTCAAATTAAAGAAGTAAATCAAAAGTTCCCGTAAAAGACGCTTATTCGACACAAAACTTTTCACAGCACAGACATTTTCGCACGAAAAAAAATATGTGATGCTGATATGGAGTCACTAATACGTCCAGGTTATGTAGTTACCAAATGACCAAACTTCAGGTCCATCTTTTCTCAAACCGCGGAAACTTATTTGTAATCCTAATATTTCTCCACAAATGATGTGTAAATTCGGCACAGATGAACGAATACATTTCTAACAATTATGAAGGCGATGTTCTCTATGTATTAACCATTTGGAAGGTGTATGCTACATTAAAAACCAATCCAAGATCAATCTCCAAAAATGACAATTATAAAAATAGCAGTGTATTACCAGCACTGTGTTTAACTATTTGATTAATTAAAATATTATATTTCAATTTCCTGGGTAGAATTAAAGTGGATCAGGCAAAGTGAAAAAGAAAAAAATCCGAAAAAGCGTGTTTTGTATGTATACTTTTTAACAAAATCGAAAATGTCGTTTGAAACTTCACTGAGGTTAGCAGGGAGTGTACCAAAGCAGATGATAGATTTTGAGATTGTTTTGTCAAAAAGCTTTGCTGTGTTGCAAGACTCAGAGGAGATGGAAATTATAGACCAATATAAAGAAATCGCCAACAATGTGCTTGAAATAGCTGCTTTAATAGCAGCAGAAGATAAATGTTTCAAAATATTTGTTAAATGAGTCAAAAATCTCCAATGAGACCATTAATTCAGTGAAAAATTACCGGAAAATAAAGAATGTAGACAGTCCTTTTGGCAGGGTAGTACGTTGAGCTTTGCAAAACTATAAGAAAACGTAACTGATGGAGGAAGTGACAAAGGCTATATCGATGAAAAATAGCAAAGCTCCGGGAAAGGATAGTATAACTGTGGAGATGTTAAAAGCTGGTAGTCGGACTTTACATAAAACACTAGCAAAATGATACTCAAAATGTCTCAAAGAACAAGAAGCACCTAATTTATTGAAAATTGCAGAAGTGATTATTTTACGTAAAAAAGGAGCACGGGAAGATTTAAAGAACTACCGTCCAATAAGCCCCCTATCAGTGGTGTAGAAAGTTTTCACCAAGATAATATCCAAAAGAATATTAAGAAAACTTAATGACGCACAACCAAGAGAGCAAGCAGGATTCAGAAGTGGATTCAATACGATGAATCATATCCAGGTTCAACAGCAGGTCATAGAAAGACACAACGAATACACTATGCTTGGCTTTTATCGATTATGAAAAAACATTTCATTCAATATCAAAGCAGGCCGTAATGGATGCATTGCTTAATCAAGGTGTAGAGAAAGCCTATGTAAACCTAATAGGATCGATATATACTGAAGCTACAGCTACAATCCACCTTGACGATCTTGAGGTTGGAATAAATGTAGAGCGGGGCGTACGGCAAGTTGACGTAATATCGCCTCTTCTTTTCTCCGTCTGTTTGGAAGAAGTGTTTCGTAATCTGGATTGGGAACAGGATAGAATAAGGATCAATGGTGCATACTTAAACCATCTTAGATTAGCAGATGATATCGTTCTTCTTTCACAAGACGCAGATGAGCTGCAAAAACGCGTACAAGAGCTGGAAAGGGCTGGGAAACCATTTGGCTTAAAATAAATCAGAAAAAAAGTCAGGTCATGTTTAATAAATTTGCTGAGGACAAAATGATTTCTAGCTCTAGGGCAGAGGGTTTCAATGGAAGGGGATACCGTCCGGGAGGTGTTAAATGTGGCTGGCAGGCATTTGGACCGCGAGAGTTGGACCGCGTATGCTGAAAAGACCTTCAAACTGCAGTGGATTGATGGGGGTTGATGATTATATATATATATATATATATATATATATATATATATATATATATATATATATATATATATATATATATATACATATGTAAAAGAAGTAAAAAAAACTCCATGTATAAGCCATCCGACGTGAAGTCGGCGAAAATATGGGTTATTTGATTGTGGAGAGGGACTCCCTATTCTTGGCCAGAGAGCATATGTCGGTACACTGATGAGTCTAACCATCAACAGACGAAACATGTACCCTCCAATGTAAGGTATGGGTGGGGCTTCCCCCCGGTCAAGCAACTAATCAATGCTCATATATATATATATATATATATATATATATATATATATATATATATATATATATATATATATATATATATATATATATATATATATATATATATAAATACATTTTAATTCCTTTATTCATCCAATAATGTCACATACTTTCGTTTGTTCCCTAATTCATGTAAATCATGTCTCATCTTATAAGGCCAAGCATACATCTTTTGTTTACCCTCTGTGCTACCTGAAGTTTTTGAATTTATTGCGATGTTAGCGTCCGGTTTTATTTGCGCCTATTATAACATGCAGGGCCCACTGATCGAAGACTTGTTTTTACGCAAAGTGGGAGTTTCCTCTTAAATGTTACATTGAGTCTGCCAAATGCCTACCAGCCATATTTAACATACCGTTCCACCTCCTGGGCGGTATCCACCTCCATTGAAATCCTCTGCTCTGCTAAAGTGATCCACAACCTGCAAATCACTTCCTAAAACTGAAATTCTTCTGTTCTCAGCAAATTTATTGAACATAACCTGACTCTTTCTCAGGTTTATTTTTAGCCAAATGGTTCTCCAGCTCCTTGCAGCTCTTGTATGCGTCTTTGCAGCTCCTCTGGGTCTTGTGAAAGCAGAACTATATCTTCTTCAGAACTAATCTAAGATGGCTTAAGTATGCTCATCATCCTGTTCACAATCCAGATTACAGATTTCCTGGCTAGGAATAGAATAGGCGATATTGCGTCACCCTGCCGTACACCCCGCTCTACATTAATTCCAACTTCAAGATCGTCAAGGTGAACTGTCGCTGTTGCTTCATCATATATCAATCCTTGTAGTTTTACATAGGTTTTCTCTACACCCCGGCTAAGCAATGCATCCATTGTGGTCTTTGCACAGTGGCATGGTACGTTGTGCCTTTCTATGGCCTGCTGTACAACCTGGATATGATACAGCGATCCGCGTTACATATAGTAATGATTTTTTTATCTATTCATAGTCACTCAACATAGCATTTAAGAGAAAACCCCACTTTACGTAAAAACAAAAATCTTCTATCAGTGCGTCCTGCATGTTATGACATACGCAAATAAAACCGGACACTCACATCGCAATAAATTCAAAAACTTCAGGTAGCACAGTGGGTAACCGTAAGATGTATGTTTGGCATTACAAGACGGGATAGAAAGACCTGTACATGAATTAAGGAACAAACGAAAGTATGTGACATTATTGGACGAATAAAGGAATTAAAATGGAGATGGGCAGGCCATATAGCGAGGCGATGGGACAATAGATGGACCAAGACAATCCTCGAGAAGATACCACTTGATCGCGAACGTCCACGAAGAAGACCGAAAGCACGATGGGCTGATGACATCGTTAAGTATATTTAATCTGAATGACAAAGAAAAGTTCAGGACCGCGAAAGTTGAAAGCATGCTGAAGAGGCCTTCATCTTGCAGTGTATGGGCACAGGTTGATGATGATATGTATTATAAACTGCTACCAATACAAATAGCTTTTACTAAGGTGTAACAAAAGTATTTCCGTTTTTTTTTATTTGTTAATAAATAAAAAATTATACTTCATTCCTCAGAGGTTTAATCCGATTTCAACTTTCCTTTTTTTTATTCCGACCAATAAATATTTCTTATTCAATGTTAAAGTGGTTCCACTGCGAAATTTTCAGTCGACGGTTTTTAACAGAAACGTTAAAATGAGTGAGATAAGTTGCGAAATTAGGGTAATTTTAAGACATTATTTCAAAAAAGACTGCAAAGCGACTGATGCCGCTCCTGAGATTTGCGAAGTAGAGGGGAAAGGTGCCGTATCAATCCGCACCGCTCAGCTCCGGTTTAAAAAGTTCCGGAATGGAGACATGAGTCTTGAAAATATGGGAAGATCAGGGTCGTTCGCGATCTTTCGATGCTGACGTTTTAAGACCTACTGTGGCTGCAGATCCCAGAACAAGCACTAGGAAACTTTCAGTGGAATTAGAAAAATCCCATAAAACCAGTAACGGGCATAGAAATGGCGTCAAAAAGCTATAGAAGCATTCCTCACAAATTGTAGCAGCAACAAGCCACACGTTGAGTTAAAGTGTGTAAAACTATCCTCAAAAACCTTACTCATATTCAATTCATCAAACAGATTGTTACCTGCGATAAAAAAATGGATTTATTTCAACAATCCTAATGGCATAAAGCAGTGAGTTATGTCCGACAGTACCAAGACTAGAAGGATTTGTTAAAAAGGTCATACTGTGTGTTTGATGGAATTTTGAAGGAATAATTGACATTTAGTAGATTCTTGATGGTAGGGCGATACATTCAGAACTTTACTCGGATCAACTTGAGAAAGTAGACGCTGTTCTGGCTGAAAAATATTCAGCTTTGGCGAACTGTAAAAAATTGTTCTGCACCGCTTCAAAAATTAAGGAAATTGACTTTAAACGTTTCCTTCACCCAGCATACAACCCCGATCTCGCTCCATCGGACTGTTCAGGTCCATTGATCACTTTTTGTAAGAAAAAAATTCTGGACTTAATAAAAGGTATCTGGCTGCGTCGAGTTTCTCGCTTTTAAAGACTCATCATGGTACCAAAGAAAAATCGAGTTACTAGCTCAAATATACGTTGAGATCATCAAAAACTACGCCTATTTTTCGAGGAATAACTTCAAGGTATAAATTTTTAAACAGCGAATAACTAAGTAGCTCAAAACCGCAAATACTTCTGTTACACCCTAGTATTTTTAAGGCTTTTAATTATCATAAAATGTACACTATAAGATAGAGGTATATATAAAACTAAAGTAAACATAAAGTATGTAAACTAAGCAACTGAAAATTCTCAAAAAGTTCCGGATCTTAATGGACGTATCCAATTTGTGTTAGCATTATACATATTTCTATACACACATACCACACATGCTTTAATTACCCTACTCTAAAACAATCACTTTTAGTTGTATATTTTGATACTATTTACATCTAACTTCTGTTTAACCAGATACGAAATTTTTAAAGCTGACATTTTTAATTTTATTGAAACAAGGCGAATTTCTGTAGAAATTTGTGACCAGATCAATTGCAATATAAATCATCTCTGGAATCTGATGACTCAGGGGTCGAAATGCAGCGTCGCTTGTGAAAGTAAGTACTTGAATGGATGACTCTCTAAGGAGAGATCAAACCTGCATACTACATAATAGTTAAAAATTAAAAATCTGACCAGGATTCACCTTTCTATCATACCAGTTTAATGTAGGGAAAGGCCGGATGCCTTGTGGAAGTATTGTACTTTAGTTACTCACCAGTGGATAGGTTTATTGAAAGAATTAATGTGATTAAGTAGGAACCAAGACTTGGTAACTCTAGAATTGGGGGATGCTGACTGAGGTTAATCGGTAGCAGATGGACGTAGTTCGAAACTCATGTTCAGTTATAGATCTAGTTGCTAAATATCAGATAGTGTGTTGCAACATAAAGACAATATTAACAAAGGAACAACAAGCCAAAAGACAAACAAATGTAGAATATTGTAAGTTAATGTATGAAACCAAAAATTACAACATTAATCTAATAAATATATATTAATCTAATTTTAAATTAATCATTAATCTAATTAATCTTATAAATATATATATCTTAAATATAATATATATAATCTTAT
Source organism: Cosmopolites sordidus (assembly GCA_031761425.1). Lineage (NCBI taxonomy): Eukaryota > Metazoa > Arthropoda > Insecta > Coleoptera > Curculionidae > Cosmopolites > Cosmopolites sordidus. The sequence goes on along the minus strand of JARFXV010000440.1, from coordinate 257,960 downwards.
ATATATATATATATATATATATATATATATATATATATATATATATATATATATATATATATATATATATATATATATATATATATATATATATATTGTTCTTGTAAATACAAAATTACTTACCTAATTCTAATAAAAGGGGAGTTAATCTACTGATATATTCAAAGGCCCCAGGATGTTTCACTATTCCAGAAAGTTCAGTTTTTAATTTTTTCTTCACTGAACTGACTTGTGTAGTTGTTAGTGTAGGAGGCAAATTATTATATAACAATTCTAATGCATCAACAACTCTTTTCATAAACTCAGCTCTGTTTTTTGCAATGTTTGTTAAAACACCAATACATGCCAATAAATTGGCACTGCTTATATGAGGTGAACCATGAAATTTTACAAGTAGTTCAAAAAGGTTACTAAAATTTGTTTTATTAACAACTATACCTATAGAATATTAAAATGTATACCTTGCTTCCTCTTCAAGTTTCCTCCTTCTGGCAATTTTCAGAGTTAAGGGGACATTATCTAATGAAAAATCATTAGGTTTTCGACTTTCAGTTTCATCAGGATAACTTTGTAGTAGTACTACACATTCAAGAAATTTAACAGAACTAGTTCTTATACCATCATTATCACTGTCAATCATATTGGCAATTTCTAACTTAATAGTATTTAACTGTTTCCAAGCTTGTTCCATTTCATCTGTAACATTAGTAGCTTTACAAAGCCAAGCTAATGTGTGTCTATATATTGAAATTGCAGCCTGTATAACTCTTTTCTGCACAGGTATAGATTCATCACATAAAAGCATATGGAGAGATACCATTACTTTAGGAATCAAATTTTCTCGAAGTTTGCTGCAAAGTTCATATTTATAATAATTAGCACACATTCTATAATTCAGATTACCATAATTCTTCTATAAATCCTACCAAGGCTCGTTTAACATCTTGATGTTTATCAGTGGAAAAATTTAACATATCAGTTAAATATTTTGGCAATAAATGTGGAGCTTTATATAAAAGAAGTTCTTTCAGCTTAGCAAAATAGTGTACTCTTTGAGTTGTGTGTTGTGTTATCAATGCATTGTTTATGTTTTCAACAATCTAAAAGTGTATAATAAATTATTGACTGAGGTTAATCCACAAGAGATTATATAAAGTAATTTACCGCTTCCTCGTCTGACATTATTTCCAAAAATTCTTATTAACCGTTTAGGAAGATACAGCAAAATTGTTTTATAAGTAAAACAGTTAGGTTAATTTCTCTGTCAACATTGTCATTAGCTAGGCAACCATTGCCGGCGTTAGATACTGAAATTTTCTACGTCTGGGAGTTACTATTCACATAATAAATACCTATAATTATTTAAATATATATAAATTTGAAAGCATTATAATTATATAAATATGCAGCAGTTATTATAATTAGATTACTTTATTTCCAGCATTATAGGTAAATATACAGTGGAAATTGCTAAACCATTCTAATTTAACTTTCATTTGTTTGGTAGATAACTATGACAGTTCAACAAAATAAACAAAGCGTGCAGTTTTAACATCCTTCAGATAATTTAGTTTATAGCAACACTTCGTGCAAGAATATCGAGATCGACAAACAATAATGGGACGAAAGTGCAGTGTTGAAAATTGTACTTCCGATTCAACTAGGCCAGAACACGTTGGTGTAACATTTCACAAAGTTCCTCATCATTCTGATGTTCGCCCTAAATGGATATCTCTTTGTCGAATTCCAGATGATAAATCAAATGCTAAAGTCCTTTATGTATGCTCTCGACACTTCCTAAGAGCTGATTTTTGTAGTTTTAAGGGGAAAAAATATATGCTAAGACAAGGAGTTTTGCCGAGTGTATTTCCTTGGGATAAATCTAAACTAGAAGCTATAAAGGCAGAGGCATCTACAAAGAAAGAGGTAGATAATTCAAAAAAGAAGTATCATGTAAAAGAGAAAAGAATTAGAGAGAAAACAAAAGGATCAGTTCCCATAACAAATGAAACTTTTCCTTCAAAGGAAGTTAAGTCAGAATCTGAAGAGATTAAAATTGAGTCTAACAGCATATCTGAACTAAAAACCTACATGAATCCAAAAGAGACAGATGAAGTTAAAACTGAAATTAAAGAGGAAATAGATGCATTTGATCAGCATCAGAGATCCCAATCATCATCTGCAGCTAGTAGCCCTTTAAATTTTGCTATTAATTCTAAAATAGAAGTACTGGACAACAATATTTGGTATACTGCAAAAATAAATGAAGTTGACTATGAAGAAAGTGAAATTCTGATTCACTTTGAACATTATTCAAATAAATATGATGAATGGATATCAATGACAAGTCCAAGACTAAGACCTGTTCACCCTAAACAGACTGAAAAATATGAAGAGGGTGAACGATGTATGGCAATTTGGAGTGATGCAAGAAAGTTTCCAGCCACTGTTACTAAAATATTAGATAATGGTAAAAATGATAGATCTATAATCAAAATGTAGCATGTTTTTTTATAATATTTTTCAGAAACTGTAGAAGTGGTATTTGATGATGGTTTAGTAAAGACTGTTAAAATTCATAAGATGTCCAAAATTAGTAAGACTAAACCAGCACAAGCTTCGCCCTTATTTGAACCTGTAAAAAGCACAAAACAAGAACGCAGAGATAAGAAAAGAAAACTGAATGTTGCTGCTCTCTTTGGAAAGAGAAGTCGATTATCACACTCAGATGAAAAGAAGAACAAGACATCATCAGTTACATTGTCATCTGACGAATTAATAAGTTCTCCAGTGGAACATACAGAATCAAAAGGAGTTATGCCAGTGGCAAATTCTCCAATACAGTCAACAGAACAGTGGCTTCCAAAGTATGTAATTTCAATTCAATTATTAATTAAATATCAATTATTTTATTGGAACTTTTGAGTTTAATACTAATTTAATATGTTCTCATATGATATTAGCTGCTGATTTGAATACCATTTTCTGATTATTTTGAAAAATAATATGAAAAAAACAGAAAAGATAATGTTATAATCAGTCAATAAGGCAAAACATCTATTGCTACTACTCCTTGGCTTCAGCAATCTGTTAAAAATTTAAGACTACCTACTTTACCTCATCTGTTTTAATACTCTGTAGTTTCATACTTCACTTATTTATGTCATCTGAGATTTGTATTTTTTTTTAGTATTTCTTGTTAATATATATTTTTTTGGTTTTTGTACAATTTATTTTTAGTACTTAAACTCCTATAGCTATTTCAAAGCATTCAATTATATTTATCTTATTTAAACTTTCTTCATTAGATAATTATATTAAAAATGAATCTATTTGTCTCCCCATCATATTTTAAATATCTAATGGCTGACCCTTTTGCTATAGTTTCTGCTAAACAAATTTTAGGTATTGATTAACTTTTTCTATTTTGAAATACTATAATCTTAAGTATAATTAACTTATATGACATGTGTTGTATATGTAATATATAATAAAAAAAGTGTTTGGTATTTGTCATATAAATGAGATCAGTAGTTGAATGACCTCATTCAAATCTGCACTGCTAATAACGTCGGACGAAGCCTTGAATTGCGTTAAGATCATCGATATTTTTTGACCTATTAACGTGAACCCAAATTTTTAAATAACCCCACAAAAACTAAACTTGAAGAGATTTACCACTAAACTCCAAAACACTTTTTTGAACTGCTCGACGCACGTTTCGCTAACCATGTTAGCATCATCAGGAGATGATTTAATCTCACAAAAAAAATTAGGTGGTGCCAAGTCTGGTGGCCATTCGATAGCTCCTCGTCGACCGATCAATCGGTTTAGGAAAGTAGTGTTAAGAAGATTTCTAAAATTAATGCCATTGTGTGCTGGTACACCATCTGGCTGTAACCAGATTTCCTGGTTTTGTTTAATTAAATTTGGAAACAGACACCAAAGTTGAGGTATGATATTGTTTTCTAATAGATCTAAATACTTATCTGCTGTCAAGTTACCATCAATGAAAAAAAGGTCCTATAATATTCTTGCCACTAAATCCCATCCTAACATTTAACTTTTGAGGATACTGTGTGGCTCCATCCAATGCGGATTAGTATCAGCTTAGTATCTACAGTTATGTCTGTTAATATAACCATTTAAACAGAATGTTGATTCATCCGTGAAAACAAAATTTGGATTGGTATTTATTTTTTTTCATCATAACTTCGCAAAACTCAACTGTTTGATCAAAATCATCTTCACTTAATTCTTATAGTAGTTGTATTTGGTAACGATAAAAAAATCTTTTTTTTATTATTTTTTAGACTGAACGTCTACACATGTACTTAGTAGAGTAAGATGTACTTTATTAAATATTCGACAAACTTCAGCATAAGTGCGTTTGATGTCACCGTATCCAACAATTGTATTTCAGTTCTTTCTGTTTCAGTTAAATTCATATTAATTTCATATAACAATTGAAATAAATTTGAAATTTATAAATTGACGGTTAACAGTTGTCAAGTGTAATCAAATTCTTCATCTGTCATCCATAGTTTCATAGCCTACTAATTATATAATATATTTACCCTAAAACAGACTGAGACACCTAGTCATTTTTTTTTAAATCTATTGAAAAAAAACATACAAAATTTTCATCGTTGAATTCAGAAAAAAATGCTCTTTCCTACAATGCTAAATTTAAGTACTATTACCTACCAAATGCCCTTCTAAGATCAGAGAAAATTGTTGATTTGGATATAATTTACACAATATATTCAATGGAAAAGGTTATTGGTTAAATCTTTACATAACTTCGGTTTTGAATAAATTCAGGCATTATTAATGAGACACTTAAGAGAATTCTCCAGGGAGATAGAAGTACAAAACTAATTGGGGTAAAGAAGAATAATATATAGATGGACAGATTATTGATAGAGATTATTCGCTTTGCCGAGAGTCCAGAGATAGATAGTCAGCGGACTATTAACCAACCAGGCCGGAAATGATTACACTGAATTGAAACAGGCTACAGAAGATGAAAATAAAAGATGCCGATCATCATCGACATTCGAGGAAATACAGTTTCAATTTCAAAATGATCCAAATTATATGTGATATTGAATCAACGAATAAAAACGATTTTGAAAAGGTTTTCAAGATGTGATAGTAGAGAGAGCATTAAAGACGGTGTACAGCCAGGTCTATCAGTAACAGTTCAAACTGAGGAAAATATACAAAAATGGTCGAAAATTTCGAAAATGATATTTGTTTGTCTGTCAGGTTCATTGGGTACTCACTGGGATTTCTGGACACAATTGTAGTACCGCACAGAAGCAAGATTGTAGGCGATGTTTGGCTAAAAACAAATCATGATACTCAAATTTCACCTGATTTGACCCCGTTTGACTTTAATGCGGCTATTCCTAAACCAACCGTAATTAAGATTTTAAGTATTTAATATTTTTCAGATTTGAAGATGGAAAACCGGTTGGTGTTGATTCAACAATAGATGGTAACGACGGCGTTCGTAAATCTGTAATAGTACCAGATCCAAGAATTCCGCACGATTGGCAAAGGCATTTAGCTCAACGTAGTCATGGAACTTCAGCTGGAAAATGGGATACAGTATTTATAGGGTAAATAAAAAGGAGACTTTTTGAACTTTTATGTGGTGTAGATTTATTGCACACCAATAACTGTATTTGAATTAAATTTTGTTTCACACCAAAGGTTTTACTAACCGCATCAGCATCATCAGGAGTTCTCATCTCTTAATCATGATACTAAGATGATTAGCACAAAGCACGACTGAGGCATTAGATAATTGTATTATCTTTTTTGTTTTATCTTTTATTTTCAGACCAGATGGTAAAAAATTTAGAAACAAAACAGAAATCAAAACGTATTTAGAACAAAATCCTAACATAGATATTACTCTGGACATATTTGACTTCAGTATTTATCGAAATGGCCATAAAAGAAAGTTAATCAAACCAAAGACGAAGTCAGATAATCAAGAAGCCAGTGAGGAATCTATAAAGGAGGAACCGCCAGTGAAAGAAGAAGGTAATTTTGTCACACAATTGAGTGTCTAAATCACTATAATTTATATTTCAGTTCCAGAACCACCGGTAAACCTTAAAATTATCTTTGAAAATGACAGTTACAAATGCCCAATTGAGGGTTGTGGAAAAAATTTCCGCAGAGAAAATTTAGCATTGATGCATGTAAAGCATTATCATTCTGAATATACAAAATATTTGGACTCAACGCCCAATGTGGCTGACTTAGCTTATGCTCGTACAGTTGGGGAAAATCTGGATAGATCACCAGGATCAGGCAAACCTATTACACCTAAAGCTTCTGCAGATAAGACACCAGGTGAGAGATTAAATTATAGTAAAGAAATAGTTGCGATTATACAAAAAATTAGACTTCTAGACAAGACTCTTGTAAACAATTTGCTATTAACAATACTGGGCGATAGAAATCTTTGATGTTTCCTTTCAAAAATATTAGTTTTTTTTATGGCTTGGGAATTCTACCAGAGTGCAGTACTTTTTTCATATTCTATTTAAGTTTAATCCGACCTCTGTCGAATAGCTTTAGGTTCAAAACATATTGTATGTTTTCTTTAAAAACACGACGATAGTCGTAGAAAAACTATACAGCTACTTACTAGGTGTGGCGGTTAATAAGTCTTAATTTTTTAAGAGATGGCGCTGGAAAAAAGGATCGGTTCGCAATCAACCATTTTGTTGCTACGACAGGGCCTTTCAAATCGCCATTAATGTTTGAACGATTTCGAGTAGGCATCATATTTTTTTCGTATGGTAAACATGTCGAGTTCCGAGCCAAATAAAGAGCATTTGCGGCACGTACTGCTTTTTTTGTTCAAATAAAAAGAAAAACGCGAGTGAAATCCATTGTATACTTGTGGAAACTTACAGTAACAATGGCCCAATGTAAGACGCTTGTGGTTTAGATGATTCAAAAGTGGTGATTTCTAATTGAAAGTATTGTTGGAAGAAAACGATAAGCATTCTCAACAACAAATGGCAGAGAAGTTATATGTTGGTCGTCGAACCATTTGTGATCGTCTGCATGCTATGGGAAATTGAATCGCTTTGGAAAGAAGACAATGCTGTGCATTTGGTGGGATCGGAGATGTGTCCTGTACCATGAGCTTCTGAAACCAGGTGAAACAGTTAATACCGTAAACAGCAACACGACAACGCCCCATCACACACTGAAACGGTCAGAGACACTATTCCTGCACTTGGCTGGGAACTCTTGTCCCACCAGCGGTACTCATCAGACTTGGCCCCTTCCAACTACCACTTGATTTCATCGATGTCTCTCGTACTTTCCATGAAACACTTCAACAATTAGGAAGTTCTAAACTCGAAGAAATTTACCTCTTAAACACCAAATCACTTTTTAAAAACTTCTCGATGCACGTTTCGCTAACCATGTTAGGTTCCATCTCCATCTAAAAACTAAACTATGCTATATTTATATGATTACCCTACCTAATGAAGCGTGTAAAAATGTAGAACATGAATGTTGGTGCACTTTCCAATGGAATATGTTCACTGCAGTAAATAGTAAATTCATTAAAAAAATGTTATCTTTAAATAAAAAATTCAAAAAACTCAAAATTGAGCAGTCAAAAGAACATATTCCAGAAAAGAGCACCAATTTAGTAGAAAATCTTTCAACACAGACTTTCGACAATCTAGAACAAGATCTCTAGACTAAAGGCCTTGATTTTGCTTTGCCGGCATCCTGTAGCGCTTTGGAGGTTATTGAAACTGGTATTAAACACTTACCGGAGTCCTCAAAAGCTTTCGTCAGAGTCATGTAAAAGCAAAATTGTAAAATATTTCAAATTAAAATCAAAATATGCCAAATGTTTCTAAGATTGTAAGGAAGTCAAGCGTTTGCGAGAGAAGGATTGTTTTTATCTAAAAGTTGATAAGGGTAATAAAGTTGTAATGGACACATCTGGTTACTTTGAACGCGTTGTAAAGTTAATTCAAAACGATCGATATAAACGATTACCTAGGAATCCATTATCAAAAATGGTTAACGAAGTCAGAAATACATTGAAATTTTACAGCAGCCTTATTTCTCCTTCTCTGAAAAACAAACTACATATTTTGAATTCAAAAGTGCCAAGATTGTATGCTCTACCAAAAATTCATAAACCAGGAAAATCAATGAGACCAATTGTATCAGCCATTGATTCTCCAACATACAACTTGGCAAAATGGTTAACAAAGGAATTTGAATATCTACCAAACCAACTACCTTCCTGTTCTGTGATAAATTCAACAAAAGTCTTAGAAAGAGTCAAAAATAACATATCTACAGAAAGGTGAGGTCTTGGTTTCCTTTGACGTATCATCGTTGTTTCCGAGTGTCCCAATTCCACATACCTTGAAGCACCTGAGGGAGTTACTCGAGTTAAACGGTTTTAATAACAAGATTGTTTCTGAGTACCTCTCCTGAACGAGATTATGTATGAAGCAAAATTGTTTTCAGCTTAATAACAGGTTTTACAAACAAGAAGGAACGGTAATGGGCAATCATCTGTCACCGTTCTTAGCCAACCTATTCATGAGTAAATTTGAATCCGAGGCGAAAGATGAATTCAGTTATTTTCCGAAGGTATGGTTAAGATATGTGGATGACGTTTTTGCAATTTTCGATTTAAAAAATGAAAACTTGATGATGATTTTATTAAGAACTTAAATAGTAAATTCCAAAACATAGTATTCACGCATGAACTCGAAAACGACAGTTTGCCATTTTTGGATGCATTAGTCAGTAAAGTAATGAAAATAGACTGATATTTTTAGAAAAAACACCACCACTTCGAGATACATTCCTAATGATTTGAATCATACCTTCCAAAATAAGATGGCTAGTTTAATTTTTATGGTAAATAGATTAATCAATTTTCCTTTAAATAAAGATAATTATAACAAAGAATTAAAATTAATTAGGGAGGTATCCGAAGTAAACGGTTATAATAAGAACATTGTTGATAAATTAATTAGAAAACATAAGTTTAGAATATTATTGAAAGAATCTTCGACTTTTCAAAAGGATCAGAACATAAGTAAATTCATGGTAATACCGTTTGATGCCCAATTAACATGACGGCTAGACAAAATTTTGAAAAAAGTGGACATTAAGGTTGTGTATAAACCATATAATAAATTAAGAGAAGTCCTGAGTAATCCAAAGGATAAAGTAGATCAGCAAGAAAAGGCGGGGATTTACGAAATTAGTTATAAGATTGTGATCGAAGGGTATATTGGGCAAACAAAAAGATCGAGAAAGAAAAGAGATTTAAGGAACACATGAAAAATCTTGTGTTGCTCAACATGCAATCGAACATGACCACAATATAGATATTGGAAATTTAAGACTCGTAAAAAGTATAAAAACAATAGGGCTTTATATGCATATGAAAGCATTCAAATAGAAAAATGTAAGAAAATCATGAACCGGGATAAGGGACCTATTCTGTACAGTCAACTTTTTCAATTATTAATGTAAGGCTCAGAAAACTTCACAGTTCATGATTTTTACGCGCTTCATTAGGTAGGGTTTTATCATATAAATGTAGCATAGTTTAGTTTTTTAGAATTAGTTTAAATCATCTCTTGGTGATGCTAACATGATTAGCGAAACGTGCATCGATAAGTTTTCAAAAAAATGATTTGGTGTTTAGTGGTAAATCTCTTCGAGTTTAGTGTATCAATAGAAGAATTGAATTACGAAGTTATCGAAAAATGGCTTGATGACTGGACCACCTCAAAAGATATATGGTTTTTCTCGGAGAGCAACTACAAATTGCCAGAGAGATGGAAATAATGTGCAGTTAGCGATGGCGCAAACTTTGAATAAACTATTTTTTACCTTTCTCTGAAATTAAACGTGTTTTTTTTAAGAAAAAAATTAGAATTATTAACCGCCACACCTAGTATAGTGTAAACTAAGCAGTATACATTTTATAATAACTATCGGTTTTATGTAGATTTTTAATAAATACGTCTTCCATTATTTTCATTATTGAATTTTTTTTTAACACAACTAATTTATTCTAAATATTCTATTAGTTCTAACAAAGTTACCAAAATCCCTTCATGTGGCAACAACAGAATCCAAGACGGCAGGTAGCATGTCTCCAATTCCTGAAGCGAAAACTCGAGATGCTGAAATTATAAAACTTTTGAATCAAAAAGTGTCAGATTCAGATAAAGAAATCCAACCTTTGCCATCAGGTACTTGAATAATGTAGCTGGAAATTATTTTTTATGTGTTACATTTACAGGATTACCATCTAATATGTATCCAGATATAAAATTAAAGGATCTATTGAGTAAAACTGAGGAGATTCCACTCAAGGATGATATAAACATTAAAACATTATGTGCATCTAGGCCGACTCATGGTATAAAAACCCTTTTACCTGTAAGATCTAGTCAAACATCAAATGAAAACCATGAAGAAAAAGTGAATATAAAAAGAAAACGTGTACCTTCTGATGGTTTAGATACTCATAAAGGTAAGTATTATAACTTTACATATACTATATCGTTGGATGCATTGTAAATGAGAAAAGAATTAACAGTATTTAAATAAAATTAGTATAATTTCCATTTTACACTCAGTTGATGCCGAAACCTAATAATATGACACTTATACACTGTAATAGTAATAGTGTACCCATAAGTTGTTTTTTTTTTTCAAATTTTAATGTTTTAAAATCATTTCGTGTGTTGATCTGTTCATTCTGTGAAGAGTCACGACGTTTCGCCAAAATCTCATTTGGCATTTTCAAGTGTTATCCGCCTCGACTGAAGAGTCCAACTGTCGAAACAGTTGGACTCTTGGATATATATAGATTTCAACGCCTAACTAGGGAAAGGAAGAAATTGCAGAAAAACAGTCGGCTGTTTTCCCGCTCATAAATGGACTAACTATAATGGCAGAAGATTGGTTGAACTATGTTCGCAGTTTAATCTAAAAATAATATCAACCCATTTTAAGAAAGTTCGACCCTACGACAATAAAACCAACCCTAACAGAAGAGCTTGATAAACAACCAGCACAGAAGTGTCAAGAATTGAAACAAAAAATTGTTAAAACAGCCTTAAAGTTTGTGCCTTGTGTGATGGTAGAAAACATCCGTGGTGGGATGAAGTTTGTTAGCAAGCAGTATTAAGCCGAAGTAAAGCATTCAAAGAGTGGAACAGTCAAAAAACAGCAATAAACTATAACATCTTTTTGGAAGTAAAAAAAGAAACATTAACGCTAATTAGACAAACTACAAGAAAATATGAAAACAATCAACCTAATGAAGTAGAAAAGGATTTCCAAAAAAATAACACCCGAAATTTTTATTTTTTTATTTTATTGAATGATGGTGGTGGCAGTAACAAGCTGCCTTATATCGTTTATATAGCGTTTATCTCATAATAATGTAAACATAGTGAATATAGTTAACATATATCTGTTTATATCAATTTTTAACATAATGCTCCTTAATCACATTGGTTGTCACAATTTTAGTTGTATCACTGTTAGTTTGCGAATTTGAATTTGTCCAAAGTCCAAATCCTTGTTGGTCCTTTCTTCAATTTCATCATATATCCTCTCAGTCTGGTGTCTATAGATCTTGTGAAGAAGTCATTGTACCATGGAACATTATAGAGGTCATTTAGAATTTTGTATGTCTCTATAATGTCATTTCTGTTTCTCCTCTGTTCCAGTGTCAAAATTGACATCTCTCGGCATCTCTGTTGATAGTCTTTACGGCGATTTTCTCTCGGGATCCTGGTGACTCGCTTCTGTACTTTTTCTAGACATTGTTTGTCTTTTTCATAATATGGAGACCAGACTGTGCAGACTAACTGCTGAGTTATGCATTTTGGAAAATGTCTTCCTAATCATATATAGCACGTACTTTGCTCGTTTGGTCACTGCGGCAATTTAAGTTTCCTACTTTAGATCTTGAGTGATTAGTATACCTAAGTAGTTTTGCTGTTTTGTGGTATGCAGAGCTTAATTTGCAATAGTATAGGGTAGATTAGGGTTTTTCTTGCCGATGTGGAGAACTCTGCATTTCTCGATGTTCAGCGAGAGTAACCATGTTTTCGACCAGTTTTCCATTGTTGTGATGTCATTCTGTAAAGTATGATGATGTGTCAGTGGGTTTGCAAACAATTTTGTGTTATCTGCATAACAATTCCATCATGCAGTAATTCCTTCACCCAGATCACAATATATAAGATGAACAGCATTGGTCCTAAGACAGATCCTTGAGGTACTCTGCTTGTAACAGTTCGAGATGTTGGAAGCTTTTCTCCGATGTGCACTTGGAATATTCTGTTTGAGAGGAATTCTCGGATCCATGCTAATAGTTTCCCTCTGACCCCCCATCATATTCTAATTTATGAATTAGTCGCTTGTGGGGGAACTTTGTCGAATGCTTTTGCATAGTCCATGTATATCACATCCGTACGTTGTTCTCGATCCAACGCCTTTGTCCATACATCGAGTGAGCTAATCAAATTGATGGTAGTTGATCTTCGTTGGACAAATCCGTGTTGTTCTACGGGGATCAGATTATTCCATCATGGGTGGTCTCGGAGTCTCTGGACTATTATTCTTTCCATTACTTTTCCCACGATGCTAGTCAAGCTTATCGGTCTGTAATTCTCTACTAGTTGTTTATCTCCTTTCTTGAAGATAGACGTAACCTCGGCCATTTTCCACGCGGAAGGTAATTTCGTTGTATGTAATGACTACTTGAAAATTTCATTAAGCATTGAGGCCAGTTGGGTTGCGCAGTTTTTCAAGTAAATTATCGGGATTCTATCGGGACCAGCCGATGAATGAATATTCAGTCTAAGAAGAGTTTGAGCTGTTTCAATATTTGTGAATTCGACATCTTCAATTGATTCGGTGTATCTGTAGGTTCTATCGTGTATACCTCTTCAAAGTAGTCTGCAATTTCCACAGGATTATATATTGTGAGCCCTTTACTTAGGATAATTCTAGGTGGACCCGGTTTGCTTCTTTTAGCTACAAAATTCATTATAGTTTTCTTCAACTTCATTTGTTCCATCTTCTCTATTTTTTTATTCTCTTCGATATTTTCAGAAGGGTCTTTCTCCTCCTCGATTACTGCTTGTAAAGTTGTGACAATTACCAGATGATCACTCTGTCCAATATTTGGTCTCAGAATGGAAGGGGTGATAATATCTTCTTCATTCACTAGTACCAAATTTAGAATTGCTGGGGTTTGACTCTCTCTGTACCTTGTGGGTTCATTGATTTTTTGGCTGAGATTTAAGTCAACACAATGTTGAAGAAATTCTCGCTCCACTTCAGTCTTGGAGGTAGCTCCATGTTTAGTCCAGGTAATAGAAGAAAAATAAAAATCCCCGTGATTGTGCATTCATATTACTATGCAGAGTTTGACAGTCGCGCTAGATACGGTATGATATTTTGGGGTGGGTCGCCTCATCTGATGCGTGTTTTCAAAATACAAAAAAAAGATAATTCGAATGATTTGTGGGGTGTCACTACTGGCAACATGTCGACCAATTTTTAAACAATGTCATTTTCATCACTATGACACACGAGGCTCTGATGAACTTGTTTTACCAATACATTCATATAAGATAGTTGATCATAATGTTTACTACAGGAGTGTGAAGCTGTATAATAAGTTGCCACAACGATTTAAGCATGTTCAGAATGACAACGAATTTAAAAAATTAGTCCGCGAATTTTTTATAAGTCAAAGTTTTTATAGTTTAGAAGAATATATGTTGTATCAATAATTAGATTCAATGCTTATTTATGTATAAAATGTTTATTTGTGCAAGATTATCATTTCACGTATTATTTCTGAGGTCGTGTCACTGAACATTCTGTCAATCCGACTTAATCATGGATATTTTTATTGTTGTGGGGATTGAATACATTCTTTATTAAATGATTAAATTAATAAATTATATACCTTATCAAGAATAAAATATTTATATGTAGGTTTAAATGTTATGTATTCTTTGTATGCACAGAAGTGTGGCAATGTGCATGCTCTTGTTTTGACTTGATCCATGCATATTTGTATTGTCTTGAGGATTCAATAAATTATTATTATTATTATAACTGGTTCACAATTTCCGCAGACTTTGTCAATTTATTCAAAGAGCCTGATATCCTCTTGTCTTGGTCTTGTATCAGTTGAAGGTGGTTTGTAGATTCCTCCAATGATAAATTTTAATCTACTGATCCCCACTCTCAGCCATAATGTTTCTATACCAGGATCTTCATGTTCGTGGATTGTCGTCACTCTCACTGTGGTCGAACCAATTCTCTGTTTAACATAGATGAGAACTCCGCCCCCTCATTTGTTGTCCTGTCGTTACGATAGATGGAAAAATCAGGGATATGTATCAGACTATCTGGAATGTTTGAATTCAGCCAAGATTCTGTAATTTCTATCATATCCGGTTGTACGGTGTTAACTTCCTCCAAATATTGATCAAACTTTGGCATTGCATTAAGTTAGTGTATAGAATTTTTGGGTTAATTGTTGAATTTATTGTTGTATTGCTGTTGCTGCTTCTTGCCATTTCCCTTCCCATTGACGATCTTTGAGTTACCCCTGATATATCTAATGACCAGATTTGAGTTCGATTTCTGTTTATCGATCAATTACTCCCTTAGGTATTTTAGCGTTTTTCTCTGCAATTGAGTTAGATCGTTATTGGCCTTAATCCCAGCAGGTAGCTTTCGGCTATTTTTCAGTATGTCTTTGGCTTCATTGGCGCTTTTCGTAACAACCTTGATTGGTCTAGGGTTGGTGACTTCTTTGTCTAGTTTACCTAGTCTCATTATGCATATCACACATTCTTCGGTATTCACGTCTAGGGTTCTCAGAATACTTTCTCCGGTTTTCTTATCTTCAGCTTGACGTCCCTTTGCATCACAAAACATTTAAAACTAAATTAACAGTCTATCAACCCCAAAGTCTTTACTTCCAAAAGGAAAACGGACAGTTAGCTCTAAATAACCAAGATAATTGCAAAGAACTTGCGAAATATTTTGAACAACTACTAAACTGTCCTGAGCCCTTAAACGGATTACCAACACTAAACCCTAAACAAACAAACCCAGATTCATTACCACAGAATGCAGATGAAATAATTAGGCAAATCAAGCGACTTAAAAGTAACAAAGCTTCTGGTGAAGATGGAATAACTGCTGAAGTTTTGAAATTCGCTGGTCCAGCTACAATCGAGGAAATAACCAAAATTCTACAAGAAGTTTGACGAACTGAACGGATTCCGGAAGATTGGAAAGATGCTCTAACCCATCCACTACATAAGAAAGGAGATAGAATGGATGCAAACAACTACAGAGGGATATCTCTTCTCCCAGTTTGTTACAAAATTCTATTTCAATGTCTACTAGACAGAGCACAGAGACGGTTAGAGCCTAAAGTTGGTGAATATGAAGCAGGTTTTCGACCGGGCAGATCCTGCCCTGAGCAGATCCTGAATCTAAAGTTGATACTAAGGCATCAAAAACTGCACAATAAAAATATTGTCTGTACATTTGTGGATTTCAAAAAAGCATATTATTCTATTGACCTCGAATCTTTATTCCAAATCTTGAAAGAACAAGGACTAGATCTGAAAACGCTGGCAATTATTAAAGCAACACTGATTAACACAAGGTCAAAAGTTAAATTCATGGGTGACATCTCAGAGCCTTTCGAAATTAAAACTGGAGTTAGACAAGGGGATGGACTCTCGCCACTTTGATTAACTGTGTTCTAGAAAAAGTAATACAGGACTGGCATGAAAAAAAGTCGGCCCTGAATAATGACCAGCCCGTTAAACTGGGGAGAACCAACATCAAAATAGATTGGCTGGCGTTTGCTGATGATCTAGCAGTTTTAGCTCAAGATATATAAACGGCATAAAAACAGATTGCAATCCTAAAAGAAACAGCAGAAAAGGTAGGATTCCAAATTTTCCTTGAAAAGGAAAAAGGGAAGGTTTTATTGAAACTCATTGTCGGTAACGATGGAGATTATATTGTAAATTCACCATCTTGGCAAGCTTGGAGCAGTTACAGTAGACTCTTAATTATCCGGCCTAATGTGATGGGCGGCTAGTCCGGATAACGTAAAAACCGGATGTTGTTAACTTATCTACATACATATAAATATACGTAGTACATGTATACATACGTATGTATATACATAGTACGTACTAATACTGTATCTACTAAATTTTGTTAAACAGATTTATTTCAACTCAGAACTTACATTTAAGGTATTACTATCTAAGGTATTACTATCGAAGATATTACTTTAGGTATTACTATCGAAGGTATTACTTTAACGTATGTACTATTAAAAAATGCATAGATAATACAATACATAATATAACACATATGTACATACATTTTTTGATTAATCTTTTTTTAAAGTCTTGTATTTTTGTCTATTTTGCCCTCCACTTTCTTAAACATATGGTATCTGCTAGCGTCACTTCCTTCTGTTGACTGATATACATGAGGGCTCCTTCAATCATTTTTATACCTTCAGAATGTGGAATCTGAGTTATTTTTTCTTGTTCTTGATTCTCTTCCATGACAGTCTCATTACCAACCGCCATTGTCACAATATCATCGTCGGTTACGGTCGTCGACTTCATAACTTTCCATCCAGCCTGTAATGTTCTCTAAATTCATACTCTCACAGCCGTACGGTACTTTTGCCATTAAAGAAAGAAGCTCTTGATTTCACTTGCATTCTCAATTTCCTGGCGCACATCACTTTCATCATCAAGTAACTTCTATGAACGTTCCAATGACATTGAAGTTATCTTCCCACATCTTTCGGATAACCATCTTATAACATCCTGCATATCAATTTTTTTCAGTGAAGTTATGTTGTTATCAATGGACGATATTAAAAAGCTGAGAAGTCGGCGCCGATATTTTCTCTTCAAAGCTTCAAGAACGCCCCGATCCATAGGATAACATATGGACGTTACATTTGGAGGGAAAAACATAAAAACGTTTCTGATATCATCATTCGAGTTCATTGTTGGAGCGTTGGAGTTCATTGTGGAGAGTTCATTGTGCGAAGTTGTTGGAGTTCATTGTGCGAAGAGGCATTATCGAGGATAGGAATAGCTCTCCTGGGCAATTTGTTAATGGCAAGATGCTTTTCTACAGCTGATACAAATTCGTTCTGAAACCAAGTTTTGAAAATTTTCGAGTTCATCCAAGCTTTTGTCTGATGTGTATACCACAGCGATAGAGAATATAGATTTTTTAGTTTTTTAAACGCTCGTGGCCTCTTGGATTTTCCAATTACGGTCAATCTAAGTTTATGATTGCCAGTAACGTTACTGCAGGCGAGAACAGTAACACGCTATTTGCTTTGCTTTTAATCTGGAGCTGCAGCTTCTTTTTTTGATGCAATAGTTTTTGCCGGCATTATTTTGTAATTTATCCCTGTTTGTTGATTCTCCAAAGTCTAATCGTTTTATCGCTTCAAGCCTTAGCTCAGTTGTCACGACAAACTCATAATGAAATAATTAAAACAGTTTTCGATCAAAAATCACGTACCCGCTTTGTTTAACCTGTCTATGCACTGAACGAAAGACGCAGTATTTGATATGTACGCTGAAAACTTTCGTGTTCTAACTTGTAAAATTTAAAACTCGCACGTGGCGCGCCAAGCCAGATAATATGGAGTTCGGATAGTTGAAAGTCTACTGTATTTGGTTTTAAAACAAGAGAATAATTTGATTAAGCGTGCTAAGGAAAACCATTGATTTAGGTGGCGTACTACGAAGTTTCGCACGCGTGCATTGATTTGCTCATTTGTATTTGTGATTGAGTAAAGCGAATAAGTTATGACATTTTATGCAAAATGTATAGAATTGAAGTTCGACCCGTTATAAAGTATTTTGTCTCGTGGAATTTAACCCCAACGGACATACAGAAAAGGCTAAATTCCACTAGCATTAGTTATTCCCATTTGTTTTCGCCAGTAAAGAAGTGAACTGTTTTTAAACATGGCCTATTGAAGATGGTAAACGTTCGTGACGTCCTAAAACTGGCTGCAACCGACAAAATCGTCTGAAAAATCCACCATGTCGTATTAAATGATCGCTGACCAAGGATACGCGAACTTCCTGATGTAAACATCTCAATTGACCGCATCCACAACATATCATATGTTTTCGATATGAAAAAGCTTTCTGCTCGATGTGTGCCGCATTTATTAACAGTTCATTCATCTGAATGAACTCTTCTCAATAGTGTTTAGACGTATCTGCTGATTTTTTCGTTTTATATATGTGAAGTAACATATAGAAATATGGATTACCATTGTATGCCAGAGATATCTCATCTCTGTGAGTCCAAACATTGAGCAGTCCAAACATTGAGTGGGGACAGTTGAAAGTTCACCAAAAAAAGAAAGCGATATGTAGGAAAAGTCATGACTACAGTTGTTCGGAATTCTCATGATGTGGTCCTTATAGACGGGGGTCCTGTCCTCACCAGAGAGTATTACGCTTCACTATTGGACTAATTAAAGGGTGTTATTCAAACTAAATGTCCACATCTAGTCAAAAAGAAAGTGCTTCTTCACCACGATAATGAGTATGCGTTCACGCCTCGAATTGTTGCTGCAAAACTCCTAAACTTATTTCTTCTTCCCAAACCCGAAGAAATGGCTCAGAATTGGATAAATCGCACTATACTGGGGATATTGAAAAGCTGAAGTGATAATCTGGTTGGTCTAAATGTATTAATCTTCAAGATAACTATGTGGAAAAATAAAAAATCTCTTAAATCAGTATTTTAATAATATAAAAGTTAATCATATAAACAGTATTTCCGATTAAATTAAACACTAAAACTCATTTTTTATCAGATGAATTATAATTACATGTGAATGTGCTTCAAGGTAAACCTCGACATGCAACCGTGAGTTCGCCAAAATGCGACCACAACCAACACGCGCAACAACCTCCACCATCACAACAAAAACAACACTTACAGCTACAGGCTGCACCCAATCAATCGTCTAATCCACAGTCACCACATTCTGACGTTCCCAGTTCTTTTTCTACCGTTCCTTCGGCCTTCGATTTAGCGCCACCTGTTGGGCTACATAGCGCACAATCTTCACCCACGGTAGCCCAGTTCGATGGCGTTATCATTGAAGGTGGAAAAATTATAAAACTAGAACGCATGAAACAAGAAGAAATCATCAACTGCACTTGCGGATTAACAGAGGAGGACGGACTAATGATTCAGTGCGAACTGTGCCTTTGTTGGCAACATGCCTACTGTAACAACATACAGAGAGAGAGTGAAGTGCCTGAGAAGTATATCTGCCATATATGTCAGCATCCACAAAAGGAAAGAAAGTCAATGAAGTATTGGCACGATCAGGATTGGTTGAAACAAGTAAGTATTTAAGAATTTTTATAACACTGCTTAAATATGCTTCTCACAAATAAATATGTATATGTCGGTAAATCAAAAAGTCAGTGCGCTTCTCGTTAAAACTTTATATTTTTGTTTTATTCCCTTAATTATTTTTCACCTTTTAAGAACATACAGATTAATTCACCAGAACATATAGATTGATGAATTTCCTGAAACAGCTACTATTTCTAAGAAAACATATCGCCTGTTAAAAGATAAATCGGCAAGCCGAAATAATAAAATTATTTTATAATTTTCAGACAGTTTTCTTGAATTTTCATATTGGTTTTTAATCTCATATTCTCGTATCTCGTATCTCTCACATTTTCATATACATTCATTTCTGAATCGGTTTCATACAAGACCAAAGAAAATGTTTGGATAATTCGAGAAACCTTCTTGTTTATGTATACATATACATTGCTTAAATCAAATAAGGAACAAGACGTAACTGTAAAAATACATAGTCTCAGTGACTATAAGTCACTGAGTATCAAATACTCAGTGATAAGAGCACCATCATTTTTTTACATCGGAAAACCCCTTTTTTTACATCGGAATTGCGACAACTATGAAGAAAAGATATTTTCATCGCTATAGTCAAAAAATCGATAACGTGTATACTTTTTACTCATAAGTTAGAAATATAATCAATAATTAGTTACGAACTTAATATAATCAGCCAAACTAGATGGAAAGATTTATGACCATGCGGACATGAATTGTAAATTGGTGTCAATTCATGCTGCCTAAAAATTCTACCCAATTCTCATTAGATACATTTTATGTAAAAAGACCCGGAATTTCTCATTTATAAAGCCCGCGTAAAATATTCTTTCGTTTTCTTTTCTACTGTAAGATGGCATCACTATGCCTAGATACAATATCCAATTTGAACATGATAGGTCGACTAGTTTGTTCAGCTCATCATGGTTTTGTTAGTCGACGTCAAGCTTGTGCTGCGATTTAACTATGATAAAAATATTGAGCAAAAAATTTGCCTTAAATTTAGTGTGTCAAACGAAATTTCGTGTGTCCAATCACTGAAAATGTTGAATCGTGCATATCAAAAACACAGTTATATTAATAGTATAAAACATTCAAAGATGGTTGAGAAGTGGTAGTTGATTAACTCATTCTGGTCGACCTTCAACGTCTACGAACGACGATAATCAAGAAATTGGTGCTCGAAAATCGTCGTATGAATCTCAGACAGTTGGTTCAAGAGGTGAATATATATTTTAAGACCGTTCATAACATTATGACTGATATTTTGGGCATAAAACGCGTCGCCGCACGACTGGTTCCGAAAGAGCTTAATTTTGTCCAAAAAGAGCATCGAAAGCAGGTCGCTGAAGAATATGATTTCCTGAGCTTCTATGGACTCTACCTTCATAAAATGTATCGTAACAGGCGACGAGCATTGATTTACGAGTACGACATGCAAACAAGCCGACAGTCTTGGGAATGGCGCTTCGAAACCGAGCCGAAACCGAAAAAACCGCGTCAAAGTCGCTCAAAAATCAAGGTTATGCTGAAAATCTTCTTCAATTACCGTGTTGTGGTGCGCACCGAATTTCTTCCAGAGGGGCAATAGGTGAATAAGGAATACTAACTAGGTGTCATGAAGCGAAGAATATCTGCATAAAACGGCCTGATTTGTTGAAGGACAATTCATGGAGCTTGCACCGTCGCACAAAGCCATCGTTGTGCAAGTGTTTTTAGCCAAAAACGCAATGAACATCATCGACTAAGCACTGTACTCGCCTGATATGGCCCCGTGTGACTTTTTCTGTTCCCTAAACTAATATTACCACTTAGATGAAGGAATTTTGAGTCAATTAAAGCCATAAAACAAAATTCGCTGAACGAACTAAAGGGCATACCTCAATGAGCCTAGAACAATATATGGAGGATTGGATCAAGTGGTGACATACTTGTATTAGTAATTAGTAATAATTACTAATAGTAAATTAGTAATTACAATGCTCATGTATGTTAGTAATTACAATGCTGTCTCACATAAATTGAGCATGATTTTGGCTTTCGGGATTACATCAAATTGTGTCTGTACTATTCCGTGATATAATAGTTGTAGTGGTTTATATACAGTTGCAAGTAATAATGAACTACCATCAGCATCATCACTATTAAAAACGAGTGACGATGTCAAGTAAATACGGAACCAATGAAGTTAAATTCATTTATTTAAAAAAACGCGGACCAGAAAGCCGATGTGAAGAGACGTATTTTTATTGTGCAAAGTGCTTGGTACTAATACAAGGTACGTCTCACGGAAAACAGGACTTTTTAAAAATAGCTATTTTTAGTGGCGCCATCTTTTGAAGAGGCTAAGCGTTGGAAAGGTGCATCCTTCACTGACACTCTGACAACATTTCATAACAGTCGGATCATTAGAAACCAAGTTATCGCGCTTTATTATAGGCGCTTATTAATACCATCGGGCGAAAAATTAACATCGAACAAAGAGCGAATATTAAGTTTTGTTTTGAACTTGGTAAAATATTTACCGAAATGTTTCAATTAATGAGACAAGTGTATGGTGAGGATTTATTTATCCCGTGGCAGAGTCCACGAGTGATTTAAACGATTCAAAGAAGGTCGTGAGGACATCAAGGATGACGAACATCCTGGTCCGAAAAATTGGTGATTACTCAAAGTAATATTGAAATTGTGCGTAAATTTATAAAAAGTCAGCCAAAATCTTCATTGCAATGTCCAAAGATTTAATTCACCGTATTTTGATCGATCATTTGGGACTTCGGAAGGTTTGTGCAGAATTTGTTCAACACAAATTGACCGTCGACCAAAAATTTCCTCGAATCCAACATTGCAAGACTTGATTAAAGGGTCGAAAAAGGACAAAAAGTTCAAGTACAGCATTGTTACTGGCGATGAGACGTGGTGTGTTGAACATGACCTAGAAACCAAGCGTCAAATTGCCGAATGAAAGCACCTGATAGAGCCAAAATCCGAAGAAAAGCCGTCTCGAGAAGTGAAAAATCAAAACAATGTTGACTTGTTTCTACGATTCAGAGGGAACTGTGCACAATGAATTCGTTCCACCTCGTCAACTGTTGCCGTGTATTGGTCGTAATGCGGCCACAATACCGTCAACAAGGCAGATGGCGCTTATTTTTTTCCTTTATTTGGGTTTTTCGCCACTATCTAAAACTCAAAAAATATTAAAAAAAAAAATCTGTTCTTATGTAAATAAAGAATAAAAAACGAGACGTTATCGTTAAAAGTTCGAGAAACTTCATTTTATGAAGGACTATGAAGCACTATGAAAGGACAGCGTTATGCCGACATTAAGCCATTCAAAAGGCGTCGGCCGCCATCCTGAAGGAAATATCTTTGACCGAGTTCAAAAATTCATTCGTCAACCCAATTTACTGTCCCACGTTCTATTGACGCGCAAGGAGACTATTTTGAATACAAATAATTATTTTTGCCGAAAAAATTAATATTTGTTTTTTTTTAGAGTCCTGTTTTCCTTGATACGCACCTTTTTCATACGTGTATTACCTTTTCCCATAATTAAAGCTAATTTTTTAAATTAAAAAATACTAAGTGGTCGTAAAATATTAAGCAAATATTAACTGCCTATTATGAAAATAACTTATAGTAAAAGACTTTTTTAAAGGATTGAAGCCGAAAAAAAGTGGAAAAAATTCAATCAAAACCAAGACTCTCCAGATATGTGGTAGGAACAGAGGGAGAGAGAGAAACAGAATATGTAGTTTAATGAGTTCTTATTTTGGTTTGAGAGTTACACTTTCTGCGGAAAATCACTCACGTAATACAATCAATTAATCAATGAATAATTTTGCTCTAATCTAACTTAGCTGAGATTAAATAATTTGAATTAAGATTTTACTTACTAGTATACTTTAGTGTTTGATAACTTATTTACTCTAAAATTATCATATAACACAAAAACCGCACTTTTTCTCTGATTTTCACACATTGTGATTAAGCTAACTTGAAGATCTTTATCCTCTCGAATATTTGTATTGTCCAGGAGCTGGATAACCTCGATATTCATATGGTGAAGTAGTCGTTCATTACTACTAGCAAATTTCATAATGGCTTGAGCAACAGTATCCATCTGAAGATCCGAATGAAGATCAACATTGTGGAGGTGCTATGGTGTATCGAGGATTTTCCTTAGTACTAGATTTTGAAATCGTTGTATAACTTCACTGTTACTTTAACTGACACAGTCCCAAAGCTGAAAACCATAAGCCCAAACAGATTTCAAAATCGGCTTGTAGAGAAGCAGTTTGTTGTAGATGGAGTTTCTTACTACTAAACTTCAAAAATATTATGCCCAGTTCTTCACATTTCTTCTTGAAATGGACAAAAGAATATCGAGCGTCCAGTCATTCTCAGATATTTTATCGAATTAGAATACAGAATTTGAGTATTGTTTATTCTATTTGGTAAATATTGATTTGTTTGTTGGTGAAGTTGACATGAACAGATGTGCCTTCATTCAGTTTGAGTCTCGCATCTTTTGGTCCATTGGAAATTGTCTGGCCACTTTTTCGTAGCATTTTCCGACCGGTAAGATTGCCGTGTCCTCAGCAAATGTCACGATAGACTAGTATACAGCAAGTAGAGTACCGGACCCAGCACATTACCTTAAGGTACTCCTGCTTGAATTTCTTGTAATTCCAGCTTCAAATCATTCAAATGAACCATTTGAATGAGGCAGTATTTTTTTACCATGTTTCTTTGCAGCTATACCACTGCAATTTGAATATTACAATTATTTCATCTGCGATGAGATTAAATCATCTGATGATAGTAATATAGCGAAAGGCGCGTTTATGAATTAAAAACAAGTGATTTGGTATTTAGTTTGAAATGATTGGTGATAATAAATGTACCACCATTACTACATAAGAAGATAATATGCTCACATATTTTTAGGGTACTTTACCGATTGGATCTTACCATGCGAGGGATGACGAAGAATTGCGGAGAAGGTTCGAAAAACTGAAAAAGTGTCATGACCTTTCCGGTGGATTATTAGAACTTAGAGAATATCTACATGCATTGGCATATAAGTTAAAAATAGCTGAGTAAGTATTAAGTAACAATATATTAAAATTATTTTCAGTTTTTCCTTTATGTTTATAGTTAATATAATTACTACTTTTGCATTAAGATTAGTAATACACCATTAATAAAGCTATACTTCCTAACATAAGATTAACCTTTAACTACCCGCGCCTTGAACTTTAACGAAACTACCCGCGCGGTGTATTCTGAACACCACATCTATTACTGCGAGATTGAGTACTTATATTATTGTATTAGGACAAAAAAATACATCGTCTTGAACAATTATTATTTATTAGAAATATAACCATAAATGAACATAATGATTGATAATAAACAAAGAGAAAGTTTTATTCGCTACATTCGCTGCTACTTTCACCATTCTTGCATAAATCACATGTAACAATAGCAATCATATGTTGTTTGCATACTGATTTATTGCAACTGCCGCAGATGATTGTTGTAACTCGATTCTTTTTTCTACCGGACATAAAACATCTCGCACGTATTTTTGAAGGTGGCTCCTCTTCAGCCCCTTCCCGGATTTTTTGTGCCAAGTAGTCAGTCTGTCTTTAGCAATAAAGTATTTGTTCTTTTCGTTTACTTCTTCTAAATCATCAGAGTCGTTATCTTCAATTTCTGATTCAGTCATGCTTATTTTCTCAGCTCTTCAAATTCCGCTTGTGTCAATTTATTTGGGTTTCTTATTTTTACTTTGCTCCTAAAATTTAATAAAATATATGAGACTCGACAAAACCCTTAATTCAGTGGAAAACCCTAACGTGCAAATCAACGTTAAAACATCTCAGTTATACTTACATAACTACTCCCGCGGTGTATTTTATACACCAGACCGCAGCACACGTACGAAACTGCGGAAAAACTAGTTCAACATGCCACTATCAAAACAATACTGCGTGAGCATTTAGTACACATTGGGCTTAGGTTACGTAGAGCGGTATGGGTGGGGGAAACCGCACCGTGATACGACAGCATTTCTTGGAATGCCTTCCTGGTCCTTCTTTTTACACCAACGTGGGTAGTTAAAGGTTAAGTAACAAAAATACTTTATAGTCTTTAAAGTTTATTACTGTGAATACTTCAAAGAGTCAATATAAATAAAAATTTCAAAAATGTATACAATATGAAGAACATTAAATAAGACATGCTAATTCGACAAAGATCGAAGTGAAATTATATAAAGGACTTTGAACAGAAGACTTGATGACTCATTGAGCAAGACTAAAAGAAGGATAAAAACATTGACACAACTCCAAAAAAAAAATTAAAGCATACCAAAAAAAGAACAAGAATATTACTAATTAAAAGAATTGAGACTTATGCCTAAATATTCACTATATTTAAAAATTGTATGACAATTCTTGCGACCGACCTTTTTTAAATATGAAACTACAATGACTGGATGTCGAAACAGTTGTCATGCAATTTTTAAATATAATAGAAATTTAGATGTATCAGTTCTTTTATTTAAAATGAATTTCCATCCATTATCGGTTTCCTCATTTAAGTACACGCTCTATCAAAAAGATAGAGGCAGTAAATTAATATATAGTATTTATTCTACAAACCTTTAAATCAACATAAATGTATTTGCAATTATTCTCATTCTAAACCTTAAATGGAATCTGCGTCAACTCTTAATCCATATAAAGTAAATATTTTTTCTAGGGATAGCCTGTTATTGTTGACTTTGAATGAATTCAATCTAGGACAAGAAGATAAAAACAGATTGTTTATCTTTAAATTCAGGATATTTTAGTGCACGATTGTAAACTTTGTACACCTATAAACTAGCTTTCAATTTTTACTTAGTATTTATTAATATTTATGAACAATATTTTAGCTATGGGTCGTGGCTCGAAACTTAGCGAGCAAGGAGAGAGTGAAAAAGAGGACGGATTTTCTAATCGTGAAATTGCCAAAAAGATTTTACGTTGTGCCTCAATAGTGGACCATTTTGTTAATAAGGATAAAGACTATAGCAAAAGGAAAAGTTCTGGACGACCTCAATCAGTTACAAAGCTAATTTTGAGAATTGCTTCAAATTCTTACCTAGCTATGGTGCGCATTATGCAGGAAATAGTCGCCCAAATAAATGTCGGTAATATCCAACGTCTGCTTATGAAAACTCAGTGGAACACAAAGACAGTCTGCTTGGAGTTACTACAGAGTAGTAGAAATTATATTTAGCGACGAAATAAAGTTCAACCTCGATGGTTCAGATGGATACCAACATTACTGACTTCAGAAAAAACAAAGTATATTGGTTATGGTTTGGGCAGCCATTGGGTAATTTCAAAAAAATCTTTAGTTTTCATGGAAAATCCGGTGAAATTTGAAAAATATATAAGTAGGCTAAAAGTCCAAAGGCCATGTATTACTTTTCATGTTCCATTCTCCACAGTCCAAAACTTGTTAAAGATTGGTTTCAAACCAAAAATATAGATGCTTTGGAATGGCCCGTTCTCCAGATTTGAGCATTATAGAAAATGTTGGGGGACTTCTATCAAGAAAGGTTTTCAACAATTGTAAGCAGTTGAAACAAAAAATTATTCAAAAACAGATCAATAGGGAACAGGTCCTTGTTTCAAACAATTGCTGGAAGAATGTTTGAAGTAATTCGGGTTAATGGAAAATTTATGAAGTACTATTAACGGTAAAACTGTATAGATGTTAACAAACAGTGTTCTCTTTTCATTGTATTTTAAATGTCTCTTATCTTTTTACCTCAATACAAAATAACAAAAAAATTCAGCCCTCTTCAAATCTAGGAATTGTTTTATTTTATCACGCTAATTCGCGTAATAAATATTACATGGAAATAAATTTACTTGAAGTTAAATCCTGATGAAGTTCTATACAAAGATAGAATGAAGTTCTATCCAAAGAAATATATATAAACTCAAAACTGTCAGTGCCTCTATCTTTTTCTCGGAGATTGTATATTACTATTTTATCTACGGATTAAACGAAGAATAAGTTTACCATTAAATTGGTACTAAGCTTGGATAACTTTTAAGTAGTAGATGCTGGAAAGGGATTAAATATATAGGGTTTTCCATTAAGGGGGCTCGAACTTTAAATGTGAATAAAACAAGTTGTGTATGCGGTATTATTCTTGTTTTTTATTTGAAAGAGTATGCAAATTCATTATGTATTGAATATGATATCAGTCAAATATCTACCGCCGCTTCGCTGGGCGGGGCGTATTCGAAAGGTCCAATTTCTTGATAAATCGACCGCATAAATCGGGCTCGATATCTTTGATGACATTGGTTGTGTCTGCGGCTTATTTGGTTAGACCCGTTATTTAATGCAGCCCCCCACAAGAAAAAGTCTAATGGCGTTAAATCGCACGATCTCGGTGGCCAGTTGACATTGCCGAAATGCGAGATAATCATGCCGTCGAATGTGTGGTGCAGAAGATCCATTGTTACATATGCTGTGTGGTACGTGGCGCCGTCTTGTTGGAACCACATATCGTTGAGATCCATATCTTCAAATTTAGGCTACAAAAAATTGGTTATCATCATCATGTACTTCTTACCGGTAACAGTTATGGCGGTGCCAGCTTCATTTTGGAAGAAGTATGGGTCGATGACCACGCCGGACCAAAATCCACACCACACATTGGCTTTTTCTGGATGCATTTGCAACTGATAGGTCTCATGTTTATTGTTATCTTCTCAAATGTGACAATTTTGCTTGTTGACATAGCCATTCATCCAAAAATGGGCCTTGTCGCTGATGATGATTTTCCGTCCGAAATTAAGGTCCATTTCCAACTG
Source organism: Cosmopolites sordidus (assembly GCA_031761425.1). NCBI lineage: Eukaryota > Metazoa > Arthropoda > Insecta > Coleoptera > Curculionidae > Cosmopolites > Cosmopolites sordidus. The sequence goes on along the minus strand of JARFXV010000440.1, from coordinate 229,509 downwards.
CTCCAGAGCCTAGTCAGCGAATGCTCGACGAGGCCTATGGTCGTTTACCTGGTCAGTTCCTAGGTCAATTGAATTTTGTACGGGTACGCATTCAAGTCACGACGCAAAATTCACCAAGTTGAGGTCTGCGAAAGGCCAAGTTCTTGGGCGCGACGAGGAATTGACTGTGTCGGATTATCCTACACACTCTCGATCACTGCAGAAATGTTTTCTGCAGACCTGAAGTGTCGACGACGTACGGGTGTTTGGTTGTTTACAGTTGATTCGAATTTGTTCACCAAACGACGAATAGTCGATTCAACAGGACGATTGTGTATTCTTGTATTTGATTGTATTTCAAAATCCAAATAACTATCGTTATATTTAAGATATTTCCGTTTTTTGCACCCCCGGTAATTGTCGATGCTTGATCACTCTCACTTAAACTGTCAACTTGCTTAATTAATAAAAATCTTTCCATTTTGCTACCGACTTTTTACGAAAATACAAAGCGACACAATCAAAACAAAGCAAAACCTTTTTTCGCGTGCATGTATTTCGTAATGAATCTAAATAAAATAACGATCGCGGGCACTGCGATGGTAGAGAGGGGCGCCAACGTCGGTTTGTACGAGCGGGAATAACTACCGGTGAACGCAGCCAGCGAAGCATGTAGATCGCGCAATTTAAAGAGAAACATGAGCGACACATGGCGCCCCTGGTTACACCCCCTGGCACTGCGGCGCACCGTTTGGGTGCCCCTGGTGTAATGATTTGCACACGTTGCTTAACACTAGTTGCCAATACTAATTACTATGATCTCCAAATTTGACGACTCTAGCCTCGCCAACATGACTGCTATTCACTGTTGAAGTTCGAGCGCTCCTATTGGAAAACGCTATATAATAAAAGTAATTCGTCAATTAAATTTTTTAGTATTGTTGAAACCACAGATAAATCTAACTAAAGATGGCTTAGGGCCGGTTCTACAGTGTAACACAATGCCCGTTCTACAGAACGGGCGTTTCAAATTTTATTTCAATTATAGCTTATACCTGGTATATTCTTCCATGGGAGAACCGGCCCTTAATTGTATAGTTGCTTTTCTTTTTTTACTGAAACGACGATGAAAACAGCTAAGACTAAAACCGCTGCTGCTTTATTAAAGAAAAAAAATTACCTCATACTTCACATTCTTACATTTCTCCATCCAGTTATTATTTTTTTTATACAAGATGATCATATAAAAAGTTTAAGATTATACAAGCAAATTACTTGTAAACAAAGTCGAAAGGTTTTGGCCTCCACGGACGCAATGTTTTTGCTCGTTCATTCGAACATTCATACTGCTTTATTAACCGAATAGTTATTTTATATATATATATATATATATATATATATATATATATATATATATATATATATATATATATATATATATATATATATAATATATATTTTCGTAACACTTCTTGAGATATTTGCCTGATATAAAGTTTAATACTTATGTCTTATATATGCAATCATTCTGGTAAGTGGAGAATTTGTCAAAGGTGATATTATAATGTTTGTTGAATTTGAAGAGTTTTTTTTTCGCACAATTTCAAATTTTATGAATATTAAAAGTTCTAATTAAAACATATTTATTTGATTAACAGAGCTAAAAATCATCCAAAACTCTATCTATGGTCCAAACCATGGGAGAAGTCTAAACTGCCCGAAAAATCTGACGTCAAGGACGAAAAATCAATGGGGTCCAAAATCAAGATTGAAAACATGGATCATCAATATGTTAAAAATGAAATTGGTGTCGAAAAACAAGAGGCGCAAAATGATTCAATGTTGATGATGATATTGAAAGAAAACAAAGAGGATGTTCCAATGCTGAACGATCACAACAGTATGGCTCCCATTATACCCAAACCTGAAGCTGCGATCGACTCAGATGACTGCAGGTTGAATTTGTTGGACCACATTTCTCATGCTGAATCGTTGATAGAAGAACGATTAGATGATTTCGAGAAACAATTTAACGAATTAGAAGAGGGAATCAACTTAGAAATGGAAGATGACTATCCAAAAACTAGACAGGCGATACAACTTTTAATGAGAGATTTAGAAACGTTAAAAAAATTTAGCGAATTGCCGATGATTTAAATGATTTTTATTGTTATTTGACATACTAGTATAGTTATGTGTATTCAATACATTGTTTAATATAGGTATATTATGTTTTATTTTATGTTTATTGAATCATTTTAAAATACATTTTTCTTGCAATTTAAGCTCTATGGAAAATAAATAATAACAGAGTCAAGAATAAAACACTAGTCATTTTTAACAAATTTATTTCAATGTAGCTCTACAGTTTACCTACTGTTTACCTCTATTGTTTACCTCTACTGTTTCCCGCAATATTCTCCCAATACCTAACGTTCAGTCTTTTAGGTCTTCCTCCTCTACATTTCGTCACTTCCTTCTAGGTTTTCTCCTCATTTTCTTTGTATTTATTCCTCCTTTGAGTCATAGATAATATAGGTAACCTTGCTACATATCGTGTCCATTTAATCCATTGTGTTATTACCGTACTTGATATAGACTTTTTGAAGATTTTCAGGGGGCCTTAATGTGTTCCTATTTTTCATCCACTTTTTATAATTCCATATATTATATTTTTTTCCTATATTTCAATATTATTTTCACCTGCTTTGTTCAACAGCGCACAAATGTATAATCTCTCCTTTGTTATTTTGATACCAACATCAATTTAAACAGTTTAATCAATACACCTGCATTTTTATTTTCTTTATTTATTCTTGTTTTAATTTCCCTGCTTCGTTGTTATTATTATTAATTAGTACCCCTAGATATATAAAGTTTTCTAAGATTTGAAACGTGTACTTTTTTCAAACTAAGAGGTGTAATAAGTAATGTGGATTTCTTAAACCTTTAATCATCTGTTACTTACATGGATTTATAGGCCATTTTTACTAATATAGGTCTCAGACCAATATTTTAAGAAACTCGGAGTTGGTTTTAAAATGTAAGCTGTCAAACTGCGCCTTACAGTTTTTTAAGAAAACCTTATTTTTTACCAAGCTGACACATTTTATTCTCCATTTTTTATAAAACAAAAAAATGAAACTAAATGAAAGTGATGCGTTTTTAATATAACACAAACAAAAAAAAATACACAGAAAAATCTGAAGTATTTCTATTTCCTATAATCCGCAAATGCCATATGTACAAATACAAAAAAAAACAGACTACAGAAAACAATTATATTCAAACAAAAATTTACTTCCCACAACGATACAATGAGTAATGAATTTTATGCAATGTCTAGTCCCCACCTACACTACTGCATTCTTTAGATATAGGTATCAAATGTTCTGGACACATAAGTTTGGGGCACCTGTAACAACTGGATCTAGTTTTTCTACTGTCACTGTAACTACATCTAACATAAGTAGTTTTTTCTGGGCCACTTATTTTCATTTTCAATCCCCCATATTTCTACTAGTCCAGGGCCACTTCGTCTCTTTATGTGTGCATTCACTATAATATATATATATATATAATATATATATATATATATAATATATAATATATATATATATATATATATATATATATATATATATATATATATATATATATATATATATATATATATATATAATATATAATATATATATATATATATAATATATATATATATATATATATATATATATAATATATATCACTATAATAATAATAATAATTTCCGCTTTGCCACTCACTTTGTCGATGGTATCTGAGAAATGCATAGTACGCAACAAATTATTATTATTTCGGGGAATATATGAAACAAGAGTTACTTGATCTTGACAAGTGTTTTCTGGACGCTTCACATTTACTAAATACGGTGGAATTTATTTCATATTTTTCCTAAGTGTTCCTACTATGATCAGACCGTGATCATTCAGAAGTTTATTTGCCAATTATATGCTTGTAAAAAATTCTACTCGTGGAATTAATACCATATTTGATGTATCCAACTGATAGGGACCATCGAGCTGTTTCGCTATGTAAACTTCCATAGATGTGACATAAAACATTTTGGCATCAACTAAGACATAAACTTTGATACCACCTACGAGGCTTATTTGGCATATAAACCCTAAAATTGCATTTACCCCGTAAACCTTGAAGTATTCATCTACTGTTGCAAAATGATACATTGACTAGTATTTTGGTAAAGTGGCAGTAAAGCTTTTAAAAAATTCTCATATAGCAGCCATATTATCAAATTGTGCTCTAACCAATTGTACCGCGTTTCTTTATCATCGAAACGTATATTTCGCAGAAGAAAACGAAATCTCTCCAATGACATAGTGAGGCGATATATCTCCATGGACATTCCGTTTGTTTTAAACAAATTCTTGACATTTTGATGATTGCTTTTTATTGCTCCTGAGATATATAATGCTCCAATTAATTTCAATTCAATTACATCAGTTTTATTAGCAGTTCTGTTAGTCGGGTCATAATTCTTCGTGTCTGTATATTTATTCGTATACTGTACTATGCTTTCCAATATACTGTCAATAAAAAAACAAACTCCAAATTTCGAATGATTCTTCTATCTAATGACCAATTTTGTTGACTCCTGGTACTTGCGTTACAGCTCTTTGAGAAGTTGGATGCTTTCTCCACCTAGTAATTACATCTTTTCCAATAAAACATAAAACTAGTTTTATGCCTAGGTCCATCTGTTGATACAGTTTCATTATAAGAAGAATCTTCTTCAGAAGTTTAACTTCTGTTTATCTTTGTACCTTGAACATGTCAACATTTAAAGAAATTAAGAACGGTCATTTCAATCGTTTGGATGCTATTTGTATACCATGGAAGGAAGATCTGTTAGGTTTGATAATGATCTGATGTTAGCTGATCCCCAACAAACCATCCAGGGAGTAGCCACAAAGTTAAAACTTCATAGACTACAATACAATTGTGTTTAAAACAACTAAAGTTCAAAGAGAAGGAATGTGACAAATCAACTTTCGATTAAACGTGTGACCAACAAAATTTAATGGGTAACCATCTGCACAATGAAGCCAGTGAGTCACTATTGTCATTATTGATCACTATTTCAAAATCGTGTCACATTTCTCACTATTTTCGAAATTTGGTCACTATTTCAGAGCTAAGAAGTGGTTAGAATACAGTGTGCGAGATCTAGTTTGTCCTTATATTGTTATAATCTATGGTAAGTGTGTACAATAAATTTTCTTTCCTATGCGAAACTCTGAGTTCGAGATGGGCTTAAAATGTACGACAGTCGGCCAGTTTTCGTCCCCTTGACAAGGAAGCTTGTGTCACCTGGCCGCAATGCGTATCGAAAGTATGAAGAGTACATGCAAGAGCAGCGCGATGAAGAGGTGGCACGAATCAGAAAACAGACCGAGAATGAAGAAGAACGCCGTCAAAGGAAGGCAAATGAACAGCAACAACGAGCAGATAGAGAAACAATCGCGAATCTCGAAAAGAACTCGAAGAGAAACACGAGGCAGAAAGAGAACAGAGGAAAGCCGCCAACCAACTATTAGAAGACGCAACCAAAAAGCTGGAAAATGCATTGAAGAAGAACGGTATGACAATGGCGAAGGTGGCTCAAGGAATGCTAGCACGGGCGAAGGCTATGAGAAAGAGAGTTGAGAAGTACTACAAGAAAAGTGCGCCACTGCAGAAGAAAGTAAAGAAAAAATCAACAAATTCAGAAGTTATTTCAAAACCACACCGGCAAGAGAAGAATGGGCCCCGAAATGCATTGAAGAAGAACGATATGACAATGGCGAAGGTGGCTCAAGGAATGCTAGCACGGGCGAAGGCTATGAGAAAGAGAGTTGAGAAGTACTACAAGAAAAGTGCGCCACTGCAGAAGAAAGTAAAGAAAAAATCAACAAATTCAGAAGTTATTTCAAAACCACACCGGCAAGAGAAGAATGGGCCCCGAAGAGCATGAAAACCCTGACGACCCTGAGCGGGCCCCTTTGCGTTAATTTTATAATATAATAATAATAATTGTCATAATCATCATTACTATTAATAATATAATAATCATGATAGAAAGCATATGCAGGTTTAGCCTAGACAGTAGAAATATAGTAAAAGCTATAAACACTTTTGCTAATCCAGCCTTGACATGTTCCTTTGCAATTATATCTTGGTCAAACAGATATCGAAAGGCTACAATGAATAATTAGAACTATACTAACAAAATATAGGAAACACCACCCGCACAGTAGTAAAAAACGACTTAATATTACTAAGAATTGAAGGAGGGGGAGGAATTTTAAATATAGGTAATCTACACGAAAAACAAATATCCAGTTTAAGAACATATTTCCATTAAAGAATGATCGAATGCCCGATATATGTCAGCATGTGTTTAGCTAATGATAATTATACCTCTCTGAATCTTAAACGGATGGAACGACAAAATGAAAGCATTCAGATAACTGGAACAATTATACAAGAGAAAAATATGTCTCTACAGGGTAGACACCCTCATGATCTTGACCGTCATGAAGTCGACAAGAGTGCGTTGAACGTCTGGTTGACATGGGGAGGTCTTTTTCCGCAGACTGACGGCTTTATATGCGTAATTCAGGATCAAGTCGTGCACACTAAGAACTACCAAAAATATATCATAAGGATGCACGGGTATCAGATGACACATGTAGGAAATGCCACGAAAAACCTGAGACTATCCAACATATTGTAGGATTTCTAGGTTCATCTCTCAGATGAACTATCTTCACCGTCATAATCAGGTGACCAGTATAGTCCACCAGAAGCTAGCAAGTCGTAATAGCCTTATAACAGAGCGACTTCCCTATTATAAATACACCGCAGAGGCGGTACTAGATTCAGCCGATTTCAGGTTATATTACGAGCGAACAATAATAACCGACAAAACCGTGCACAGTAATAGGCCAGATATTATATTACTGGACAAAAAGAAGAAAACCGCATTCCTAATCGAGATAGCTGTTCAAAACACACACACCATTCAAACTGCTGAAGAAAAAGTACAAAAATATATAGACCTCAAGTTAGAAATAAAGCGGATATGGAAGTTAAACCAAGTCCATATTGTGCCATTGATAATTTCAAGAACTGGCATTATACCAAAGAATCTGAAAAATAACATAAAATTTCTGGGACTAGAAAAGATCTGTTTAAAATAATGCAGAGGGCAGTAATCCTTAATAATTAACATTTTTGGAGGAATGAAGTTGTTTTGGCTACGGCCCGCACTTCATTTAAAATCCAGCTTAGCTGGGAAAAAGATAGAAAGGATAATAATAAAGGATAAAAAACATAATAAAGGAAATGATAATATACAAATAATATAATAATAATAGTACAAATTACTTTAATCTTTATAAATATTCTCATCCTTTTATCGTAGCATTTGTCTTGTATTGATCTTCCTATATCCTACAAATTTCTCATGGAATTACTGCAAATGAACTCTGAAATGGCGATAAAAAATACGACTAGCTTTTACAAAAGTTCTTAAATTGGTTGGGAAAATGTCACTATTTGACGGAAAAGTGTCACTATTTCTGTGTAAGATACGTCACTATTCTACTATTTTTGACCCCCTGAAGCGCTGGTAACCCTGCACCTGCAGTGCACTTTTATCATGCATGTTAGGCAGATATCCTTTTCTTCAACATATTGTTTTTGGAGATGAAAATCGGATTTTATATAGCAATGCATATAAGAAAAAACTATTGTTAACACCAGGACAGCCACCTTTGTCCACTTAAAACCAAGTCTTCACCCTAAATAAGCATTCATTTCGGTATGGTGGGATTTTAAATCAATTATTCATTAACAGCTTACAACCAACCAGCGAAAAAGAAAATTTGTGTGCAAAAATCCTTTTGCCTTATCTATTGTATTAGTATTCATTTTTTACCTAACCTAAAATTTTTCTAGCCGGTGTGAATTATTTGATGCACGACCTTCAGTTATCAATAAGAAGAAATTACGTACAAAATATTGTTGGGAAAAATTTTAATCCACTATATAAAGCAATCATCATTTGCAAATACGTAAGTACATTTTTCAGCATAGTCTCGTTTTTATACAATACATAACACTACGTACTGATCACTTGTGTAATGTGTGTGTAAATAGCTAAGGAAATTAAATACATGTTTTTCATGAAACTAAACCGTATACAAAATCGCCAAAAGCATTTGAATTAATTTACAAAGCAAGCATTTATTTGTCAACTAACAATAACATGATTTGTTTTGATTGATATCAATCAGTGAAGGTTTGTGGGTTTTTAAAGAGGGAGGGCATAGAAGAAAATAGTGCTGCTGAAGAATTTGTTTTGCTTTCTCCTTCCTCCTTTTTACTTTTTGTGCTATAAACCCTATACAGGAGGTGAACCAGGAAAATGAGTTAAATGAAAGAAACTGAACGGAAATAAAATATGGTGTTTTGCTCTCAAAAAATTGATTACTGTGATAAATGCTGGAGGGGCGGCGGAACAACGTCCTCCCTCACAAGCCACTATTGATATCAATAGTCATATCAATCAGATAAATAAATAAATAAATAATCAGTAAATAACTTCTCAGTTAACTAAAGACGAGTCGGTACAAACTTATTGATTTAAGGGAATTAAAGGAAAATGTTTAAACTAAATTACTAATATCAATGAAAAATTGAACAAAGTTGAACTAAAATTAATTTATTTTATCTATAAGTATATTTCAGATAACAATATATTATTGTGTACCAATATTTTTTATAATAAACATTAAAGCTAAACTCAGCAATAAATATTTAAATATCTTATAGCTTGTTAATCAAAGATCCTTCTACTTCTTCCTATTCTTTGAATTTCATTGGTAGAGGTATTTTCCGGAGCTTCGCATATATAACTGTATCGAACTGAACAGTCAGTTCCTTTATAAGCATAAGAACGCAAAGCGGGATTGTATGCTAATCTTAGACATCTCCCCTCACCTTGGATAGTTATTGCTGGATTGTCTTTGTTATCTTGAGAACTGGAACCCAAAACTGGTCTAGCACTGTTGCTCCAAATCCAAAGTAATCCCGGATTTAATCCTCCAACCCAAAAATCTTTACCTATAAATTGTAAATAGTATTAAATTATTTTTGAATAAAACAGGAAAATGAGCAATTTTTTAAAACGAACAGGTTTTAAAATTATAAAATACTGCTTAAATAGGGTAACTAGAATGGATAACTTAGTAATAGAGTCCTTTTGATTTTCCGTTTTCAAGAAATTTTTCATGTTTCTATTGACGAATGTCTTCAAGAATACTGCTCAGTGACTCGAAAACCTTGGTTTATATGTTATAAATACCAATTTATAATGCTATAATATGCGATGGAAAAATGATCGATTCATAAACTAATTTCTTATGTCATTTTGTTGCTACGATAGTACCTTTCAAAACGCTATTGATTTCGCGTTGGCGTCATATTTTTTCGTATGGTATACATGTCAAGTTTCTAGCCAAATAAAGAGCATTGGTGGCACGTACTGCTTTTCTTGTTCAATCAAAAGAAGAACGCGAATGAAAGCCGTTGTATACTTGTGGAAACTTACGGTGACTCAACGCAAGACGCTTGTGGGCGTTGGTTTAGACGATTCAAAAGTGGTGATTTGGACTTAAAAGACAAAGAATGTCTAGGTCAACCTAAAAAATTTGCTGAAGAAAAAATTGAACATTGTTGAAAGAAGACGATATGCAAACGTAAACAACAAATGGCACAGGAGTTAAATGTTGGTCACCGAACCATTTGTAATCGTCTGCATGCCATGGGAAAGATCCAGAAAGCAGGGAAATGGGTACCACATCAGTTGAATGACAGACATTCGATGCAAAAAGAAAAACCTTTTTGCATCGAATCGTGACTGGAGATGAAAAATGGTTATATTTTTAGAACCCAAAACGCAGAATATCATGGGTTGACCCGGGACAACCATTAACATCGACCGTTAGACCGAACCGCTTTGGAAAGAAGTTAACGTTGTGCATTTGGCCTGATCAGGAGGGTTTCGTGTACCATAAGCTCCTGCAAACAGATGAAACAATTAATACCGTCGCTACCATCAACAATGATCAAATTGAACTATGCATTGATGGAAAAGGGATCAGAATGGGCTACAAGACACGGAAAATTGATTTTGCAGCATAACGCCCATCATACGCCCGCCTCATCCGCCGTACTCACCAGACTTGGACCTTTCTGACTACCATATGTTTTCATTGATGTCTGATGCACTTCATGAAACACTTCAATAATTACGGAGATGTCGAAAAATGGATTGATGACTGGACTACCCCAAAAGATGTAAGGTTTTTCTGGGAGGGTATTCACAAATTACCAAAGAGGTGGAATAAATATGCAGCTGACGATGGTGCATACTTTGAATAAACCATTTTTTACCTTTCTCCCAAATTAAACGTGTTTTTTAGAAATAATTAAGAATTATTGTCCGCCACATCTGGTACGATACCAGATGTGGCGTTTGTACACCTTATCGTTAAAAGGACCTACAAGAACAATTCAAGGGTTGTGAAATCGGGTGATCTTAATGATCAGATAATATTGATAAATTGAGAAATTTTACTTTCATGAAAACATGTTTTCAAAAGATCTACTGTGTCTTGAACAGTAAGGCAAGTTGTTGCAACGCGTAACGCTCTATAATGAAATGCTTACACGTGCTCTATAAAATTTCCAAAGCGTAATTTCGAGAAATTAGTGCAACAAATATGGGGCCTATGCAAATCAATTTGTTATAGAATGTCTATTTATTTCAATCTACAATAATTTTGGTGAAATACTCATTATTAATACATTAATATTTAGTTAGATATTAGGTTTGGTCTAGATTTCAAACGGTTCCAAACCGTCCGGAGTTTATGCAGATAACCGAAACATTCGCATACATTGGCCTGCGCGAACTCCGGACGATTTGAAACCATTTGAAATCCTTGCTAGAACAAACCTATTATATCCCTTCGAAATGACCCTCTGATTATATGAGAGCAGAGTGGAAAAAATTTACATCAAATTTTCCGCAAACATTTTTAGCGAATTAATTTATAGCTTTATTAGTTGTCGTATTGAGCTTGGCTCATTAATAATTTTTGCACAATATTGTCATATATAATATATTTTTATCATCATTGACAATTGCATTTTCCAAAAGCATATCGTAAGTCGAATAACGATCAAGGCAATCTTTTTTGTTTGGTACATTGAAATCAATGATTGGAGTTAAATTCTCTTCAATTCTCACTATTTCTTCTAATATTGAACATACGAGGATACAGTGAAAAGTGGGATACTTTTCCGATAGATGGCGGTGCGATTCTAAGGGTCATCGCATTTCTGAAAACTGGCTCTCTTGCTAGTAACACTCCATGAATTCAAAGCCTATATGACATTTAGTTATGTTTTTAGAGTTTTCAAAACCACCCAAAGTTCTTTATTTTTGTAATCAAGGAACAAAGCGAATTTCGTGTGTTGGTTAAACACTACTTTTTGCGTGGAAAACATTTTTGCGCGGTAAATGGACAAAATGCTAAAAAGGCGTTATGGGACTCTCTTTTTCATTTCTTAAATGTGGTCAAACCAGTATTAGTGATCAACCAGCATTTCTGAGCTCTGCGCTCAGAACTTCCTTTGAGATGACTACTGGAGAAATGGCCAACATCGATTAACAAAATCCATGATATCGTGTTGGATGAACGTATATGGAACATCCTACACGTACATTTGGGAATGAGAAAGCTCATTGCGGACCAAGGTCGGAATTGAGATGACCGCTGCACAGCGGTGTTTAAGCAAACATGTATAAGCGGAATCCGAAAGAGTTTCTGCAACCATATGTGACTGCTGATAAAACTTGTATTCTTTACTACCGACCAGAAACAAAGAAACAGTCAATACAGTAGGTTTTACCCGGCGAATATGCCTCGAGGAAGGCGAAGACGCGTCGATCTACAGGAAACGTCACGACCTTTATTTTCTAGAAGTTGAAAGGCCTATTATCTTTATCGACTATTTATACTACATTATTGGTCAAATTTCACGATGAGTTGATAAAAAAAGGGCTATATGATCACATAAATGCACTTGATGCGCCTAAATGCATATACCCCTGCAACAGCGAATTTGGTCAATTTTTCCTACGAATTGATGCCGCATACTCTCTCTTCTCCGGACCTGACCCCCCTCTGACTTCTTTTTTCTTTCCAAACATGAAGAAATGTTTGGCTGGGAAGAAATATTCATCAAATGAAGAGGAATAAAACAATTTTTTACTTTGTTATCTATCACTTTTATTTGTAAACAAAATTTGTGTGACTATAATTTTGTAAAACGACTTTACATTCTCAAACACTACTTTAAACTACACTACTAAAAACACACTACACTAAACGTAGAGTTTGAGAATGTAAAGTCGTTTTACGAAACTATAGTCACACAAATTTTGTTTACAAATAAAAGTGATAGATAACAAAGTAAAAAATTGTTTTATTCCTTTTTTAAAACATGAAGTATCACAAAGTAACGGACAAATCAATCAATAAAATCAAATGAAGAGATCACTACCAAAACAGAGGACTATTTTGCAGAATTCAGCATGCTGTCCTTTTTGGAAGGGTAAAAAAGTTGGAAATCACCAATGAAAGTGCATCGAGCTAAAAGCTACACGCCAAGTTTCAAACTATATTGAAAAATAAATCGATTTACGAAAAAAATCATTTAAATAGTACTTGACTTTTTGCTCTACCCTAGTATAAAATATGTTTCTAAGCAACTTAAGTTGTATAATTTTCAAAAAAAGGTAATATCAAAATTGGAAGCTTTTTGCACCATTATTGGAAGTGAATTTTAAACAAATAAAACCGAGAAGAATATACGAGGGTCATTCAATAAGTCCTTAGAAAATCTAAGAGATGGCACTTGTAGCATCGGAAACGGTTTATTTTTATTAAGCATCATTATTCACCTGCTGTCAAAGTCTCAATTATATTCATCACATAGTTTAATTTTTATTGTCGATTGAGGCAAGACACTTTTGTTTATTTAGAAAAATGGAAAAAATTCAGTTTCGAGTGGTGATTAAACACTTAGATTTAAAAGGTTTAACACCGAAAGAGATCAAAGCCGAATTTGATAAAGTTCATGGCACGTCTGCTCCTGTGTTTGCAACTGTTTATAATTGGGTAAATGAGTTTAAACGTATATTCACAAAAGTTGAACTTCATTCGGGACGCCTAGTGGAAGTGATTACTCCCAAAATGATTGACAAAATTCACGACATGGTTTTAAGTGACCGACGAATCAAAGTGCGCGAAATAGTTAAGGCCACAGGCTTATCGCAAGATACAATGTTTTCAATTGCATGAAAAATTGGGTGTGAAAAAAATGTCAGCAAGTTTCAGTCAGCGTTTGTTCTCAGTGAAAAATAAACGCAATCGTGTGGTCGACTCTGATGCTGGTTTGGCGCTTTTTCGTCACAATCCTGATGAGTTTCTGCGTCGATATATAACTGTGGACGAAACATGGATACACTGCTACACTCCAGAGATAAAGAACTCCAAAGAGGAATTTTACATCAAATTACAACAAAGACTCCAGAACAACCAAAACAGTGGGTTTTTGAAGATGAACGGGCTCCGAAGAAGGCGAAGACGGTGAAATCGGCCGACAAGGTTATGGCCACAGTTTTTTGGGATGCACGCGGAGTCATCTACACCGATTACTTGGAAAAAAAAGAAAAACAATAACTGGAGAGAATTATGCCTCGTTATTGCACCGGTTGAGCGAATAAATCAAGAAAAATCGTCCTCATCTGAAAAAGATCCTCTTCCATCAAGACAATGAACGGGTGCGCGCCTGTACAATTTCAATAGCCAAACTCATGGAATTAATCGAATTATTACAACATCTACCGCATTCACCGGATTTGGTCCCAGTGACTTTTTTTATTTCCGAACTTTAAAAAATGGCTCAGCGAACAACGATTCACATCGAAAGAGAAGCTTATCGCCCAAACTGATGCCTATTTTGCGGACCTTCCGAAATCTTACTTTTTAGACGGCTTAAAAAACTTGGAGAAACCCTTGGAAAAATGTATAGAGCTAAAAGGGGATTATGTTGAAAAATAAAGAAACCCACTTAAAATAATTGTTTTTCTATCTTTTTCTAGATAGGGACTCGATAAGGACTTATCGAACTTATCGTATAAAAATGATTCATATAGTTTAATGAACACTAATTCACCACATTCTGCTCGAGCTGTTACAATGAATTATGTATTCCTATGCAAAGTCAATGAAGCTATTGTATAAACAGGACATCTAAAGTCATTATCAGTAGTACAATATGTCTTCTCACTTTTATCAACGTTAAAAGAAGCTGCCGAGAAGTGTTATATGATTTAATAAAAATTGAAATTCAATGCTCCGTGGCATGTCATGGAGCAACGTTTAAATAACTGAATCTTGATTTATAATGAAAAATTGTACTTTATAATGTTGACAAGCAAACCCGATGGTTAAACTCGGGACGCAAACTCAACAAAAGAAAATGACCGATTTTGGCAAACAGATGGTTTTTTTTGCAGCAGGATAACGCCTTAACGCATACTATTAGATATATTAAGCAAAAATTCTAAAGCCTAGACGGTACATATTTATATTTTGTTCATTGGGTTCCTTCTTCAGCTTCACTAATCTGAAGAAAGTGAAAACGACCTGTGGCGAGTAGGACTCTTAGAAATGCGAGATGACAGTCTTTTTTAATTGAGAATAACTTTGGTTCGATTTAGGGTTTTCTGACATTTTACTATATGAATGTTTTTATATGCATCCAAAGGCTTCCTATTATTATTTCTTTTAACACATCTTGAGTTTCTAATATTAATATTATAGTCATGCTCGAGTGCATGTTGGGCATCACATTTCTCATTTCTTCATTCTCACTTCATTCATTTCAACATATTTCTCATTTATCCTATATCTAATGTGGGCAATGTTCTTCATATCCGGTTATTATAGATCTTTTAGTATGGCCAATATACCTTCGCTCATAATCTTTTCATAACTAATTTCATAAATTCCAATTTTTCACGATGGTGTACTTTATCCTTTATATTGCCCAGAACTTTCCTTAACTAATATGGTTTGTAGACTACATTTGTACATTGATTTAGTGTTTAGTAGTAAATCTATTTGAGTTTAATGTTTCACATAAATGGTTCCAATAGGCGAATTGAATAGCATGTATATTCTGCCATAATGCTGTTTAAACATATGTACAGATCTTATACTTTTTTTATGTGGAAAAAAATACTCCTTTAACACATGTAAGAAACGTATTCTTTAGATGATGAAATATTTTGCATTCACTTAATATGCACTTACCTTTTAGATGACTATTGGCCTGAATATGGGCAATTACATCTTGGTTTTCTTCAATTGTTTCCATTTCAGCTAAAACAGCTCCTACCTTTTTACAATGCTTACTTGCAACTTTCCAGTCGTATTCCCTGCCTGCCATATTAGCGAACATATAACAATTTTTACCCACTCTTGTGAAATTTTCTGCGCATGGATCTAAAAACAATATCAATATTAAAAAACATAAAAGGGTTCAATCAATACCTAATACTACTGGTATACCAGATTTCCTTAGTCATAGTAGTCCACGGGAATGGGACATTTTTTGAAGAAGCATAACTTTTTTGTAAAAAGATATTAACATAAAAATAAGTGTAGCATGTCATTTTCAATGATTAAGTGTGGCAAATAATACCATTCAAGTGACTGTCTTTTTCACGAATCAACGTGTGGAACCGTTCTCGACACTTTACCTCCACTCTTCCTAACGTTTCTTAATCGATTTATTTAATGGAGTGTAGAGGTTTTCATTTCATGTTTTACGCGGGGCTTACCATTATTCACGCCTTATTTCAAGTACTCCCAGAGATAAAAATCACATATGGAAAGATTGACTATAGAATGTAGCTCGAACAACATTCATGGAAACTCTGACTGTTAGAGTATCGTCTGAGAATGGTATTGGCACTGGAGATCTCATCATGACGGCCGATGTTGAAGAGCCATTGCGTTTTAACCATGGACCTACCGAAGGCCCTCTTTCCCTCTACTAGTCGAGTACTACCTATTCCAAAAACGTTAATTTTACGTGAACCACTTTGTATAATAGTTATTTAATACTATTATACTATAACACCACCAGTGGCGCTTGATCTATAAGGGCACGTTGGCCCGTGCCCTACCTAAAAAATTAAAAAATGATGTGGAAAAAATAATTTCAGATTTTATATTAATTTATTCTCTGTTCTGTGTATGATTACTCTTCTTGGGGCTTCTATACTCTAATATCCATAATGTCATTCGCGATAACGAAATAGATCGTGGGTTGCCGAAGCGCACTGATTAAAGAACACGTGCTTTGGACACAGACAACTTTGTTTCGCTACTGTTTTCTTTACTATTGCGTGCGAAAAATAAAGACAGCAATGCCTCGTTTGGCTAGTAACTCGGATATTAAACGCATTTATAACGTCATATCTTGGGCGCTGTCCCATTCTCAGATATCCTAAGCGCTGAGATCAGTGATGGTCGGAGCTTATCGAACCTTTCCAAACAAAGAAAATGTCCATTGAAATTCTCATAAGAGAATTTTTGTTATTCATATTCTTCTCTTTGCAAGTTTAATAAGCAATTTCCCTCAGTTTCGTAATTCTCAATGTACATTTTACATTTAACATATTTGAATTGCCCGTAAAACGTTTTTATTTGGGCCTTTTCTTGTGTGGAAGTAAATTTAAGGTTATGTTATTTTGCTCTTTATGAGTGTTAATTTCAGTTTTTTGGGAGAATTTTCAGATATATTTTGCTGAATTTATTATTGGTAAGTTGCTTTTAACAAAATCTGTTATAAATAGTATTGACAATATGGGTGTTTCTGTTTTAGTTGAAAATGGTGATGTGTTTTGTGCCAGACTATAAACATTACAGTGAACAAAAAAATGTGCAGATTTTTACATTTCCTGTCGATTCAACTGAGCGTAAAAATGGTTAAATCTTGTGAGGTAAATCAATTCTTCTATTGGAACCTTTGGTGTGAAACACTAAACTTGAAGAGATTTACCACTAAACATCAAAACACTTTTTTTGAACTGCTCGACGCACGTTTCGCTAACCATATTAGCATCATCAGGAGATGATTTAATCTTAATCTGTGAGGTAATATTAAATATTTATAAGATGGCATGGACGTATAAAAATGCTGCGTAATTTCTAGGCGACTAGATCGGGAACCCTCAAAACATTTACTGGCCTGTAGTTGCCCTTTTGTCAACAAAGTTAGTAAAAAAAGGTCCCAAGATATTTGATATTAATATTAAAAGGAAATTTGCGTCTGAATATCCAGGGAAATGGCATGATATTTAAATATATATGGTATAATATGTCCATGAATATACAGAAATGATAAGCTTTCATAAAAATTGAAAGATAACACTAGTTATATTATCTATTACAATGACAGTAATGAAGTAGTTGTCAATGGGAGCCACAATTACTATCATCAAATCCAAGGAAATCTTCACATTTTAAAGCGATCCAAGTGTTACTTCTGTATATGGACATTGCAAGAAGTTGCAACGGTTCTTATTGAATATGATCAATTATCGGCAGAAAATTTAGAACTATTGAAAAATTTTTATGTTCAATATTACTTACCTAAATTATTGGACATGTAGATATATATGAAGGATTATAGATAATCGCAGAACGAAACGGAAATTTACTGACAAGGAGGACCCTAATCCGAATATCAGGATATGCAAATAAATCTGTGATACCCTGACCATACAGGTTCATGAACGTTTTAGTTTCGATGTATACCAAGCTGTAGTAAATTTATTTGAAACTGAAAAATTTGGTGAATATCGAGCCGTGTTTCCAAATACAGACATTAAAATTGTGTGTAACCTGTTTGCAAACGTAAATTACTTAAAATTATAAAAAGAACTCTCGGTAATGTACGCACGGGATAATTTTATGAAAGACAGTGGGGCTGTGCCGCTGTTACAAATGTTTATCCAAAACAATTTAACATCAACATTTAGTGAATCTGTGGAATTGCTAACTGTTTATGTACCACCCCTATTTGATGTCTGATAGTTACACTCGTATTTCTACACAACAAAGTGTGTGTATGATACTAATAAATGTAAAATTTTTGGTTGCGACGTATTTCCCTATCCCCATTCCAAAATTTGGTTATACGTGTCCCACCTGTTATTTTTTCCCACGAACCGCCGCTGAACAGCACTTCATAAATTCTGTCACACCTAGCGTCTCAGGAGAACTAACCACCTTCAACAATCTGTTTCGGAGCTTCTGGTTTTCAAGAAATAGCCTCGGGTCTATTTCCTGAGGCAGTAAATTATTAATGCCGTTTAATAGTAAATTTAATTACATTTAAACAGCAGCAACACAGGTAGTAAGATGATGCCAGGTATCATTGGCGTACTTGGTTTACTGTTTATTTTCGCTATGCTAGAATTTAAAATGGTCATATATCGTCTGCGTGTTTAGAAAATCGAATTTGGGAATTGATGCATATAAAAAATAGTTCTTATGGATTGAATTATAATAGTGATTTTTCATTTAAGGTTTATTAATTTAAATATACAGTAGTGTTTGCTTTTATTCAAAATGGATAAAATTGGGGAGCAGTCATTAAATACCTCTGCAAAAAGTTAAACGTGCGTGCGTGGGTGCGTGCGTGCGTGCTGCGAAGAGATCCTCCATATAGAATGTTTGCCTCAAAGCCAAACGGTAAACCAACATTTTTACCGAACAGTTCTTGAATGACTTCGAGAAAGGCTCATTCATGCAAGACCGAACATCAAGAACAGCGGGGTGCTGCATCGCCAGAAAGCGCCTTATCACACAGCGAGTCCTTGTGACATCTTCCTTTTCCCAAGTTTAAAAGCCAGAAAGGAGATAATTTTGAATCATTGGAGAATATTGAAAAGGTCGAAATCGACTAACTGAAGGCGAAGCTGACTAACTGAGTTCCAGCACTGCAGTGAAGCGTGTATAAACCGTCTCTAGCGCTGTGTGGCTTCCCAAGGCAACTACTTTAAAGGAGTCAATGTAGAATTGTGATTTCAATTGGATAAATAAATTATAAAAAATCCGTTTCATTACTTTATTTACACATCTCGTAGGGTGGATTCAGCATAAATTCGTAGTGCATATTAATCAATTGTCCAGCTTCGTACGAGTGGGTGGGTGCATTATTATTGTGAGACAGCACTTTTTTCTTTGGTAAATGGGAGCATTTTTTTAATCACTTCCAGAAATTTGACCAATTATGTAGCATACTACGCTCCTACTCTTTTGTTAGAAACAAAACTAAATGTCACATAAGCTTGAAATTCATTGAGCGTTACTAGAAAGAAAGTTACTTTTTAAACATGCAATCGTGTTTGTGATCGCCACCGCCATTTATCAGAAAAGTATTTGACGTTTCATTCTATCCCCGTAATACGAATAATTTCAAAGAAACATTCATTCCAGATACGAATAATGAGGTTCAATAATAGAAAAATCAACTTGATTGTTCTGTAGTTCCCATAATTATTCAAGAAGTGGGATAGCTTATACTGCCTATAAAATATTATCCAGATATAAGGAAATGTACATACAATAAAATGGAAACTTATATTGGAATGATGTCTATTTCACCAATATTTTTATTTCTAGAATTATATAATTTCGAGTAAATTGAGGCTTTCCTGGAATATTTTTCTTCATATTTCATCTAATTAATGCCATGTCGTATGTTGATTTATAATTTTTAATTAATAAATAAATCCTCTAATTAAAAGTTGTAATATGAACACAGTATTGACTAACGATACAGGATTCGATTCAATTACTTCCTCTTGATGGAATTCATGTAAAATATTTTAATACATTCCAACAGTTATTTACATTGACAACAAACAAAGGAATATTAAATTTATAAAAGTTTCAAAATTACCTGTATCGACTCGATTACCAGCCATAACGAAATACAACATTTCCTCCACTCTCCTCAACCGTTTTTCCATAAAATCGACTTTATAAACTAATTTTTCAATGGCACCTAATAAGTATAAGTCGGTTTCTGAAACTTGTCGAGGTGGAGCTTTCGTTATTGGTGGTCTGTAGCTGTTGTTGGTGACGATTTTACTTAGGCTGATTTTACTTTCTTTGGTCACTTCAGGATCAACCCTATCTTGAATGACGTAAGCTTGTTCGGATATTGGTATCTGCATCACTCTGCTTTCCCTTAAAATTATTAAAAAAAACTCCTTGAATACCAGTTTACAATTAAAAAAAAACTATTATAAAAAATAATTGATCTATAAAAAAGCACAGAGATTCATATTCAACCAAACGTTTTTAGCCTTTACAAATTTATACTTCAAAATGTTATACACAATTTTTAATAACTAAATAATACGTCGGAGCAATCCAGAATGGGTCCAGCCTTTGAACCATTTTCATCCAATTTTTCTGGTTGCACAATATTTATATTTATAACTGATGTAATTTTGGACTTTTCTTTATAAAATTTATAGCCAAAAATTCAGAACCAGAGATTTCAAACTATCATGATCCAAAATCTACCAATCCGCACTGAACGTAGCAGATTGCAGTCCAATCTTTCAACATGGCCGCCGTTGGACTTTGGACCTTGCAGCACTTAATATTCGGATAATGAAAACGGATGGCCGACTACGAGAACTGTTGATCGAACTTAATAACATACATTGAGATATTATAGGGCTATGTGAGACACGTGGAAAGGGCGATGGGCTAATCAAACTGGATAGAACTGGTCATGTACTCGGACTAGGGAAGATGGACGAGGGGTGGACTATGTGGTAGAATTGGATTCCCATCAACCGAAAGTTGAAGGACAATGTCGAAAAATTTGAAAGTATACCTGACTGAATAGCCCACTGCGTCATTAAGCTGAATAAAAAGTTGAAGCTTCAAATCATCCGAACTTATGCACAAACTATAAGCTGTAGATATGAGGAAATTCAGGAGTTTTATGATGATGTGGCCCAGCTTCAAAATAACAAGAAGTGCTGAGAACTAATGCGTGAGGATGGCGCTGTGTGCATGGCGCGTATCTTTTAAAACTTTTAAAGGTTATCAGAAGATTTTATTCAAAGTTATATGAGGATCAGAACCAGTCAAAAACACAATGCCCACGGAAGAGCAATTGACAAATATCTCGGTGTATGAAGTGACAAATACTATAGAATCGATAAAGAATGGTAAGGCTCCAGGATAGGACAATGTAACGGTTGGAATGCTAAAACTTGTGGTTAAACTTTACATAAAATACTGGAAAAATTATACTCAAAATGCTTCCCTAACAACAAAAAATACCTAACTTAGAAAATGCTGAAGTGATTCTTCATAAAAAAGGCTCACAAGAAGATCTAAAAAAACTACCGCCCAATAAACCTCCTATATGTGCAAAGTTTTCACCAATATAATAAAGAAAAATAATATTAAAAATGCTGAATGATGCACAACCAAGAGAACAAGCAGGATTCAAAAGTGGATTCAGTAGAATCATATCCAGTTTAAATTCAATGTAGAACAGCGTGTACGGCAGGGTGACTCAATATCGCCTGTTCTTTTCTCAGCCTATCGTGAAGAGGTATTCCGTAATTTGGATTGGGAACAAGATTGGCAACCAGAAAAAAAGTCAGGCCATGTTCAATAAATTTGCCGAGGACAAAAGAATTTCTATTTCAGGGAAGGATTTGGATATTGTGGATAACTACATACATTTTAGGCAGAGAATTTCAGTATAGCGTGATACCGGAGGTAGAATGGCGTGTTAAATGTGGCTGGCAGGATCAAAGTAGTGTTTAAGAACAAACTCCCACTTTGTCTGAAGAGAAAAATTTTGATCAGTGCGCCCGGCTCGTTATGACATACGGAAGTGAAACATGGATCACAATCAGTTAAAAAGCTTTGCGAATCACGAATCACGAATCATCATTGATATTACAAAGCAGAACATAACAATCTGCACATGGATCAGAGAACATACGAAAGTATGAGACATTATTGGAAGAGTAAAGGAATTGAAAGAAGATTGGAATTGGAAGAGGGAAAGGCCTTATAATAAGGAGATGAGACATGAGATGGGCCACAGCAATCCTGGGATGGATACTGCTTGATCATAAATGTCCACGAGGAAAACACAATGAACTGATGTTATCATCAAGTATATTGAAGCACGAGTTGGAAGCGTGCTGAAGAGGCTTTCATCCTGCAGTAGATGAACAATAACTGAGTGATGAGGATCATTGATTAATCGATTGATGTTTTTTTATACAAGTCTCGCAAAACTATCCATCCATCTCAAATTATTTTTTTTATTTTACTTTAATTTATACTTGTTCAAAAAAAAATAACAAAATTACGTCCTCAAAATTCCATCAACATTCCTAAAGAATCCAATTTGAACATGGATTCAACCACTTTTTCGGGATCCAACTACAGGTTTTTTTGTCAACATTATTGAAGTACATCTAGTTTACTTACCAAATACAAACGAAATACAGTTATGAACAACTGGCGAGTTTTCAAGCTGCTTTCAAAAAGTGTCAACATAGCGCTGAGCTTCAATTTCATTTTTATCGTCTGCCACTTCTCTATGCAATTTGTAAAATTGCCAAGATATCGCAGCGCTAATAATTATGAAATATTAGCTTAACTAATGATCAAAACTTTATAGATCACTTTAAAAGGTTTCGCGGAGAGCTTCATAATTCATCGTAATTGGCCTCGAACTCGAACGTGATAAATATTCCAGGCCGAATTTTCTTCAGTGAACATTTTTAACAACTTTTAAGCTGCCCAAATTAAAACTACCTCTTTCACTTCCACTGCGCGTATTTTTTACCCCGCTTCCTCACTTTAAATTGTTGCTTTCAATAATAATAAACCAATTGAATTTTAAAATATTCCACTTTTTATTCAAAATCTTATATTTACTATTACTTAATAATTCATTGTTGTTCTATTACTTTTTAAGGGGCAAAGTGCGGCTTTTGATATTTCATTGCTATTAAGCTGTAGCAATGGCATAATTACTAATCACCGCAGTGCCTGATTGCAATCTTATATTGTTAATCATGGCTCTATACTCCCTCACCTATAAGTTCATATGCTTAAGATTTTTGTTCATTGTTCTTCTCATATATTCAGTGATCTCTTTCCTGAATTGTGTTTCCAGTTCTAATGTAAAGCTTCCCTAGCTAGACCAGTTTCCTCATCATAGTCCATGCCATTTCCATTCCATTATTAGAAGACAAAATGTCGTTTCCTTAATTTGTTCGATTTATAAAATTCTTTGGAAATTGTATATATAATCTATTATTTTATCTTTTCTTTTGGACGATTATATGGCAAGGCATTTACTTTGAATTTTACTTTTTAATTAACTCATAGCAAAAGAAAGTATATATTAGAATCTTACCTCCTACTTGATGAACCCAACACCCATTCTTCCAACACCGGTCCCCATATTCCTTCTTCCTCCGTCCATATCGCAGGATCGTTCCTTATCGATACGAAACTTTCATTTGCGAGGTAAATACCGTGAACGATAGGAAAATAAAAAAAAATAAACACGAAAATCGAAACGCTTAACTTTAACATCGTTTAACTTTGATTCGTGTTGTCGAGAAATTCAAACAAGATCGAATACGGGCAGAAGCGATTTGCCTACACTCTCTCACTACTTTCGGCGAATATCTTTCACCTCTTCGTCACGGATATCGGTTTCTGGTTCAAGAACATTTCGGAAATTCTAATTAAATTTTATAAATTTCAATTTAATATATGTCGGTGTTAAAATTTGTTAAATTTGATTTGTATAATGGATATAATACGGGTTTTATTTTTGATAATGATTGGGTGTTATGTTATTGTTGATATTCCCTGACCTACTTTCACATTGCTACTGGTCTGGGAAATCCGTTAATATGATGACATTGTGGAGAAAGTACTTCGCATATTCGTAAACGTTTTATGTAGTTGGTTTACGTCGCTTCGCTGTGGATCCTGTTTTAGTCGCTTATTTCTTCCCAGAAGTTTATATAATACGAGGGTCGATCCAAAAGTAAGTTTCCCTTCATTTTTTCAAATAGACAACTATGTTTATTTTCATTAAAATTTACATCGTCGGAAAGATGAAACTTTCCTCTATTTTTCGACATAATCGCCATTTCGATCAACACATTTTTGTAGACGGTGCTCCAACTTTTGTATGCCCATGTCGTACACCTCCGCCGCCAAACCCTTAAGAAAGCGCTGCACCTCTTGTTTCACTTCCTCGTCGTTCCGGAAGCGTTTGCCACTCAGGTGTTCTTTTAACTTGGGGAACAAGTGATAGTCGCTGGGCGCGAGGTCCGGACTGTAAGGTGGGTGGGGCATGACAGTCCATCCAAACTGCTCCAAAAGTTCCTGGGTTTTGCGGGAAGTGTGAGGTCGGGCGTTATCGTGAAGCAGCGTTACACCTGTTGTCAGGCGTCCTCTCCTGCGGTTCTGGATAGCACGCCTGAGTTTAGTGAGTGTCTCACAATACCTGTCCGAGTTTATTGTTGTCCCGGGTGTCAGGAACTCGATCAGCAGTATCCCCTTGCGATCCCAAAAGACAGTGGCCATGATTTTGCCAGCAGAAGGAGTTTGCTTGAACTTCTTTGTGACTGGTGACCCTGAGTGACGCCACTGTTTAGACTTTTCTTTGGTTTCGGGGGTGAAATGAAAAACCCACGTTTCGTCACCGGTCACGATGGAGTCCAAAAATTCTTCCTTATCGTCTTGACACTTTTGAAGAAACTGTCGAGCACAATCGAGGCGTTTCTCCTTGTGTTCTGCTGTCAGCATGCGCGGTACCCATCGAGCGCAACACTTGTGATACCCCAACTTTTCAGTCAAAATTCTTTCCACTGTACCGTAAGAACTCCCAGGAATCCTATCAACGAGTTCACGGATGGTGATTCTCCGGTTTTGAAGCATTTCGCGTTCGATCTTCTCGACAATCGACTCCGAAACTGCAGGTCTTCCACTCCGCTCTTCGTCGTGAACCTCCTTCCGTCCGTCACTAAATTCCCTGCACCAATGTCGGACCATTTGAACGGACATACACTTGTCGCCGTAAACTTGTGTCAACTTTCGATGAATTTCCACAGGTGGAATTCCTGTCGCATGCAAAAACCGAATAACCGATCGAATTTCGCACCTGGCGGGATCAACAATAAGAGGCTCCATCGCGAACGGCTGCTGAGCCAAGACTGAGCGGCGTAGCGCAGCGCTCGCGGGCGGAAAAGGGAGTGGGGGATCTGCCGTGCACAGCGGTGTTGTCGAATTTCGCCTAGCAGCTTCCAACGCTGCTGCAGCTCTTTGGGAAACTTACTTTTGGATCAACCCTCGTACCTCAAACATTTACATATACATATTAGATATCAAATAATATAAATTTTAAAAATTTAATGTTAAATTCAATAATTTCATTCATTTCTTTAATTTTCTTTTTAAAAATGTATTTCTTTTATTTTACATTTTTCTATTTTTTTTTCAATTTCAATTTATTTCAAATTTCAATGTCCTCCATATCTATGACATAAAAATTCGAACATCCAGTAAAAATTATTTATTGACATAATAACACAGGTCAACAAATTTAAACTTTTTTAAGGTAATATTGAAGAAAATAGGTGTATACGAAGTATTGTGTAGTCCTAAATCCGAAAATAATAAGGTGGGGATAAAAGGGAGACGACATATTTTTACAATCTAATATTTATTTGATATAAACATGTAAAACGTGTTAAATCGATGCCAAGACATTACTGAATATTATGTGAATAAAAAATATATTACATAAGATATACAGCGACAAAAAGTTTCACTTTTTCCTCTTGTGTTCTGTAGCATCATCTATTTTTAAAAACCAGCAGTAGTTGCCCAACATAGGTGGGTTCCAGCGTCTCTGATATGTTGCTTTCATCATCCTGATGTCCTGGTGAAACCTCTCTCGTTGTTCGTCGCTTGCTGCACCCAAATTTTACGCAAAAAAATCCAAATGGGAGTGTAAAAAACGCATTTTTAAGGACATGCGACACTCTAGTATTTCATAAGTTTTCCAAAGTTCATCTATGAGGTTTTTATAGTTTTCAGTTTCTTTCTTGTTGCCTAGAAATCCTTTGGCTACACTTACAAAACAGTTTCAAGCTGCCAATTCATTTTCATTTAATTTTTCTTGCAAACACAAATCATCGAGAAGCTTCCTTATCTGAGGCTCAATAAATATGCCTTCTTTTAATTTTGCATCACTTAATTGAGGAAATATTAATTTTGAGTATTTGAAACCATTATCTTCTTTGTATATGACTTTGATAAAGTTTTTCACTAGTTCAAGCTTAATATGGGAGGCGGAAGGAAGACATATTTTATGTTTGAAATATTAGGTTTAAAAGAAGTTCTATGCTTTGCACCACTAATACTTTGCACCAAAGTACTCCTTACCGTTGTACTCCAGCATCAGGTACAAATAATTTCAAGGATCTCATGATATAAAGGAGAAGCAGGTACTTGAAATTGGAACGTGCTAGGTCATTTCTAAAAAAAAAATGTTTTAATTATTACCTAAATGAAACGCAAAAAGAGTTGTTAAAATGTTACAAAAATCATGTCGACCTGACTAAATTCTAAGGTCATAGTAAGCAAATAATTTAAATTACAGTCCAACCTGACAAGCTTTAACCGCAGTTTCCTTTAATAATGCAATGGTGTACCATGGCTTGTTACACACTCATTAATGCGTTTGGGCATTGATCTGATGAGGTGATTAATATCCTCCTGGGGTAGCTCATTCCAAACGACTTCTACCACATGTCGAAGAGCCGGCAAAGTTTGAAGAGATTGTAGATTTAGTAGCCTTCTACCGATCATGTTCCATATCTGTTTGATTGTGTTTAAATCGGAATATATTGGAGGCCATGATAGTACATTAATTTGAGCATGATTAAAGAAGTCCAATGGCTTGCTACATGTGGCCGGGCATTATATTAAAAAATTGGGTTTGGGAGTATCCTTAATGAGGGCCCACAATTTTTTGGACGTAACGAACTGCGGTCATGTTTCCTCTCTAATGAACATTAGAAGTGACCTAGAGCCATAAGTAATGGCAGGCCACACCGTGCCGTTCAACAAAAAACTGTAGATCTCGTAGTTCACCACATCGTGTTCTTACTCGTGTTCGGTCATCGTGCATGTCTAACCAAATTTAGACTCGTCATTATTGTGTTCCAATCGTGGTCTCCCAATAGCCGTTCTCTACACCACTCAAGTCGAAGCTCTAGAGTTAGAGGTAACACCCAATGTGGACGATATGAAAAAAGTCCAAAACTTCTTATCCGACGATAAACACTCCGCATTTTTATGGATCTCCCATTTTCTGTAAACCATTGATTTGCTATTACTCTAGTAGTAGATAATCTCTTAAAACCAACAGCTCAGGCGGCGATCTTGGCATTTTGTTGTTCTTTTGCGTGGTCCTGTACCCATGGCTTGATGCGAACGGCCTTCCCGACAACATTTTAACACATTATCTAGAAGATTGCATTTCTTCGCACACGAGGCAAGGTAAATTGAAAACAACGTTTAGGAACACACTCTGCAACAATTGCATATTTACTGACGCTAGAAATTTAATCTACTGCCCATGCAGGACGAAGAAGAAAACCATCGTAAAAAAAGAAACTCCTAATTGATAAGATTGAGAA
Source organism: Cosmopolites sordidus (assembly GCA_031761425.1). NCBI lineage: Eukaryota > Metazoa > Arthropoda > Insecta > Coleoptera > Curculionidae > Cosmopolites > Cosmopolites sordidus. The sequence continues at coordinate 201,539 of JARFXV010000440.1, read as the reverse complement.
TTTATTAATATTTTATTTTAGCCCTCTGAAACATGTTTATAAAATATTAAATTCAATCATTTTTACTGGGTGTTCGGAATTATATGTCACGTACACATATACACAATATAAGCAATTAAGCTCTTTACTTCAGCAGTTGCCTGAAAATGCAGTATTGCTTCTGTTGCCATTTGCTTGTTTGCCAAGCAGCTAAATTTGAATTATTTGAACACATCATGACTGGAGAAGAAAAGTAGATTACTTGAATAGTGTACGGAAAAAAATTGCATGTTCTTGACTGACCATCAACATGAATAGTAAAGAGGAATATTCAGAGGCATAAGGCACGGTTCTATATTTGGTGGAAACAGTTACTGGCAATCATTTCAAACCACCAGCTGTTTAAATATAAGTTAGATTTGATACAAAAAAGTTGATCTTACGAAGTCTGTAAAGAAAAAACTGTTTGAATTCGAGTTGGTTAACACTCAACCTATTCTTCAGACTTAATTCTATTTGATTACCACTTCTGGGTGGAAAGTAATGAAAAATATATTGATTAATTTATATAAAAAATAGTAATTTTTCAAGTAAAAATAGCAGACATTAAGTTTAGTACCTACATATATGTCCAAAAGTTTGAATAATGAAACATTTCACTTTTTTATTGATATTAAGTTTTTGTTTTACTCATTTACGTAATCATCATTTTATTACACCTTTTACTGGTACCAAATAAAACTCGACAGCAATGTATGTAAGATTGATTTATTATTTTGGAGGCAAAAAATTACAATGTACCATTGCCTTCAAGAGTAATTTAAAAATAAAAAGAACAACTTTCAATAAAACTAAGAAGTAGTTCCTCCATTGGTCTGTTGTGTCATGCATGTAGGTAGTTTGGCATGCTGTCGATTAAATAATCATTTTAGGCTTGTGGAATTCTCTCCCATTCTTCACGAGCAGCATCATTTATTTCTCGCACGGTAAAAGGAGGATAGTTTATTTTCTTAATGCGTGTTTTCAGAATGTCCCAAGCATGTTCAATGACATTCATGTCAGGGGAATTTGTTGGCCAACTTAACTTAGTTATTCCCTCCTCTTCAAAAAAATGTTGTACTGCTGCTGTTCGATGAGGAGGTGCGTTGTCATCTATGAAAACATCGTTCGCCCACTGCACCTCGTAAGATACGCACAGGATTTAGAACTTCCTCGATGTACACAGCACCAGTGACTCTGCTCCCCAGGACCAGTAGAGGTGTCCGTGTACCCCTCATAATACCACCCCTAAACATCACGCTCCCACCTTCAAATGGGGTACATGGTTGAGCTGTTTCTAGTCGGGCTTGTCGACTTGAAGCTCTCTAAACTAATGTTCTTCGTGAATCAGAAACCAAGCCAATTCTCGTCTAATGAGACGTCCAATGGGAGAACATCACGTTATTCGAGTTATGAGTATAATTCACCATTTCTCGAGCCTATTGCAATCTTACATTTTTTTGTTGGAGATATCATGTTGGAGATATCATTTTGTTGGAGATTCTAGGTATTTTTAAGCCGATTGATTGACAATTGAAAAATAACTGAAATAATATGTAAATACCAGTATCAACGGAATGGACAAAAATCAAAAAAACCTGTGTTATCAGTAAAACAATGCTTTTGTTATTTTCATTTAAAACGTCTAAAATATATATCCATCACAATTTTTAGAATATCATAGGCCTAGATAATTCCAATTGTAAATATAATGCTCCATTTGTAAATATTCATTAACATGTTGTAAATATTCCTAACTTTAGGATATGTGTATAATTTTAAACATACTGCGGAACATAAAAGGTGTAACACCAATATTCATATTTGAATCAAACTGAAAATATGCTCACTGTATAGCATATCTTGAGCACAAAAATTGATATACTTTTTTCTTGTTCATCATTATGTTTCTGTATGTGATTACGAAAATGTGGCAAAGTAGTGTAGAAAAAAATTGTTTTATTATGTTGTGAGATAATTTTTGTATGCTTGAATCTACGAAGCATTTTTGTAGTTAAATTAAATAACCACAAGTTCGTGCACCACGTCGTTTCAGACAATTATTCTAATCTGCAAAGGAATGAGCTGTTTGAGGTGTTTGAAATGTTTGAGAACATGAATAAGATGGTTTGAGGATCAACGAGTATGAAGTTCCGGTCATCCTAGAAGTATCCAAGGACAAGACGAACTACATCTTGCTATACACAATCTACATAAAAAAAGCAGTGCGTATGATGTATTTGTTGTTCTACAAATAGGACTGGTCGAGAATGTTTGCTAATTGACATTTAATTACATTGGATATGCCTTATTTTCCAATGCGTCAAATAAAGTGATGGTAAGCTAGAGCTGAATGATCCCCGGAATTTAATTATATTTGCTTTAGTCATGAGTCTATGATTTTATTTAAGTGGTCATGATGGACATAGAAGGCTTAGACGATTTCAGAGTAAAGGACGAAATCTAACCTTCGGTAAGAACAGCATGGAGTTATCACTCTAGAAATTACGATATAGGCGGCTTTATACTTTCACCCCTATCATTTCACCCCTAGTAGCAATAAGTATAAAAGTAGCCCGTGCTATATCCGAAATGTTACAGCCCATCGTTAGGCCGTATTTGCAAGCTAGACCAAATCAGTAAGATAATGTAATGACTGTAATTCGACAGACAAACATTAGCAGAACTCTTCAGGGATTACCCAGGACGTCAGTTACTTTAAACGAAATTGAGATATATTTACACGAGCTTGGCATTCTTTGCATACAGTTACACGGTGTTATAATAACCGTGGTGGACCTATTTATTTTATTTTGTATCAACCTTAAATGTAATTTCTGTAAGTGGAAATGATGTATACAAAAATTATAAAATGAATACAATAAAATGCATTTCTCATATATTTCGAATTTTTGAAGTGAAAACTTCCTTAGCCGCGTTGAGCGATTTTCAGTAGGGGCAAAACTTATGGGTTCGCGTCACCAACATTTTAGTAATGTGTTGCGCCAGACTGGCGACGCCAATTTCTTATCTCCTATTAATTTCGTCGATCAATATTTGTGTTCAAAAATTTAATAGAAAAATAAATAAATTTTTCTAATATTTAATCTTTGTAATACATCGTGCAATATATTGCAACAGTTGTTCGATAGTATTTTTGTCGCGGATTTTGAAATTGAAAATTCTATTACATTTTACAATAAATTTAATTTCTCAAAATTATTGTTTATTGGTTTAAATTGTCAGAATTAAAATACGTGTTTTGATATTTTCTGCGAAATGATTATTTATAAACTTTTTTCACCATTAGAACTTTAAAAAAAGTATTGTAATATAATTAGTTTTTCTAAATGTCCATTTTCTATATATGTTTAGATCCTCAATTCTATCTGAAAAAAATTATACATTTTTAAATTATACATTTAAAGTACACAGTTATACCAAAGTTTCAAGTTTTTACTTCTGTTGACAGTTCCCATGACTACCTATCTTTTTTTTGTTTTCTTTTATATCATAATTTCCCATATAAACAGTGTATACCTATACAAAAAGTGTATATTAAACAAAGCATTTTTAAAGTAATTTTATTAACATTCGTAACATAAAAAAGTATAAACAATATAAAATATTCCACATTATCATCTAATTTGATCTTTGTACAAATAAAAATCCTAAAAATATACTGTCAAATTACCACTTTCCAATACCTTAGGAATTGTATCGAGGTTGTTCAAATGTTCGGTACTACTTGATTCAGTCTGAAAACAAAATATGTTCTGATTTGAATTTGTATAAATAATAAATTAAACAAATTTAAGTTTTCCTAAAGTAATATAGCATAGATATAATTAAATATAACATGAAATCCTTAATACGAGGGTTGCTATTTATGTATCCGAAATAATAAACATAAACAAATATTAATTTATCATTGAATTTGGTTTTGTAGTTTTTCAAAATATTCTCCGCGATATACTTTTGCATACGTTTGAATCAATTTTTATAGCACTTTTTCCATTCCGATTAAGGTATCTCCAATACATGCATTTTGGCGTCGAAAATTGTTGACGGACGGGAACAAAAAGAAATAGTTGGGTGCCAAATCAGGACTCTACGGCAGATGACGCATCAATTCGATGTTTTAACCGATCAAATATTGAGTTGTTCGATCCGATGTGTTCGATCCGCTCGCGTTGTCATGGTGAAAAATGCTCTGCGTCGCTGATTGTTTTTTCTCAGTTCTTCAAAGACTGCCAGCAAACAAATGGTTGTATACCATTCAGAATTGACCGTTCTACAATTTTCTAGTGGTACTTTAGCCACATGTCCGTTTATCTAAAAAAAAACAGGCGACCATTTGTTTCGAAGTGCTTCTTGCGACAACAACTTTGGTTTGGCTCATTTTAAAAGACCCATGCAGTCGACTGCTGTTTGCTTTCTGGCTCATACACATAGATCCAAGATTCGTCAACTGTGTAGGTGTTATACACGCCTTTTGACACACCACGATTGTATTTTTTGAGCATTTCCATGCACCAATCGATACAAGCCTTTTTTAAGTGATTGCCAAATTATGCGAAATCCAACGCTCACAAATCTTTTTCACGGCTAAATGTTATATAAAATCCGTAAAATGCTGGTATATGCTTGTTATATTAATGCTCAGGGATGCCTCAATCTCAAGGTATGCCATATGACGATCTTGCTTTATCAAATCACGAACAGTATCAATGTTTTCGGGCACAATAACCGATTTTGAACGACCTTCTTTAAATTCATCCGTGAGCGAACGACGGTCACGGTCAAATTCACTAAATCAGTGATATACCGTGATTTTAGATGGTGCTTCATCGCCAAAAGACAAAGTGAGTTGATCGATGCACTGTTGTTGTCACTGTTGAGCAATTTCTTACCTGAGATGAAATTTTCAAGTCACAAAACAACACAAATAGCGTCCGTATGACAAAACGTTTGGAGTACGTTTACAGTCAACAGTATCAAACTTTACGATGTATATGTCAGATGGCGCCTAGTAACACCATTGCAATTCCATTACATAAATAGCAACCCTCATATATGTATAAAAAGCCGGTTATTTAGATTATTGTTCTTTACAGAATGATCTAAAAGGTAATGATCTTAGTGGTAAATCTCTTCGAGTTTAGTGTTTCACACCGATACAAGATTCCAATAAAAGATTGACCTCCCCTAGTTGTCTTACAGTCGGATTCACATCGTAGGTGATCATTTCACGCACTTTTTCCACCAACTCAACGCGATTTTTGTTTTTGGCCGGTCTAGCTTTGGATCGTCTTCCAAAGCATCGTCCGACTGTCCTGGAATCGGTTATACCACTCGAACAGACGTGTACGGGATAAGCTAACATCTCCATAAACTTTTTTCTTTAATTTAAATATGTTTGTAAAAGTTCCAAAATTTAATATTATCTTTTTGTTCCATCGTGTTTTTGTGATGTGGTGACAAAAGATACTATCACTTTAAACGCTATAACTTGACAATTCGTTGATCGATTCTAATGATAAGCGGTTTCGTTTGATAAAGGAGATATACAGCTTTCAGATTATATACTGTTTTAATAGATGGGGCTAGTAGTTTTCTCTAAATTGAAAAAGGTCCCGTTATTTTTTCGACTTGTATTTCTTTTTCTCACAGTTCTATGGCCATCGGAACCAAATATACAAAACTTTCGTCACTAAAAATGACGGTTAAGGTATGTACTTTTTTAACGACCTGGAAACTTTTTTTTCCTTTTGTCTCAGTGATGAAATGTTCCTTCCGGGAACTCTTCTTTTTATATCCAAAATTATATAAATAATAACTTGCAGTCCTAGGCGTGATGTTTACTCCAGAACAAGAATCAGTATACTGGAACACTTTTTGACTTGAAATAAAACCATTTTTTCTAACATAGTTTTAGCTGATAGTGTTTTTGGTCGTGTTTTCAATTTTAATCTGGCTATAGTTTTTTAATAACTTTTTATAGATTATCCTTTAAACTTTTGGATATTATTTGGTATTTTTATTGCTCATTATTTTCATCATTATTTTTAAATTCACAATTTCCGCATGTGTTTCCAATGACAGTTTTCCATTTTTTTTAGCCATTAGCACATTAATATTCAACACCCACTTTATTACTGGTTAAGATGGATTATTTAAGGTAAAAAAATGAATTTGCATTTTTAAATACACAAATAAATTTGGGTTTTTGTGTTTTCAAGTTATTTATTATCTCCAAAGCGGATTAACAAAAGTAACTTACTTTTCAAATCTATTTTCCCATTAAAAATCGATACTTTATTAACTAATTTTTAAAAACGCTTTATATTCTGCTCATATTCTAATTATGGTATAAATTTGTTGAAAATCATTTCAACTAAATTTGCAAAAAATTTGTTTACAAAACTTAGTACTGTTAAAATATTTGAGTACGGTTAAAATACTTGAGTACTATTGCAATACTTGAGTACTTGAATACTGTTGATACTGCTATACTTGAATACTATCAAAATTCTTGACACTAAAAGAAACTTGAGAAAAATCTGTTCGAAAACTTTTTAAGTTAGACACGTCAACTATGAGGGTTATTTTCTGATATTGTATTCCATGGACTTAGAGGCCGAAATACAGAGTCATTTGTTGCGGTTAATACAAGAAAAGTTAATACAAGAAGAAATCAGGCTTGCGTGCTGTATTTCAAAAGGAGGCTTTGGGTTAAGCTTCTGAGAGATAATCTACTTTCACAACGATTAGATTTAGTTAGTCAGTAGGCTTTCAGAGAACCTGAATATAAAGCACAAACTAGGGGTTGGTTGCACCAGGAAGATGCTAACCGGGGTTAATCGGTAGCTGATGCTCATGGTTCAAAACACACATCAAGTTCTATACATACAACAGTCTCAGTTGCTAATGCATCCCTTATAGTAAATAGTTTACTTTTATTTAGCAACTGAATTTATAACTTGGGCTTCGAGCCACGGTCATCAACTATAGGTTAACCTCGATCAGCATCCCCTATAGACCTATAAACCGTTGAATTGCTCTGAACCATTAGTTTCTCGAAAAGCCTACCAATTGGTGAGTGACTAATGATCCCACCTTTACCAGTCTGGTTAAATAATTCAGACTTGACTATTATATAGATAGAAGGTTTTATTGTAAGATACCAAACGTTATAAGACTAATCATCAACGTATTCATATCATCTGGTATCGTAACTTTAAAGCTATTAGGATTGTAATAATTTGATTTAAAGTGAAATTCTTAAAAATTGATTTATTTACAACTTTTACTGATAGCAACAGTGAAATCTACGCACACAGAAAGTATCATTTTTCATGCAGAAAAACCCAAACAAAAATGGATTTAGACAATTATACAAACCTTATCATCGCCCCAACTTAACTTTTTGACCCTAGAAGCAGTAGTGGGCCAAAGGGGAGGTTGAGGTGCAGGATGCACCTTGGAACTGGGTATTCGGGATTTTGATTCATTGGGTATGCCTCCCAAGGCCGACGCAGTTCCAGGTCGAGATGTCTTATCTCCTCCAAATACAGGATTGCTAACTGGTTGCTTGGGTGTTTTCTGATTGGCGACAGTTGAGTCCTGGTTACCAGACCGTCTCCTAAAATTATATTAAATAGAATTATTGATATTGAAGAAAGTATAGGCGATTATCAGGCAGGGTTAAGAAGATAACGCTCAACAATAGATTAATTGTTCATAGTCCATCAAATAATAGAGAAAACGACCGAATTGATACACCTTTATTCCAGATGTTCAAGATCATAGATTTCAGGCAGGCGTGCGACTGCGTATAAAGAGCAGTAGTATACGAAACCAGGGAGGAAATGAGAATGCCAAGTAAGCTAATTCGATTAAGCCGGATGACGATGCTAAATTTTAAAGTAGTAGTAAAAATCAAACAACACGCCATAGTATATATTTGAGATCGGAGAAGGTTTGCGACAGGATGATGGATTAGCACCAGTTCTGTTTAACATATTATTAAATAAAGTCATCAGCGAAACAGACATAGACATAAATTGAACAATGATAAATAAAGAAAAACAGATCGTGGGACATGCAAACCTAACACTGCACGGCCGAAAAAAATGTCAAACTGACATATAAAAAGGAGAAAAGAACTGGTTTAGAAATAAATATAAATGAAACAAAGGTGATGGAAAAACGAACCAATCCAAGAAAGGAAATGGATAATCTACAACAATACCAAATTTAATAGCAATGTTGAATTTGTGAAGGAATATACGTATCTGGGAAAAAAAACTTGACGAAAACAACCACACAGGAGACATCAAAAATCATATTATGAAGAATAACACAGTTACATATTCCCTGCTTTCTGTCCTAAGATCTAAACTTCTTAAAAGGAACACGAAAGTTAGAATCTATAAAAACAATCATTCGCCACGTGGACCCTCAATAAGACCAATAATTATCTGATTCCTCGAAAATACAGATTAGATGAACGTGGTTTGATTTCTCAAATCCAAATGCATATACATAGTAAACTTAAATCCCACAGAACAGGAATAAGTATTGTAGATATTAACGCCACTTGTTAATCACATCACAAGTAATAACTGTAAGGCTACATCAAAATAGCAAAATATTTGATATTTGTATGATGCACCTAACATATCAATTATAAATCACACACACATGATTCAGTTCAGAAATATAAAAATAAGTATAAAGTCAAAAATAATTCTTGTGTTGTGAATAATTTTTATTAATACTTACACTTTGCAAATATATGCAACCAATAAAGCTACAACGAAACTTAGCAGCAATAAAACACTAACAAGCCCGGCTAATAAAATGGGTGCATTAGGAAAAGCCTTATTGGCTGCCATTTCAATATGAGACTCTCCATTGGAGAAGTGTACTGTGACTGGAACAGTGGCTTTTTTAGGAGGTGTACCGCTATCAGTAGCTGTTACCTTTAAAGAAGCTGTAGTTGCTGTTAATCCTGTAGAAAAAATATCAATCAAAAATACATATAATAATACGGTGTATAAAAATGAATATAATAAATGATTGTAGATCGGTAGAAAGAAGTGGGACTGCGTTTTTACATAAGAACAGATATTTTTGAAATTTTTTGAATTTTAGATCGTGGCGAAGAACCGAAATAAAGAAAAAAAAAAAATATATATATATAATATATATATTATATTTTATATATATATATATATATATATATATATATATATATATATATATATATATATATATATATATATATATATATATATATATATATATATATATATATATATATATATATATATATATATATATATATATATATATATATATTGGACCCGAGTGGCAGAGGAAAGCCCAGGACCGTGAAGGTTGGAAGCATGCTGAAGAGGCCTTCATCCTGCAGTGGATCGATACGGGCTGATGATGATGATGATGATGATATATATATATATATATATATATATATATATATATATATATATATATATATATATATATATATATATATATATATATGTGTATATATATATATGTGTATATATATATATATATATATATATATATATATATATATATATATATATATATATATATATATATATATATATATATGCGATATATGATGGAGCTACAGCCACAATTCACCTTGATGATCTTGAAGTGGGAATTAATATAGAACGAGGTGTACGGCAGGGTGACGCAATATCGCCTATTCTTTTCTCGGCTGGCCTTGAAGAAGTATTCCGTAAACTGGATTGGGAACAGGATGGGGTTAAGATCAATGGTGCAAACTTAAACCATCTTAGATTTGCAGATGATATTATTCTCATTTCACAAGACCCAGAGGAGCTGCAAAGACGCATACAAGAACTGCAAAGGGCTGGCGAACCATTTGGCTTGAAAATAAACCTGAAAAAGAGTCAGGTTATGTTCAATAACTTCGCTCAGGACAGAAGAATTTCAGTTTTAGGAAGGGATTTAGAGATTGTGGACAGCTTTGTATATCTTGGGCAGAGGATTTCCATGGAGGGGAATACCGCCCGGGAGGTGGAACGGCGTGTTAAATGTGGCTGGCAGGCATTTGGTAGGCTCAACATAGTGTTTAAGAGCAGACTCCCACTTTGCCTGAAAAGAAAAGTATTCGATCAGTGCGTTCTACCCGTTATGACATACGGAAGTGAAACCTGGACACTCACATCGCAATTAATTCAAAAACTTCGGGTGGCACAGAGGGGAATGGAAAGATGTATGCTTGGCATTACAAGACGAGACAGAAAGTCCTGCGCATGGATCAGGGAACAAACAAAAGTCTGTGACATCATTGGAAGAGTAAAACAGTTGAAATGGAGATGGGCAGGCCATATAGCGAGGCGATGGGACGACAGATGGACCAAGGCAATCCTGGAGTGGATACCGCTTGATCGCAAACGTCCGCGAAGAAGACCGAAAGCACGATGGACTGATGACATCGTTAAGTATATTGGACCCGAGTGGCAGAGGAAAGCCCAGGACCGTGAAGGTTGGAAGCATGCTGAAGAGGCCTTCATCCTGCAGTGGATCGATACGGGCTGATGATGATGATGATGATGATGATATATATATATATATATATATATATATATATATATATATATATATATATATATATATATATATATATATAATATTATATATATATATATATATATATATATATATATATATATATATATATATATATATATATATATAATATTATATATATATATATATATATATATATATATATATATATATATATATATATATATATATATATATATATATATATATATATATTTATTTATTTATTTATTTATCGAGTTTTTTTACTTCTTTGGACTGCGTCCAGTAAGGCAACAGTAGTCAGGTGTTATACTCCCTCGACCGTTGGGTTCCACAATCTCATGTGGAACGCACAACAACCTGCGTCTCCGCCATATTGGGCATTGGTTAGTTGCTTGACTGGGAGGAAGCCCCACCCCAATCAAACAAACCATATTTTCGCCGACTTCTCGTCGGATGGCTTGTGGAGAGGAACTCCCTATTCTTGGCGAGAGAGCATATGTCGGTACTCTGACGAGTCTAACCACCAACAGACGAAATATGTGCCCTCCAATGTAAGGGATGGGTGGGGCTTCCTCCCAGCCAAGCAACTAACCAATGCTCATATATATATATATATATATATATATATATATATATATATATATATATATATATATATATATATATATATATATATATCTCGACACAGGCCTCTACTGTTATTTCGACTGAAGGCAGCAATTGAATAATAATAGACTAAATACATATTTAAATAAATTATTTGTGTGTTTCTTTCCACACGTAATGTGTAAATGCTTACATCATTTTAACAAATGTTTTAAAACCCAGTTATGATGAAGGTCGATCGAGTAGGAAGTGAAAAAATGTTATAGCAAAAACTTATGAGTAATTTTTCGGACGAATAGTTATTTTTTCGCTGGCAACATATTACAAATATTTACAATTTCAATTTAATACAATTTCTTTTCAACACGTTACAAATTTTAAGGAAAAATCAGTTACAAATTCACATACCTTTTATGTTTCTAAGATGAATTTCACCATTTGGGGTAATGAAAAATAAATGTGCATCTGGGCCACTGAGTGACAACGTAAGGCGATCCCCTCGATCTCCATCAGCAGCTTCCACTTTGCCGATTAGATTGTGAACGCCTACATTATTGCCAGCGAAAAATTCGTAATGAGAGTATCGGAATCTTGGTTCCCACTCATTCACGTTCTCCACCGTTATATTTACCACACTGGAATCATTCTGAAAATCAATATCTCATTTTAATGACCCATACGAATTAAATAATTGAAAAACAAAAACAAAATAAAGAACTGCACTACAATAGTGTTTACAGTTCCAGAGTCGTTCAAAAAACTCTTGGCTTAATAAAGAAAATAAAAGATTTTTAAGGCTTTATACAAATTTTCAAGGTAGTTACTTTGATATATTTACACCAATGATGGCCCAACTTTTTAATGCCCCCAGTGTAATGCTGTTTGTTTCATTCGACAAAATTGGTGGTTGTCTCAGCTTTGACTTCATTATTTAATGTGAATTTCTAGGTTTAGGAAGAAGTAATAAACAATGAGAATACCGCGCATTTGAAGCATAGATCATTGAATTTTGCCAGCAACAACCCCGGACATATGTACATTAGGGTGCTTCAAAAAAATTTTTAATTGTTTTTTAACTCTTACACTCCCAAATGTTTGTGTTTAATGAGAAAAAAATCCTCACCAAAGAGGTTGAGAGATTGCTCCGTAGTTAGAAATTTAGTTATTTTCAGATGGCTGTAACTGGTCTTCTAATTATGATAATTATGCGTTATCATAGAGTTTTGAAAAGCTCAAAGAGTCAAGCTTTCTGAATATATAATCGTTATTTGCTAAAATTTTAAATGATTAAGTGTAATTTCAATTTAAATGAAAAAACAAAAATTCCCTTGTTATATGAATAGGAAACTAAAATAAAAATATCGACATCTTAAGAGTTGAGCTACAGTGCCCTTCTTTGGTGAGAATTTTTATCTCATCAAACACAAAAATTTATGATGGAAAAAAATTTGATCCACCCTAATATACATACGTATAATCGCGGTGAAGTAGTATATAGTATATGAGTACTTGATTTTCATGACTACGTTCATTTGGAACCGTTTTCGCTTTCTTTCATGGTTCGTACACGGTTCACCCTGTTCTCACTTATCATTGGACCGCCGTGTCGTCTTTGGCGTATAATGGTAAATACACATTTCATTTACTCATGAGCAATGGTCATTCGAATGCGTCTTGGGTCGTGTTTGGTTGTTAACAATCACGATCTATCGAGGAGTAAGCTTTTTAATACCCAAAATATCCTGTAAAATATAGTGTACATGATCTACCGAGATACTTATATTATCATCAAGCTCAAGTATCTTCAATCGACAATCATTTAATACAACATCATATGTTTTTTTAATCATTTTTATCGGTCCTACTGGTTTTTGATCTCGAGCATTTATTATTTTCATTGGATATACAAGTCAACTTTCCTAACATAGCCAATTTTCTTAACATCGAAAACGAAAAGGGAGACCTTTTAAAATTTAATTAAACTCTACTCGTATGTCTGTCGGATTTCACTCATATAAAACACAGCACTTTATAACAGCTCGAATTTTATTAACAACTAGCTGTACCCGGCCACGCGTTGCTGGTCTGGTTAAATAATTATATCAAAATACGTTTAACACATGGCGTTCCCATTGCCGTAAAATATTTAGCATAGTGTGTGTTGCTTTTATGTCCCACAGATGGCGCTGTTTTTCAAAAAAAGCATGTTTTTACCTGTCACAGATGTGACATCTATATAATAAGTACATAAAAACACGCGCATATTCGAATGCAACGTTGTGTCAAAATTTCAAGGCAATCAGTGAGGAACTTTCGAAGATTTAAGATTTTGAACAAACGAACATTTACATTTTTATTTAATTAGATTTTACCATTCTTGAGAAAATATACAAATTTATTTACTTTGCGGGATAACCACAAACAATAAACTCGTTTGAAACATTATAGCACGCTATCTAACCAAACATGCTTGAGAAATACCACAATGATTTGTTCATATTTGCATCATTTCTGTGCCAGGCCAAGAACTTTTGAGAAGCCCTCGTATGCTGCCCCAGAAATGGATATAGAAAATAATTATAGGCGTTAAAGAATTGATTAACTACAAAAACTCTAAATAAAATTAAAAAAAAATAAAAATTTAAACTACGACTATGATACATAGTCCAATTCTATCCAATTGAAAAGGTACCGATTAAATCTTCACGTAGCGCCCTCTTTAAATGAATATACGCTTTAAATTATCTAACGACACATTTAAGCTTTTTTCAATTATTAATTTTTGATTTATGTTGAGTAAAAGTACCACGCAAACTTTTGAAATGATTCAAACTGTTTGATCATCGTAATAAAGTAAAAAGCCGGAAGAACATTTTTAAGCCTGTTCAAAGTTTTCATGATGACAACAAATGTATTTTAAATAACGGCTGCATCTACCAAGAAAACATCCAAAAAGTGGCTTATATAATTTAAATATAAAGTTCAATCAAGAGCGCACTGGTACGAGGATTGCTATTTATGTATCCGGAATTAGCAACAATGCTATTGCTAGGCGCCATCGGACGTATACATCGAAAAGTTTGACACTGTTGATTGTATAGGTACTCAAAACGTTTTGTCATATGGACACTATTTGTGTTCTACTATATATATTCACTATTTGTGTCTTCAGTTAAAAAATGGAATTAACTTGTAAGAATTTTCGTACGATGATTTACTACGACTTTCGACGTGGATTCGTCGTATGGAGTCGTTCGCTCATGGACGAATTTGAAGAACGTCGTCCAAAAACGGTTGTTGTGCCAGAAAACATCGATGCTGTGTACGAACTGATAAAGCAAGATCGTCATGTGACATACTGTGAGATTGATGCTTCCCTGGGTATTAGTATGACAAACATGCACAAGATTTTACATGAACATTTAGCCGTGAAAAAGATTTGTGTGCGTTAAATTCCGCATAATTTAACAATCGGTCAAAAAAAGCTCGTGTGAATTGATGCAAAAAATGTTCAAAAAATACAATCGTGATGCGTCAAAAGCCGTTTATAACATCTACACAGGTGACGAATCTTGGATCTATGCATATGAGCCCGAAAGTAAACAGCACTCGTCTGTATGGGTATTTCAAAATGAACCTAACCCAACAAAAGTTGTTCGCGCAAGAAGCACTTCGAAGCAAATGGTCGTCTGTTTTTTAGGGATAAATAGGCATGTGGCTACAGTGGCACTAGAGAATCGTAGAACAGTGAATTTTGTATTATACACAACCATTTGTGTACCAGAAGTCTTTGAAGAAATAAGTAAAACAAACAGCGACGCGGAATCATTCTTCACAATGACAACGCGAGCTCTCACACATCGGACCGAATATCTCAATATTTCACCGATCAAAACATCGAATTGATGAGTCATCTGCCGTGAAATCCTGATTTGGCACCCAGTGATTTATTTTTGTTCCCGTCCGTGAAGAATAAACTACATGGTCAACGATTTTTGATGGCAGAACAAGCTGTTGATGCGTTCAAAATGCATGTTTTGGAGATACTTCTATCGGATGTAAATCGTATGCAAAAGTATATCGATCATCGCGGAGAATATTTTGAAAAACAATAAAACCATTTTCAACGATAAATATTTGTTTTTATTTATTATTCCGGATACATAAATAAATAGGAACGAGGTTTCCTATTCTAGCCATACGAGGGTATGGCTAGATTTACTGCACATCTCATTTTAATAGAAAATTTGCTGCACATTTTGTGCAATATACTGGCACACGAAAACTGGATTGCACACGGTCGCAGTACTCCATTTGACTCCATGCGAGGCCCGATTATTCCTAAAATTAAAATTGGCGACGAAAGAAAACCGTTTCGATATTATTTGAGATATTCATCATCTTTCAGACGCGGCTTTGGAGCCAATTCCCAAATTTTTTAAGCACTCTTGGAATTCACCACCTGTTGTTAATGCTCAGACATGCATGGAGTTAATTTTAAATAAAAAATAATATAAATACATTATATCTTATATTTCATTTTGTAACAGTTACCTTTTTAATTCTTCTATTAAAACCTTCTGTGTGAAACACTAAATTCGAAATCATTTACCACCAAACACAAATCATTATCTTTTAAACTTCTCGACGTCAGACCAAACCAAACCATATTAGCATCATCAGGAGATGATTTAATTTAAAAAAGCTCAGATTAAATCATTTGAAAGTTATTTGGTGTTTAGTGATAAATCTCTTCGAGTTTAGTTGCCTTTTCCTTTAAATAGACTTTAAATGTAGTGCTTCCGCTGAGCTTTAGAAACGATTTTATAGAATAAAGGAGATTTTCAAACAAACAGTAAACATGAATATTATTCGAAATCGTGCCAAAACCCTTTCTCGTCACCGCGGGTTCCTTACTTTTACCTCATTTAAACATTTTCTTTAACCCCTTTTTCCGCACAAGTTTCTTACTTTTACTCCACTTAAAACAAAATGTAATGTATTTTTTTTTGACTGATATTCAAAACGTATGGCCACGTTTTATGTCATTACGAGTGAGGAGGAAGAACAATTTAAGGTTGCTTAATTATGTATACATTGACAAGATAATTAAATTCATGTAAATGAAAAATCAGTTTTACGAGATATATAATAACATAGTAAGAGAGAGAATAGAAACCTTAAACCTAACCTTAACCCTAAAAATATTCAAAGTCCAGTTTTTGTTGAAAATGGGTAATTTGTGTCTCAGGATCATGTAAGTAAAACTGCGTAAGCTTCATGACAAAATATAATTGAATTAAATGGGAATTAAATTTTGTGCAATCATCAGAGTCAGTATATATATATATATATATATATATATATATATATATATATATATATATATATATATATATATATATATATATATATATATATATATATATTTACAATGTCGTTAGACAATGTACAATTTTACTGCATATGAGAGTGATACAAAAAATGGCTATTGTTAATTGCTAATTGGCTTATTTTGTTGGTGAATGTGAGAGTAAAAGAGGTAGCAACGAAATTAGTATTGTTTTATAATACTACTTAATTGCTACTTCTTGAAAAATTTGACTAGTATTACCAAAATATCATTAAACAACCTGGTACCAGGACATACTTACATATGGGACATACTTAGATACCATCATACATACATGATGGTAGATTCTATTGATTCATGTATTAAGAACAGTTATCAAGAGAATAGTGTTTGGGCTCCTTCAGAAAAGCAACTCTAATAACCAACAGCAGATTGAATCCTGGGACTTATAATCTTGAAGTGAAAACATTTAAATCTTTAACTGGAAAATTTTAGTTTAAAACTTTAACTGGAAACTTAAAACTGGAACCATTATCAAGAAATTGTATTTCAAGATTCAAAGACAAAAACCCTGGATGAGACAACTAAAATAAGACAAATTTCTAGACTAAAGTATTATAAAAACAATGGCACAATCGAGTTCTTTGACAGTTACGGAGAGAGCTTATAATCGTCCACCTAAAATGTATATGTATAGGAAAAAACAAACTATCAAGAGAAACAGTAGGTTCCCATTTCAGTGAGCAAGTACAAATACCTAAACAAAATATATTCTAAGAAAACAATACCAATATGCTGTCACCGAGAGTATAGCGAATTTCCCAAAAAAAATGACGTGAATGATTGTCTAAATAAAACTGATGATGAAGAGGTCTTAGACGATGATAATGTCGACTGTGGCTTTTGAAATTTTTATTTATATTTTAAGTACTTCTATTACCTAACAATTTATGCTCATTTGTTATTGATTTTTTAAATTTTCGTTTTAAAACTAAAATAAACCAATTTTATTATTGAAGTGTACTCTTATTATTCCCAGAAGTGTTAAACAGGTAAAACACCGTAACTCGCATTTTTTTCAGTTTTTTAACATATTAATAGATTTAAAAACCCAATTTGATATATTTTTTAACAGTCAAACAGTAAATTTACAATTTTCATAACAAGCACAACTTGTTGTTCTTTAAAATATACAAATTGAGTGTTATCCCTTTTTACCTTGGCACTGGCGATATACTGAAGAATAAATGGGTGAATATCAGACAGGGTTTAGAAGGGGACGCCCAACACTAGTTAAGTTGTTCATAGTACGTCAATTAATGGAGAAAACAACACAATTAGCTGTTTTTATTCCGTATGTTCAGAGACTTTAGACTGACGTATCACAGCATACAAAGCAATATTATAAGAGGCCATGGAATAAATGGGAATATCAGATAAACTTATTGAATTAATCAGAACGACGATGCTTTACTCTTAAGTAGCAGAAAAAATACAACACATTACAGTAGACTTTGAGATCGAATAAGGTTTGCGACAGTAAGATGGATTGGCATCAATCCTATTTAACATAATATTAAACAAATACATCACCGAAACGTAAGTGGAACGTAGACCTAGACATAAATATGATAATAAAGAAAAATGGATAATAGGATATATATATATGGTCTAAACATATTATCAAAATCGATAAGTAGAGAGCCAAAAAACAGTCTAGAAATAAATATTCATGAAATAAGGGCAATGTAAATGAAGATCAATCGAAGAATAGAACTTAATTCAAATGTAATAATAACACTGAAGTTGTATGTGAAGTTGTGTGAACGAATTTACTTATCTCGGAAGCAAGCTAGAAGAAAACAACATTACAAGAGAAATTAGAAATCATATTACGAAGGCTAACAAAACTACTTACTCCCTCAGTTTGGCCAAAAATTCACTGCCAGACGTGTATGCTCACAAGGAAAACAGAAGAAATACTTTAGTATTTTAATATTAGAGGTATTAAATGTATTTAAAAGAGAACTTAGAAGAATTCTAAGTGCTGTGAATGATAATGCAAATTGGAAGGTTGGCTGTAACTTCAGACTTATACAGATGCATACAATAATTTGAACATTGTAGACAGTCTGAAGGTTCAGCGACTCAGAAGAAATGAATAGTGGATAACAGAAAGAGCAGTAGATCTAAGACACGCTAACAGTATAAAGTATGCATATCACAAAACGGCATGGGGCTGCTAGAAATCGATCTGAATGGATGCGACGGTTGTAGGATGTTAAAGCTCATTGATAGTCTGTAGCATCATGAAAAAGGAAGATTTATTCAGTCAAAGCTCCTGATTGGCGGTTTCGTTATTCGCATTTTCAATATTCGCGGATTAAAAAATTGTGACAACTTCTTGTATTCACGGCTGAAAATGTCTTTATTCGCGAATCCAAAACTAATGATACATATTGTATTTTTAGAATAATATGTATTTATGAAAGTATTTATAAACAAACAAGTCTTATTGCCGCTTGGCCGAAAGTTCTTTGACAAATAAGTCACTTACATCGTACGCACCGCCGAGTTACAAGTGACGCTATGGTTTTTGATAAAAATCACCTTCGCACAATCGGTACCGAATTCTCTTTTATTGCTTCAACATTTCATTCATCGCAATAATTTCGAGTGAATAGCACGTGTCTCTTCTGCTTTGATCGCGATTTATAATGTCGAGTAAAACCAAAGGAAAATCAGTTCCTACACGGAAAAATGTCATGTTGCCGCTTAAGGTAAAAATTGAAATGCTTGACCGTTTACGCATTGGCTAGTGGCGAGCAAAAGCCCGCCTCTGATTTTAAAGCAGCAAAAGATAGAGTTACACTGCTGTTCTGTTCTAATTCACGAGATTGTTTAATTAAGCCACTTGCTTATGCTTTACAGATCGCTAAATCCTCGAGCTTTGACTGTATTGTCATCCCAATTAGTTAAGTTAGGTGAAAGTGCATAAGGATTATTACTGTGCGAGACTGGGCCGAGGGGCAAATTGTAGGCGAGATGACCGAACTTTTGACAATTGAAACATTTCAACAGGTTAGGAATATATAACCTAATTCGCCGAGACAAATAATCCACTATAATTATGTTACGTTCTATGTATAGAGCTCGAACGTTAGTATACTGCTGTTGGTTGGTAGCAATGTGCCATAAAGAATTTCTAAATTTCACTGTTTCAGAATATTTTAAGTTATCAAGAATTTCCTCATTGTTACATAGTAACATTTTAACATGAAAAAAACAGATCTTCTTGCAAACATTGCATCTTTTCTGTGGGGTGACCGATATGGGAAAACTGCAGAGTGAAATTAGGAAAAAGCACTATAAAGAGATCTTTTAAGAATTCGACACCAGCAAGTTCCTTTCTTATTTTTTGACTTCTGATGCACTATACAGCACTTTCTGATGCACTTTTGACTACATTACATAATGCTTTATAGATCACAAATTAAGAAACACTTGATAATGATGATTGAATTGTAGTTGCTTCGAAAAAACCATCAAATACAGTGGCCGGTCTAACTAGCGGAGACGCTGACCTGGGTCTCTTAAAGTTAATTGAAGGAAAAAAGAACTTGTACAGAAATAATAATTGTTCTCACGAGTGACTTAAAAAAAACAATCCATCGCAATAAAGCCTGCATACAACAACAAGAGTAATTGTCTCGCGGTATCTTAAGCACATCAGTACGATTTTTCCACCTTAGGATTTTGTACCTCGGCATCGTCATTGCCATACTGTTAAATAAATTATAACCTATGAAGGGTATTATGAGTAAATAAGAGATATTAGCATATTGTTGTTTCAAGACAGAAAAGTTAAAACGTGTCATAAGTAATGTCTGAATGATTGTGGCGTGTTCATATATTTTTCTCCTTTATTTGGGTTTTTCGCCACTGTCTAAAACTCAAAAAATATCAAAAATACCTGTTCTTATTTAAAGAAAGAATCACTGGGTAAAAACAAAAAACCAAACCGAGACAAATTTCTCAGTGATTCTTTTTTGTACTAAATTTGTAAGTAATAAATTTTAAAGATATAAAAATGTTATAAAAAAAATTGCAAACTTTTAACGTTAACGTTTCGGAGGGTAATCTCACCCCGTTTTCAAAACTGAACTAAAAAATAAATTATATTAATTTGTAATATATAAAGTAACGTGTGAAAGTAAATATATTTTTTTGTATGTCAACGATACTTACATTGACAACAATGGATTTTTCCGAAACGTTAACGCTAAACGTTTGTTCGTTAGGTAAATTTATTACAAAAAAGAATAACTGAGAAATTTGTCACCGTTTGGTTTTTTGTTTTTACCCAGTGATTCTTTCTTTAAATAAGAACAGGTATTTTTGATATTTTTTATAACCCAAATAAAGGAGAAAAAATAAAACGTGTCATTACAAACTGCACGTATTCATTCAAATATAGCACTATTGGTTATGCGAAGATTCAAGTAATTACGGTTTCCATTAGGCAGACTGGGTAGGTTAAACCTTACCGTTTTTCCATCAGTAGCAAATACTTTAAACCGATACTCCTGCTTAGTCTCGTAGTCCAGCTTCTTTCTAAGAGTCAATTCTCCCAACGTGTTCAAAGCAAAAGTTTCCAAGATATTTTGATCCGACACAAAATACTTCAAGTGATGACCTGGTCTGTTATTTGCCAGTTTTGCCAGTAAAGTACCCGGGCTTAAAGATTCCGAAGCTCGAATATTGAATATTGGTTGGACAAACTTAATTCCATTAGAAATGTGACGTGTTACTGTTAAAGTTGCTAAAGCATATCTAAAACAAAACATCTCGACATTAAATCCAATCTAAACTTGTAATTTTACCCACCTGTCCGGATTATCCTGTTGTGTAGCTCTTATAACTAAAATGGCAGGACTTTGGAGATCAACATCATCAAAATTTTTTGCTAAATATACTCTGCCCGTTTGCCTGTCTAAACGAAAAAAGGCATATTCGCCTCCAACGTTGTTCCAAGTGTAGTATATCGGAGCTCCAATGCCTTCATCTTGATCAAAAGCTCGAATGTCTCTCGGTGTAATTACCAAGGAAGCACCCTTGATAGGTGGCTCAGGAACAGCAGCTGTATACCTATCATCTAGAAATCTGAAAAAATAGTGATATAAAAACACTCATCTTTTAAGATGTTATTCAAGTATGTTTCAATGTGTTTTTTTAGTTCAAACTGTTCTTTTGGAAAAAATATATATGGCCTTTAAAGATGATTTTTATAATTCGAAATAAAATGTTTAACTTAAGTTTTCTTTATTAATCCCAAAACTGAGTGGTTAATATTTTGGAAATTACATCGCTCAAATGTTCATATGTTCTTATTTAAATAGGTCACACCCTTTTATTCAAATATTTCCATGATAGCCGAGTATCATTCAAACCAAAAAAAGTTCGTTTAATTTAGAGGGCAATTAGAAAACTATAGCAACCCCAAAAGACATCAGCACCTCTAAGAAAAACAAATGGGACCTGGGCCACATGTAATCAGCAAAAGGCTGAATAGTATTAGAAAGAAGTTTATCTAATAATTTGGATCCAGACCTACTTTATAAAATCAAAAGATAATTTCCGGACACTGTATTTATCATTTTAAAATCCTATCTAATAGGTGTTTCGGTTAATAATGTCGATTTTGCTAAGAGATGGTGTTAATAGTACATTTGTTGGTATAGACTCATAACGTATATGGCATTTTGGCGGGTAAACATACGTCATCAAAAATCAGTTCCTTATTAATTGTCATTGCGTAAAAAACATAGTTTTTCATAGCTTTGAATATGTCGAATTATGTACCAGAAAAAGACGTTTTAGGGGGAAGTTTCATAACCAGAAAACGGCTGTTGAAAGTTATCGATGGTTGGTTGAAACTTATGGTGAACATTCTCTAACCCAAAAAAACTTGTGAACGATGGTTTAAACGGTTTGAAAGTGGTATTTTTATATAAAAGACAAGGAATGTCCAGGACAGGAGCACGGAATTCACCATTTCCGGAAATGGGTTCCTTATGAATTCAACGAAAGATACGCCCAAATTTTGCGAAAAAATCGACATTATTAACCGAAACACCTATCAGAAAACATCTGCTTCATTGTAACAATCCAAAACGAACAAACAACACTATCTCTGATATAATCAGTAAAGAACTAAGGCAAGTAAAGAACTTACTTCCCTGTTACACTCTTGGATTGGGACAATTGTTATACCTGACTATTGCTCCACTACTGCTAAGTTTGTTGACTATATAACAATATCAGTAGTGCACAAAATATCAGTAGACATGTTACAAAATAACAGCAATAAAATCCAAATTTGGCTGAAAAAGAAAGAAAAGATCACGTCGAACAGATCAAATACTTATGAATAAACCTAGATCGACGATTAATCTATAGCACACATATTTATGAAGTGAAAAAACTCGTGAAAAAAATTTGTAATCTTTATTGGAGAATGGAACAAAAAAAACGCAACCGTCGTTAAACTACGAATAGCTGATCTACGTATCAAGGTTGGCTTCTCAAACCGATATGGATGTATAGGATTCAGATTTGGAGAACAGTCTCCAATTCCAATATATAGTCCAGTTAACGAAGAATTTAAATCGAAATTTTGAGATAAAAGGCTGACTTTTTGACATAAGTTTCTTTGAAGCATTCTATAACTATGCATGAAGGTAAATCTGTTACCAACCCCCGGCGAGGGTTGAAAAAAAAATTAACAAAGGGTTTTCTTAAAATAATTCAAGAAATAAAAGGGTTAGGAAAAAAGTTTCAAATAAAATTTATAGGGCATAAAATTCTACATAAAAATGGTTTTACAACTTTTTTTGCTACTATCAAAATTAACAGAGTTAGGGAGGCTGTAAGTTAAGGGATGAAACAAAAATTTTTAAAAATCATAACAAGCGGAAAAATTAATGAATTTAAAACATTTTTTTTTTAATCTACTCTAAAAAATATAAAATTTCTTTTCAGAGAAACAATTTTTTTTTAATTGTTAATAAAAAAGTTATAACAATTTAAATTTCCAAATTGTTAATTTTAATGACTAAATAACGTTAAAAAATCGTAGTTTCTATACTATTCCATTCATTATTTTAAATAATGAAAATTAGCTTTTGATATTTATTTATACCTTTAATTTTCAGGTAGAAATTCATTAATTCATTCAATCATTTGCTGAATTTTATGTACATCCTACACCACTGCTTACGACGAAGATAGAAAATTATATTCGCTATTGTCCCACTCATTTCAATAACGTCTTTGAGAACGCGAATGCTCAAGACAAAGATAGAACATTATGTTCGCTATTGTCTTACTCATTGCAGTAGAGTTGACAACGACACATATATATGTATAGTACAATTTGGTTATAAGCAATTTCGGATGTTATACGAGGGTTGTTCTTTATGAATCCGGAATAATAAATAAAAACAAATATTTATCATTGAAAATAGTTTTATTGTTTTTCAAAATATTCTTCGCGACGATCGATACACTTTTGTATATGTTTGAACCAATTTTCGTAGCGTTTTTTCCATTCCGATTAATAGAGATTCCGTTCCGGATATTTGTATCTCCAAAACATGCATTTTGAATGCATCAACCGCTTCTACTGGCATCGAAAATCCATGACCACGTAGTTTATATTTCACGGACGGGAACAAAAAGAAATCATTGAGTGCCAAATCAGGACTGTCCGGCGGATGACCCATCAAGTCGATGTTTTGACCGGTTAAATATTGAGTTGTTCGGTCCGATGTGTAAAAGCTCGCCTCGTCACTGTGAAGAATGATTCTGCGGCGCTGGCTGTTTTTTGTTATTTCTTCAAAGACCTCGGACAAACAAATGGCTGTGTATTATTCAGAATTAACCTTTCTACGATTCTCTAGTGTCTCTGTAGCCACATTTATCCCAAAAAAATAGGCGACCATTTGCTACGAAGTGCTTCTTGCGCGAATATCTTTTATTGGGTTTGGCTCATTTTGAAAGACCTATACAGGCGACTCCTGTTTACTTTCGGGTTCATACGCACAGATCCAAGATTCGTCACCCTGTTTAGTGTTCATGTAAAATCATGCTTGTCATATTTCTGCCCAGGAATACTTCAGGCTCACGGTATGTTACATGACGATGTTGTTTTATCGAATATAGTACGTTGTCCACGTTTAAATTAACTAAACCAGTAATATAAAGTTGTTTTAAATGGTGCTTCATCGCCAAAAGCCGAAGTGAGTTGATCGATGCACTGTTATTGAGATAATCCACGTCAAAAGTCAAAATAACAAAATAATGTTATTTTAATATCATAGATTCAGAACGTTTACAAATGTTTCAAGACAAATTACACTTAAAAGCACATTATGAAACGTCATTTTTTAAGTTTTTATAACATTTTAAAAGTTATGAAAGTCCACTTCTACTTTTTGCATTTCTGTATTAGCCATATTTTCATCTTCTTCGTACTCTCTTTTGTCAGCACTGTTTTCTTCTTCTCCGTTTTCTTCTCAGTCTTCTTCTTCTCCGTCTTTGTCTTCTTCTTCTTCATCATCACTGTCATCTTCTTCAATAACTATACGTGTTCTGCACGCATTATCGCAGCTTTGACCTAAGCAGCTTTTACAAAATTGGTTACATTTCAAGCCACTTTTCTTGCAACTGCATCTTGATACTACTTTTAAACATATCCACATGTTGTTCGCTATTACTAGAGATAATATTACAGTATTCTTCTAAACATTCCATTATTGATAACGCTGATGGCATTGCCATCAAATACCTCGTGACAACACTGGGAGTCACACCTCTACCATGTTTCAAGTCGGTACCGAAAAAGCGATTCAACGTCTGCTCTATGGTCATATCCGACCAAACTCCAGCCCATGCTTTATCGGATCTGCTTATAGTAAAATAACCTTCTTTAGTAAATTCATCGGATTCAACTGGATCCATAACCAATTCCAAGTTAGCCATTGTCTGCAAGTAAATCTGGGCGTATTTTGCATATGGGTAATGACCAGCTGCATGAAAATATGGTAACATTTGTTTCACACATTGTAGATGCAGCTCCCAATTACTCAATCGTTCAGCCTCGAGGAATTGCAAAGCAATGACTATACTTTTGAAATATTGGACCCACAGTTTGGCGGTTGGTCCATTATTTTCCAGCGTTTCGAATTTATTTTGAAAATTTTCACACATATCCATTATGAGTGGTTGTTCATCACAATCCGCAAGCAGTGGAGGTTCTGAATCCCATTTGCTAAATAAGTCTTTGATGAAATTTTTAAATTCATCAGAGAGTTTCAAACTATAACTATATATATTACAAATCATAACACCAAGTGCTGTAAAGGACATTATATGTGCTCGTAATGCCCTGGCGTAAGCATGGCCTGTCAACATTTTTTTAACAGAATCAGCTGCATAAACAGTTGTCCATAAATCTTCAAGTCTACTCTCAGACATAATGTATCCAATTGCTCCAAGATACGACATGAGTAAGTGGAAGCCGCCTAGATGAACAACAACATTTTTCAGCTCATCACACTGGGATTCTGCAATAATAGAAAGAGCTTTAGCATATAATGGCTGATCATACGTAACAAAACATGTCTTTCGGCCATAATAGCGAGCTTTCTCCGCTGAATAGTACAATTGAACTATTTAATGTTGTCAGATTTGACGGTGGTCCATTATGAATGGTAAGCAAACGACTCTTGACTGAGAATATGGAACTGCAAATGATAAAACTTCCATATAACCTTTCCATGATGGTATTTTATCAATATCCAGGAACTTGGCCGACAAATTCGCTAAATATAATGATGGTAATAGCGGTGGATTCCCCAGATGAAGACATTCTATTGAAATAAATTGAACTGATTGTAAAGCTTTAGAGATAAAAGTTCCATATGGTACTTGTGGAATTACGTGTTTTGATACTAATCCTTGGGGGCTTGGCATCTTCCTGCATTTTTTAGTATTACCTTCATAACTAACTGCCCACTCAGGTGTAAAAATCATGACTCCACCGAGACAATGGAAAGTTTCTCTTCCATCCAATGTTTTTGCATTATGGTCTGTGTTGTATGTCAAACATGTTGTATGTCAAACACGAACTGTACAAATGGCTTATCAGTATTGTCTTTTAAAACTGGAGTATTCATCACAGTGGATGCTTCATACAGCTGAATATTATAACATGAGGAACAAACACCCAATGTATTTAAAAGATTAATGATTAATTTTGGGCCTGTTTTTCTATGAACGTAACTTCCAACTGCTAACTGCATTGACGATATAAATTTCTTTGGACGCAAAAAACTTACGACGGAATGAGCAATGGAATCACGCACGACGAAATTTTCACTATATTGTTCCGCAGTACTTTTGCGCAATAAATTAGTGAGAAAATAAATTAATAGTGGTGGAACTGATGAAATAACATTATCAAGGAAATTTGATGGAAGTGGGTACGATTCGTCATTGTAATCGAATTTTAAGATTTCTTTACGTAGTATGTCAGCAGCTATTTGTAAAATAGTTTGTTTTTGAAAATTTTCCATAGAATCACAATCTTCACCAGTAAACCAATCACTACAAATTTTAGCAATGTCAAATATTTTATAGTAGATGATAGGCTCTTTTCCACGACGATGAGATATAAAAACATCTTGTTTATATCTATCTTTCAACATCCGAAACAAAACATAATTACTCAAAGAATTGTCTGCCATATCTTTCAATTCTTTCAGATGGAATTGACATTGGCCACTTTCTTCAATGTATTCACAGATATCTTTAAAATTATTTGCCGCCTCTTGCTTCAACGTTGATGCTTGTGGTTCTTTTTCAATTTTATCTAAAATTAGATAATATTTGCCATGATAAACTGCTCTACAATTAACTAAAGATACATTTAATATCCGATTAAGTACAGTGGTACTAAGTTCATCATTTTTTCTTCTGGTTACATCTATTAATTGGTCTTGGACGTACTTGTTTGTAATACTATGCACACGTTTATGCTTACGATCCAATGGCATTTCACATATAAAACAAAAATTACTAAAATCAAATTCGACATTTGCCTCAATGGTTGACGATGGTGATGATGTTGATAGTGGTGGTGGTGGTGGTGACGGCGCCGAAGAAGATGGAGAAAAGAACAAAATTGTGATGTCGATGGCACTAAATTCAATTTTTTTGCAGATGTTCTAATTGAAGACACGCCATACCACTTTCTACAATTTACATGAAAAGTTACCACAGATTTCCCGTACCATAACTTACACTTGTTATCATTTTTTTTTATACTACTTTCGATTAATGTTTTTAATCCTTTTTTTTACGTCGATAACACTGTCACTGTCATTGTACAACGCTGAATCACAAATACTGCATACAATATCTTGATCCACATTTCTATTCTCTAAAAATCGATAAAAAAAAGGTTTCAAATTATATTCGTTTTTTTTTCATATAAACTTATACAAACTATTAATTAAGCTATTATTTGTAATTCTGTAATTATATATTTTGGAAATTATTTTATGAAAATAAATACATTTTGTGTCCTAGTTTAAGTTTATGTTTATATTACACAGGTCCAGTGGCGGCTCGTGGTCTAAATAGGAGGTGAAGCGCAGCACGAAAAATAATAGGTATATCATAAGCAGCAAATCCAAAAATGTATAAAAACATAACAATAACATACAAAAAATAGCTTACTCACCCGCACTTCAACAGCGACTAACGTAGGGGCACTGCAAAATCTACAACCGTACATAATGTTTCTATTTTTTAAATGTAAGGTCAATTCTTTGGTCTTTTAAAGCTGCAAATCTTTCAATGATGTCCTCATAAAATGGTTCCACACTTAAAAGTTCGTTCAAAAGTCCTTTTTCAATAGAAATTTTCGCCAAATTACTTAGTCTGTTTTCTGTCATTGAATTTCGTAAAAATGTCTTGATTCTTTTCACACAGGAAAAACTACGTTCAACTGAGACACTAGTCGAGGGAATAGTCACAATCAGGCATAATAATCTGGAAGCTTCCTTGAAGATATCTCTATTCTCGTGTAAAAGTTCCAACATTCGATCCAATTGAATTTTGTGGTAATTTTCATCATTATAAATGAAGGTTGGAAAAAAAAAGGAAATGAAATAGGTCGGGAAAAAATGCTTTTAAATTATTCACTGACTCTAAAGGAAAGGTTTTTGCATACTCTGCAAACCGTGCTGTGTCCATGAGTGTAACGAAAATAAGTTTATCCATGTCTTGAAATCGTGTGTCAATTTGTCCAGAGATAGTATCTAAAATTTCGTAATACAACACTTTGTATTTTTCAAAGATTTCTTCAGTCGTTAAAGTTTTTCGTCCCTCACGATAATTAGTTGGTACTGACACTTTTATACTGACTGAATCAAAAAGTTTTTGGAAATTTTCCTCATTTCTTTTTCCATTTAAAAGACGTTGAGTATTCCTAACTTGTGTTATACAAAGATTAATGTTAAGTGAACATTTCTGTAACACATCAAACAGAATATCAGTCATTTTGAAAATGTCACTAAAAATAGCACTGAGTAGAGCAAATTCAAAATTATTGAGATGATTTAAGAAGCCCACACTTTGAGTTATTGAACTTTGATCCGAAGTTTTGTCGTCTCTAATTTCAGTAAAAACTGTTTTTAAACCGTTCCATTCATTATCAATCACATTCACTATCTTAGATTTCGATGTCCAACGGGTTGAAACAGATGTGTGTACCCTTTTTTTCATTATTGTGTCAGCTACTTGAGTTCTCTTTGTAGAATGATGAAAAAAGTCGGGAAACTATTCACGTTTGCGAAAAAAATACGGCACTGTGGTATAGTGCTGCAACTCTGCTGAAGCACTAAATTGAAACGGTGAGCTGCACAATGTACAAAAGTGGCTTGTCGAGCTTCGGTTTTTATTTTTGATTGGAGACCATTTATATGTCCTGACATGATACTAGCGCCGTCGTAGCATTGTCCTACTAATTTTGAACGGAAATCGTATTTTTCAATATGTTTAGTCACCAAATCAAAAAGAGCATCCGCTGTTCGGTCGCTACTAACATCAAAGAAGCCCAAAAACCGCTCAACTAACTTTCCCTCGCTATTAAATTAACGTATTAATTTAAATTAACGTATTAACGTATTAAATTAACGTATTAATTAACGTATCGAAGTATAATGCTGCACTGAGATTTCTGAAGAATGTCCGTTGAGTCGTCGACTTGAATAGAGAAAAATCACTGTCTTTTATTTCACGATCCACATGTTCATCGATGTAATCCGAAATACAGTCTATCAATTCGTTCTGGATTGTTTTTGAATTTGCAGAAAAAATGGGGGATATCTTCTTACAGTGTTCTTGAATGTCCACACTGCTCACTGATATATAAGAGTCCAAAAGTTCTTTGAAATTCCCCCGATTATCCGAGGAATCAGATTCGTTGTGCCCTCGAAATGCTAACTCTTGTTTTCCTAAATAAACAGTGGCGCGAATAGGTAACTGCAAGAATCTTCTATTTAAAAGCACATTGTCATTGAACATTTTAAAATACAACCTGGAATTTTCCTTCAACGCGTCTTTAATTGTGCTGAGGTTTTTCTTTAATTTGGCAAACGATAATGCACAGTGAATGTGATCTGAAGAAGCTTCATGTCTACTACAACCCCTTGTTACGTTTTCAAAATTGTTAAAACCCTCTTTATTCCACATACTTGATTTTACACCTACTGTCAAACAGGGCATACAAAACAGTTTCTTTAAATAAACACTTCCACACAACCACTTATAATCAGCATACCACTGATTGCGAAACTTTCGAACGAAAACTCTGTCTTTTGATTTTCCTTGTTTTTCTATTTCAAGAAAAGGTTTGGTGTTAGGTCCCTCTGTATGCAGAAAGTCTTTTTTGTCATCGTTTTTCCATCTGGAAAATGGTGTTTCCAACAAAATGCACACCGGATCGTACAATGGACACATTTTCAAAAACTTTAACAGCCACCCGCACGGCGCGATAAGATGTAAATTCACTGAATTTTATTCTTAAGGAAACGAAATGCGTGCAATAAAGCCTGCTGCAGCAGCATCCACGCGCCGCGCCGTTTTCTATTTTTAGCTCACGTATTTAGAAGACGGCTTCGTGCGTTACCATGGCAACCTCCGTAAACAAATCTGGAATTTGGCAGCGGTATTATCGATCGTGCTGGTTGCGCTTCCCATGCATCTTATACGAGGTAAAGTTTTCTGACTGTTTATTTAACTGAACAACGGCGCTCGCCGCAGTCGTCGCTCTATTCTTTAAGAATACGATACGTTTGTATATTGTATAATTCATGTAATTGTTAGTATTGTATTAATTTGGCATTAATTATTATAATGCTGATGTATTAATGTATACGTAATTAAATAAATTATTATACCAATTATGTTTTATATAAAAAATAAAATGTAAGTTTTTGTTTCGGAAATTGTGGGTGAAGCGGTGCTTCACCCGCGTCCCCTGACGAGCCGCCACTGCACAGGTCGACATTATTTTTGTGACATTGATAAGAATGCTCTTTTTGCGTTGCATTTAGGTAGTTATTAAAATATCTTTTCACAGAAATGGCCTAGCACGTCCCATTTTCAAGTCTCTGCTTCTCCTTTATATCATGATATAATTGAAATTATTTGTATCTGACTTTGGACTGGACAATGTAGAAATTACCGCAAAACCGTGGATGGTGTATTTCAACAGAATTTTATGACAGTACGACAGTTGGGCAACAAAAGAACATTACAGTAAGAAAGATTGTCATCATAGAACTTTTTTTGAACCTGGTACTTCAAACATAAAATATGCCCCCTGGAAAGTATGAAGCCTTCAAGGTTAGTCCGGCATCTGCAAACAAAACACCCGTCTTTACAAAACAAACTATTACAATTTTTCGAACGTAAATCATTCATCTTAAAAAATGAACAAATTGCTATCAACAAATCAAACAGTAATGAGACCGCAGTACTTCAAGCATCATATTTAGTGGCATTAAAAGGGGCCAGGGAATCTAAGCCCTACACGATTGCGGAAAAGCTCATTTTACCGGCTGCCATTAATACAGTCAATGTGATGATGTGATGTGATGAAGTCCAGAAGAAGCAAAAAAGTTGAAAACTATACCACTTTCAAATGGCACAGTATTGTGGGCCTCTTCATTCATACGAGACGTATAAATGAAAAGGCCAATGATCTTCATGATCAAATAATTGAATCAAATTAATCGAAATTTTTGCTATTCAGTTCGACAAGTCAGCAGACGTGTCGAACTTAGCGCAATTTTTGTGTTGTGTTGAATATGCTATTTTGCAAATGAATCCCTGGTCGTGCAGGTGGCGAAGGGCTAAAGTTTTTCTTGATGTAACACAAAACGAAAACTTGGACTTTAATAAATGCATTGCGGTAGGTATGGCGCGAAAACGATAACGGGGAAGAACATAGTAAAATTAAAAGACATTATACCACATATGGAATGGACGCACTGTTTTTTTTCTGAAATGCACTTGCTACAAAAAAGATCCTAGATAATTTACAAAATATTCCGTCGACAGTCGCAGACTATATTGCTTTCCACATTGTGCGAAGAAATGCACAGCATGGAAATGAACTGCTTTTCCATAGTGAAGTTAGATGGTTGTCGCGAGGAAAAGTTCTAACGAGGCGAGTTCTAATTGCGAGATGAATTGGAAATCTTTTTTACAGATATAAATAGCTCATTTCTTACAAGATGGAGAAACTTTATTACTTTTGGCTTCCTTGAGTGATATATTCTCACATTTGAATGACATGAATACGAGTTTACAAGACCATAACAAAAACCAAAATGCCTTCATCAAGAAGCTTGGTATTTGGATTATACGCCTTGAAAAATGCCATTTTGATACATTCACTTTAACTTCGGATTATATTATATTAATAATATAAAATATGGATTTAGAAAATTCCGTTATTGATCGCGTGTTGGAGAGCATGGAAAAGATTTAAGTGAATTGAAATTTCAGTTACTGGAATATTTTCCAGATACCAACGGTGCATTGTCGAAAAGATAGGGTCTCAATCCGTTTAATGAAAATGTTGTTGCAGCTGCTGAATTACCTATTGAGATTCACAACCAACTTATTGAAATATTTGCCGACAAAACTCTACAAACAGAATTTTTAACTCAAGATTTTGGCTTACACGACTATGTGAATACGGAAGCTTGGAACATTGAGCCGCTTCGCTACTTCTTACTTATGCGAAAAAAGCTTCTCCTCTATGGTGGCCTTAAAAAGTAAATATATAAATTGTCTTTTATCACTGGACAATAATTTGCTTATATTACTTGTGTATGTACGTATAGAAAAATTTTTAAGTGAAACACACTAAATTATTATTTCAAACAACTTTGGCTATTACTTTATTTTATTTTATTTTATTATGTTGTTATTACCTGGTAATATTTAATTTTCTAACTCTTGATTTTAAAATAAAAATACTTAAAATAAAGAAAATTAAAAAAAAATATATATATATATATATATATATATATATATATATATATATATATATATATATATATATACATATATATATATATATATATATATATATATATATATATATATATATATATATATATATATATATATATATATATATACATATATATATATATATATATATATATATATATATATATATATATATATATATATATATATATATATATATATATACAGAGCCAGTCAGGGACAGCAATACCCACGGAAGAACAATATATAATACCAGATATCCTAGTGGAGGAAGTAACAAATGCTATAGAATTGATGAAGAACGGCAAGGCTCCAGGAAAGGATAGTGTAATTGTCGAAATGCTAAAAGCTGGTGGTCGGACGTTACATAAAATACTGGCAAAATTATACTCAAAATGCCTCAAAGAACAAAAAGTACCTGACTTATGGAAAAATGCAGAAGTGATCCTTTTACATAAAAAAGGAGCACAGGAAGATTTAAAGAACTACCGTCCAATAAGCCTCCTATCAGTGATGTACAAAGTTTTCACTAAGATAATTTCTAAAAGAATATCAAAAAAATTGAATGACGCACAACCAAGAGAACAAGCAGGATTCAGAAGTGGATTCAGTACAATGGATCACATCCAGGTTGTACAGCAGGTCATAGAAAGGCACAACGAATACACCATGCCACTGTGCTTGGCTTTTATCGACTACGAAAAAGCATTTGATTCCATCTCAAAGCATGCGATAATGGATGCACTACTTAGCCAAGGTGTAGAGAGAGCCTATGTAAACCTATTAGAATCGATATATGATGGAGCTACAGCCACAATTCACCTTGATGATCTTGAAGTGGGAATTAATATAGAACGAGGTGTACGGCAGGGTGACGCAGTATCGCCTATTCTTTTCTCGGCTGGCCTTGAAGAAGTATTCCGTAAACTGGATTGGGAACAGGATGGGGTAAAGATCGATGGTGCAAACTTAAACCATCTTAGATTTGCAGATGATATTATTCTCATTTCACAAGACCCAGAGGAGCTGCAAAGACGCATACAAGAACTGCAAAGGGCTGGCGAACCATTTGGCTTGAAAATAAACCTGAAAAAGAGTCAGGTTATGTTCAATAACTTCGCTCAGGACAGAAGAATTTCAGTTTTAGGAAGGGATTTAGAGATTGTGGACAGCTTTGTATATCTTGGGCAGAGGATTTCCATGGAGGGGAATACCGCCCGGGAGGTGGAACGGCGTGTTAAATGTGGCTGGCAGGCATTTGGTAGGCTCAACATAGTGTTTAAGAGCAGACTCCCACTTTGCCTGAAAAGAAAAGTATTCGATCAATGCGTTCTACCCGTTATGACATACGGAAGTGAAACCTGGACACTCACATCGCAATCAATTCAAAAACTTCGGGTGGCACAGAGGGGAATGGAAAGATGTATGCTTGGCATTACAAGACGAGACAGAAAGTCCTGCGCATGGATCAGGGAACAAACAAAAGTCTGTGACATCATTGGAAGAGTAAAACAGTTGAAATGGAGATGGGCAGGCCATATAGCGAGGCGATGGGACGACAGTTGGACCAAGGCAATCCTGGAGTGGATACCGCTTGATCGCAAACGTCCGCGAAGAAGACCGAAAGCACGATGGACTGATGACATCGTTAAGTATATTGGACCCGAGTGGCAGAGGAAAGCCCAGGACCGTGAAGGTTGGAAGCATGCTGAAGAGGCCTTCATCCTGCAGTGGATCGATACGGGCTGATGATGATGATGATGATGATGATGATGATATATATATATATATATATATATATATATATATATATATATATATATATATATATATATATATATATATATATATATATATATCATAAAAAACGATGGGATATATGTGACACACCCACGCAGTCGAAAACTCTGCTGCGATGAGTAGAACAACAGTGGATATATCATTCGATCTTTGTCGTGAGCATACGCGTTGTCAGAGACGTTATTGTAATGAGTGGGACACTAGCGAACATAATTTTCTATCTTCGTCGTAAGCAGTAGTGTAGGATGTAAATAAAATTCAACAAATGATTGAATGAATTTCTACCTGAAAATTAAAGGTAAAAATAAATTTCAAAAGCTATTTTTCATTATTTAAAATAAGGAATCAAACAATATAGGAAAAACAATTTTTTAACGCTATTAAGTCATTATAATTAACAATTTAAAAATTTAAATTGTTATAACTTTTTTAATAACAATTTAAAAACATATATATTTCTCTGAGAAGAAAGTTTATATTTTTTTGAGTAGATTCAAAAAAAAGAAAAGTTTTAAATTCATTCATTTTTCTGCTAGCTTTGATTTTTTAAAATTTTTGTTTCATCCCTTAACTGACAGGCGCCCTAACTCTGTTAATCTTGATAATAGTAGAAAAAGTTACAAGACCATTTTTATGTAAAATTTTATACTCTATAACTTTTGTTTGAAACTTTTTTTCCTAACTCTTATAGTTCTTGAATTATTTTGAAAAAACACTTTGTTAATTTTTTTCCAACCCTCGCCGGGGGTTGGTAACAGATTTACTTGTATGCATAGTTATAGAATGTATCAAACAAACTTATATCAAAAAGTCAGCCTTTTATCTCAAATTTCGATTTAAATGCTTCGTTACCTGGACCAATAGGCATACTCAATATCTTTTTTATCTTTGTTTATGTATATGCATTTAATTTAATTTAATTTTTGCTTTAAGTTATAGTTTTGTTAACGGAAGGGAATATAAACCTCGAAGGATTAATTGAAGAGTTACTCAATAGGTACCAATTTTCCTTTTTGGTAGAAATGTCGCTGTCCATTTGTTAAAAATTACATCATTATCATTATTATTATTATATTTCTGGATGCCCATTTTAAAGACTTTGTAATAGTTCCTTGAGTTGCAATTTTTTTGGACTTAAAAGTTGTTTTTATGGACTTTACGTTCTTTCAATCTTTTTAACAACACTGGTTATTTGTTGACATTGGTTGGTTTTTTTTTTGTTTAGTTAACATATTCTATGATGTTGAGTTGTCCGAAAAGTTCCATTAGCTGCTTTTTTAACGTTTGTAATCAAAAAGCTGTGTTGCATTAGTAATGTTAATTTAGATATTATTATTCCTTATGGTATTTACAATGTTTACGTCCTGATTCGTTTTGATTTGCCTTCAGTTAGTCAATTTGATTCAAATCAATCAACCATCGAACAATAACTTGTATATACGCCACATTATGTTTTTATATTTTAAAAACTGCAAGAACGCTGACTAAACAAAAAACAAAATTCTGTTGGGTACACAAATGGTTTGGTCAGTTCAGGGGCCGAGATTTTGAAGACTGGCATTGCTCTGATTATTGTTCAAGTACAGAAGTTGAATAAATAAAGGCGATAATAGGTGAAGATCCAAACACCATTATCCGTGAGAAAGCAAATAAGTTAAATATTGGTCAAATGATCATTGGTGTAGGATCCTAACGAACTTAGTGGGCGAAATATGCTAGACCGAATCTCTTTGTGCGATCTTTTGTTGAAAAAATATATGAAACTCCATTTCTGAAGCAGCTGGTAACTGGTGATGAAAAATGGATTGTGTATAACAACGTGCAAAGCAAAAAAATATGGTAGCTGCTAGGGTCAGCGGTTTTAAATACGGCGAAAGACGCCCTTTATCCGAAAAGAATTATACTGTGCGTTTAATGGGATTAGAAGGAACACATACTCTTTGAGCTTCTTCCACTCAATCAAGCCATCAATAAATATTTACATACATTATTTGCGATTCTCTTTCTCTTAAAAAGATCCGAACTTTCCGGACAATCCAATACTATAATAAACATTAAAAAAATGCCAATAGGAGTAGCCATTATAGCCAAAACCTTCTAAAATTTTTCAATATAGCTTATTTTTATTACCTTGGATTCTGATCATCAGCATCCATGACATGTACTGTTAATGTAGTATCAGTACTTTTCGGTGGGTCTCCGTGATCTTGGGCACGTATACTAACATCAAACGTTTTCAGTGTTTCATAATCCAATGGCTTTTTTAATACAAGAGTCCCTTCCAATTCATTCTCGAATTCAAAATAATCGGCATGTGGTCCTTTTAAAACCGAGTATCTTAAAAAAGAATTAATTGTGGTAATTTTGATGATAGCATAATTTTCTCAACATACCCAACACTGGAAAAAGGTCCCTGTTGATCATTGTCCACTGCATGAACGCCTTGAAGTACTCTAGTTCCTACAACGGTGACTTCCGATATGTTGAGGACATATGGAGCATTAATAAAAATCGGAGCGTTATCATTGGCATCTGTAACTCTAAATAAACGTTATTTATATATTCAGATATATTTGTAAACACAATATAAACTATAGCGAGCAGCAGGGAAATATTTTGCATATTAAATTAGTTAATAATAAATGTGAGGTAAAGAGATTAGCTCCACTGTATTTGCATTGCAACATCATAATAATGTAATCACTGGTAACCATGAATCAGAGCGTTCCCCATTAAGGCAAATTACAACAATGATTATATTTTGATAACTCAACGGTTATTTCATTGCCAAACCAATATTGAACGCAAATATTCGGTATAGTCTGAATATCACAAGGAGCATTATTTTTTCATGTTATTTATTCACACGTGATAGCCGCATCCCTATCGACCACGGGTCGATCAAAATCAAATCAAAATCAAATCGAACAAAAATATAAAAATGGATTGTTTAGAATGTAATATTGCAAACACTAACATAACATTTATCAAGGCTAACAAAAAATTTAGCTAGAGCAAGAAGAGAATAGATATTAAAGAAATGGAATTATAAAAACAAAAAAAAACTGTCCAAATAAATATAATATAATTTAAGTAAATTTATAACCCTGACCAACAATGTAAATGTTTCGGGCTCAAAAATAGCTGATTCTGATATATTTCCACCTGCTGAATTCAAAAATCACCATAACAATGACCGATTGGCTATTACATTGGAGATGCAGGGACAGTCATATAGTCTACATTTTCAGTTTGGGGGAAATTTTGTTTTCAGAAGTTGTCACACATGTCAACTGACAAAACACAATGTTCTCAAGCTGTTTGTAGGTTATAAACTTAATTACTGTTACTGTGACTGTGAGTTTTATATTGTTTGTATATTTTTTCTTTATTTGAGTTTTTCGCCACGATCTAAAACTCAAAAAATATCACAAATATCTGTTCTTATGTAAATAAAGAATCACTGGGTAAAAACAAAAAACCAAACGGAGAAAAATTTCTCAGTGATTCTTTTTTGTAATAAATTTGCCTAAAGAACAAAATTTTAAAAATATAAAAATGTTCTAAAAAAATTTACAAACTTTTACCGTTAACATTTCGGGAAGTATTCTACTCCCGTTTTCAAAAATTATTTTCAATTAGAAAATGATTATTATCAACAAAATTTCGAAATGGCAATGGGTTCTTCTCTTTCTCCTTTGACGAGTAATATCTTTATGGAGGAGAATGATATATTAAATAAATCTCTTAAAAAGCTAATAATATGACTTAGATATGTTGATGATATTTTTGCTATATGGCGACATAGCATTGACGATCTAATTATTTTTTTACCAGATATAAATTCTAGAAAGCCTACAATTAAGTTTACTTTAGAGATAGAGAAGGAGAAGAAATTGCCATTCCTCGACACTTTAATATTAAAACAAAATAACACATTAAAAACTACAGTTTACAAAAAACCGACAAACACAGATAGGTATCTCAATTTCTTTTCCAATCACTTACAATCGGTCAAAATAGAAGTAATTAAAAGTTTATATGACAAAGCAAAACTTGTTTACCGACAGTGATACACTACAAAAAGAAACAAATCACATAAAAGACATTTTAATAAAAAACAATTACCCAAATTTTTTATAGATAAATCGTTTAAAACTTTTAATACCAGACAAAACAGACAAGGTATTAATAACAATAATAATAATTCTCTAATAATTTACCTCACAATTCCTTATATCCGCGGTATTTCTGACACAATTAAAAGAGTAGGAAATAAATACAACATAAGACCGATATTTAAAACAAAAAATACTCTTAGATCTCTATTAACAAAAACTAAACCAAAAAAACACAACAAAATACCAAAAATGTGGTTTATAAAATTCCCTGCGAATGCGGCAAATTCTATATAGGTGAGACATCTACACCGTTAGATGTTACAATAAGAGTTGTTACAATAAAATTTATTAAAATCGCCCTTTCTAAAAACCTTTTTAGAAAGGGCGATTTTAATAAATCTAGAATTTGTTAACACGCATGGTAATCGGGTCATAAAATCAATTGGAATAATTCCAAAACGGTATTAAAAGAATCGGTAACAAAATACAGAAGATTAAAAGAAACTGCTATAATTAATTTAAATAAAAATAAATTTATTGCTATGCCTTCGGTAGATTTAAATTTAATATGGTAAATCGGCAAATCTCACCTATATATATTTTTTTGGTAGTATGTCACTGTCATTAAAAACTAATTGTCAATATAAGTATCATTGACATACACAAAAAATATATTTACTTCCTATCTTTTCAGAATTTATAGATATTAATATAATTTATTTTTAGATTCGTTTTGAAAACGGGAGGAGAATACTTCCCGAAACGTTTGCATTAAAAGTTTGTATATTTTTAAAAAATCGCCAAAACAGCCTCAGAGTTGACGACACGATTGCGTTTATTCTTCACTGTTAGTAAACGCGGCACCCATCTCGCCGAAATTTTTGTCACACTCAATGTTTCGTGCAAAATTGAAAACACTGTACCTTGCGACAAGCCTGTGGCCTCCGGAACGACAACCCTGAGGCCTCTGGCCCCTGCGGGAAATATCCCGCACTTTGATTCGTCGATCACTTAAAATCATGTCGTGGATTTTGTCAATCATTTCGGGAGCAGTCACTTCCACTGGACGT
Source organism: Cosmopolites sordidus (assembly GCA_031761425.1). Classification (NCBI taxonomy): domain Eukaryota; kingdom Metazoa; phylum Arthropoda; class Insecta; order Coleoptera; family Curculionidae; genus Cosmopolites; species Cosmopolites sordidus. The sequence goes on along the minus strand of JARFXV010000440.1, from coordinate 161,292 downwards.
CTCGATCGATGTTTATCTTTTGTGGATGTATGGCCATGTTTAAACTCATTTATCTAATTATAAACAGTTGCAAACACAGGAGCAAACGTACCATGAACTTCATCCAACTCAGCTTTGATCTCTTTCGGTGTTAAGCTTTTTAAATATGGGTTTAATCACCACTCGAAACTCGCTCTTTTCCAATTTTTTAAATAAATAAAAGTTTCTTGCTTCAATCGACAATAAAAATGAAACCATGTGATGAATATAACAGAGACTTTGATCAGCTTTCTGATGAATAATAATGCTTACTAAAAACAAACCATTTCCGATGTTACAAGCGCCATCTCTTGGATTTTCTAAGGAGTTATTGAACAAACCTTGTAGCTAGAAATAAGTAATGTAAACTCATCAAGTTGTTTTCAGAGCTCGACAAATACACTTGGCTGTATTGCACACACACACACACAATAACTTTTCTTTTATTTCTGTAAATAATAATTTTTACATTGCATTGCCAATGCCTTTGCTGCTTTTTTTTACGCAATTTCAAAAAGGCTGTTCAGTGACCAGATGCAAGTGATCCAGAAGCAAGACTAGACGAAGGTTTCAATAAACTTCTTATAAAGAATAAAGAAAATATTCAGTTTTCTGAATATTTATTATAAAGTTCATGTGCATTTATTATCTCTGAAGAAACTAGTTCCTTCTGACAGAAAACAGAACACTGAAAAAGAAGTATCTGAGTAGAGAAAGAACTATATGTACGTGGATTCCGCGGTTGGTTCCTTGTAAAACATTTTGAAAATTACTACGATTTAAATGATACACGTGTAGCTTTTTAGTGCTTCAAACGTTTATTATAGATTTTGCTCTACATATGTTTCGCCTTGTTAGGGCTTTCTCAAAAGTAGCTTGAACTAATACTAATGGTCAAACACAGTGTTTCAGGTAAACACAATATACAGCTAAAATTATTTCTTTTATATTTTTTGTTTTTTAACGTCTAGTCCAATTATCCTCGGCTGATAAAAACTGGGCAGTTCAATTGCTACATGATCTTATCTATTACCGGAGTATTTTGGACATTTAGCTGATCGTTAAGTTAAACCTACGTTAAAAAAAACAAGAAATAAAAAAGATATAATTTTACTTATATACTTGGAAACACTGTGTTTGACCATTAGTATTAGTTCAAGTTTACTTTTGAGAAAACCCTAACAAGACGAAACATATGGAAAGCAAAATCTATAATAAACGTTTGAAACATTAAAATGCCACAAATGTATCATTTAAAATCCTAGTAATATATAATGTACGCCTCAAATATAAATAAACTCAGAGCCGCTGTTCGATGTAAATATACGACGTTCTTCTCGTCATGATGCAATTTCATTGGATATTTTGGCTAGGAGTTTACGATACATTAACCAGATACATTGTATTTGTTAATTATCGGCTCTTTAGTACGATAATGAAACCTTTATTTGCAATTTGTTTATACCTGAACCATATTTTCACTTTTTGGATTTTGTGAATATACAATATTTTCAATATCATCTTTTGGCATCATTTTTATTTACTTTTTGGAGAATACTAATAAAAATGCAACTACTTTTACATTAGCCTGCTGTATTCATATGATTTTTAACATTTTTAGTTTTCCCTGTTAATGATGCCACATGGCTTTAATAAGATATGGCGACCGCTTATACCACTAGATTATCGATAAACGTCATGACAGTCCAGATATGTGAACATTAATTGGCAAGCAAGATAGCTAAGTTTAACGACATGTAATTTTTATTTGTGGAGTTATTTGAACAACAACGTCTACATTGATTAATCACAAAATATTGCGGAGCTAAAATTCAGAATTCAACAAGACATAACCCGAATTCCAATACAAATGTTACGCCGTGTGACAAGTAATGTGCTGTTAAGATAGGAAGAGAGTTTACCTTTCAGATGTTATCGTTAAAGAATAAAATGTTCTTTTTTCTGTTATAATGTACTATATTTAATTTTTTTTTTAAATAAAGGACTTCTATTAGGTAATACATTTTTATAATCGCCCTTTTTTCTGCTACACCAATAATTAGAAATTCTTTTATTGTGCCACTTGTTTAAATGATGTTGATGTTTTTGTAACTATCCAAATAAACTTATATCAATCAACAAATTTTCAATAGAAATTCTGTTCTTTAGCTATATGCGGTATATCATAGAGGTAAAGGATCTTTTCAAATCGGTTTTTAAATTCTTGATAAAAACACATAATTTGCGTTGCTTTCAAAAATTTTGTTTATTGATAATTGAACAATAGTGTATGCCATTTAAACACGAAATACGATATCTGCCAAATGACCAAATCCTGCAACTCTACAGACGCCCACTCTTTTATCAACATTTTGGATGACATTTTGTCATAACCGTGGCTTTATCTCACCAATGACTCAAATAACTTCATCCTTTAGTTCAGAAATCGATTATGGATTGTTCTTATAGATCTGGCTTTTCACGTAACCCCAAAGAAAATAGTCCCACGGTGTCAAATCACATGATCTTGTCGATTAACATCACCGTTTCTTGCAATAACTCTTCCAGGAAATTTTTCTCTCAATAAGTCATTTGTCTCATTAGCAGAGTTAGTTGTAGCGCCATCATGTTGGAACCTATAATAACAATATTATTCAATTCAACCTACAAAAAGCCAATAGATATCTCATGATATCGAACACCATTCACAGTTGCAATTTTACCACCAGCAGTCTGAAAAAAATACGGCCCCAATTTCAAAATGTGTTTCATCTGAAAAGATGATTTTTTGACAAAAATCGTGCTGTTAAGAAAAATATAGTGTTTTCAGATGGACCATTGTACAAACTGTAAATATCATGCAATTTTGAACGCACATTTTTCATAAAATAATTCAACAATTTTAACAATTTTGTTTTTTGATCCAATTGATCAAAATTGGTTGGTCATAAATTTGGTTTGGAATTGGTTGGAATTGGTTCGGTCGTAATATAACCTGAAATCGGCTGAATCTAGTACCGCCTCCGGGTTGTATTTATAATAAGGAACTCGCTCTGTTATAAGGTTATTACGACTTGCAAGCTCCTGATGGACTATACTGGCCACCTGATTATGATAGTGAAGATACTCCGTTTGGGAGAGTCTACCACATGATCCTACAATATGTTGGATAGTCTCAGGCTTTTCGTGGCATTTTCTACACGTGTCATTTGATACTCCTGCATCCTTAATGATATATTTTTGGTAGTTCTTAGTGTGCACCACCTGATCCTGAATTGCACACATAAAGCCTTCAGTCATGTCAGCCTCCCCATGTCAACCAGGCGTTCGACGCGCTCTTGTCGACTTCAGGACGGTCAAGATCATGGGGGTATCTACCATGTAGAGACATATTTTTTCACTCTTGTATAATTGTTCCAGTTGTCTGAATGCTCTCATTTTGTCGTTCCATTTGTTTAAGATTCAGAGGCGTATACTTATCATCAGCTAAACACACGCTCGCATATAGCGAGCATTCGTTCATTCTTCGATGGAAATATGTTCTTAAACTGGATATTTGTTTTTCGTGTAGATTACATATATTTATAATTCCTCTCCCTCCTTCAATTCTCGATAATATAAGTCTCGTTTCGGAAACACCACCCGCACTACTGTGCGGGTGGTGTTTCCTATATTTTGTTAGAGTAGTTCTAATTATTCGTTGTAGCCTTTCGATATCTGTGTTTGACCAAGATATAATTCCAAATGAATATGTCAAGCCTGGTATAGCAAAAGTGTTTATAGCTTTTATTATATTTCTACTGTCTAGATCAGACCTGCATATGCTTTCAAGTCTGGACGTAAATTCTTTGGTTAATGCTTCCTTAATGAGTTTATGCTCAACTCTCTTAGACTGTTGTATTCCCAGATATTTATATACTTCTACATTGGCTCTATATATTCTTGTTCTACAGTAACAAACCCTGTCATTTCTAACTTAGATCCCCTCTTTATGTTAATGGTTCTGCATTTATCTAATCTAAATTGCATGTTAATATCAGCTGTAAATCTCTCCACAACCTGAATCAGTTGTTGTAATTTCGGTGGTGATGATGCATACAATTTTAAATCATCCATGTACAGCAGGTGTGATATAATTTGGTTTTGGAATTTGTATCCGATTTGCGTCCTTTTAATCAGATTGGAGAGTGGATTCAATGCCAGGCAAAACCGCAGAGGCTCAGCGAGTCCCTCTGAAATATGCCGCATGTCATCCTGATTTCCTCAGTCCTAGTCGTACTTCCATTTTGTGGTAAATGAATAGTGGTGCGCCACTCTTTTATCAGTTCTTGAAGTGTGTTTATTAAAGCTGGATGAATTTTGTATATTGTTAATATCTTAATTAGCCAAGAGTGTGGAATCGAGTCGAAGGCCTTCTGATAATCAATATAACACCATGATAAATTTCGATTTGTCTTAAGAGCGTGTTTCATTATAATTGAATCTATAATAAGTTGTTCTTTACACCCCTGCTTTCCCTTTCTACAACCCTTTTGCTCTTCATTTAGTAAATCATGTTTATCTATATGTCCTGTGAGTAGTACTGTGAAACATGATGTTAGTAGTTTATATATTGTTTGAAGGCAGGTAATTGGCCGGTATTTCGCTGGATTATTAGAGGCGGTTCCTTTGGGGAGTAAATATGTTTTGCCTTGAGTAAGAAATCGATGAATTTCTTTTGGTTCTCTCACTCACTGAAATGTCTTACTATGAAAGGGTGAAGGTGTGTGAGCTTTTTATACCAGTAATTATGGATGTTATCAGTTCCAGCGCCCTTCCAATTATGCAGGTTGCTTGTTATATTCTGTAGTACAGTAGTAGTAATTTCAAGATAGGGCATTTGTTCAATTGCGTTCGTATTTGCTTCTTCTTCACGCACTCGCCATTCTTGTGGTGCCATAGAGTTGGGAGCCGCCACTCGCCCCAGTCTCACTAACCCCGAACAAATCCTCCCGTCGGCTCCGAAGGGTTCTTGTCTGCAAAACCCTACCGCCTTGTATAATACTTTTATCTGTATCTTTCTCCATAAATATTAGTTTTGGGTTCAAGGGAAAAAAATGATCACCCAAGGCAGAGCCCCGAATTACCATGGGAAAGCTATTTACTACCGAAAGGCGCTAGGTATTCGGAGACATCGTTAGAGACTCTTTAAGAGACTCATCGTTAGAGACTCTTCCCTGTGCCATTCAGCCCCTCAGCACGATGGATTTCCACCTTGAGCTTGAGAGATTTTTTTTACTCCAGAGGTTTACTCCTCTTAGTTCGGGTAGGTGGTGGCGCTACCCACCAAGCGGACTCTCCGTCCCTGCCTTATTATTATTATTATTTTATTAAGATCCTCACAATACAATCTTTACAATATACAATATAATTCCATACAGCCTGTATGTCTAGATCTTACGTTAATATAATAAGAATACTACCCTACAACTCACAAAGCACTGCTTGTGTGTGGCTTAAACCCAAGAAAAGAAACACAAATTTTAGAAAAAGAAAAACCGTCGCAATACTCAGCACAGGCATTTACATTATATGAAATAAGAACAAAAGGATGAAAAGGGACACAACCCTACCCCATATATTAAGGCTCAAGGACAAGGGAAATCAATTCAGCCATGCTGACATACACCGACCTGAATGAGGGGCGCATAATTTATTTATATTTTTCTTAAATGCCAGATAACTGATGTTCTTTTTCACAATGTTATCTCTTATGTTTTCCGGCAAAAGGTTAAATAACCGAGGGGTCAAGACGTAAAAAAACTTTCTCACTCCAGTTTTGTTAGTGAATAGAATGTTTAAAACCGTCGCACCATCAGATCACATAATGAACATGTTGCTAATATGTATACCCGAGAGAGCTAAGATCTTTATATAGGAGAACAGCTATCGCTACATAATACTGGCATTTCAAAGGAAAAATTCCCGTCATAATGAAAAATTCCCTAGTCGGATGATCCCTGCACATGGGTTTTCTGAACATTATCCGTAGAAATATTTGTATGTGCCACCCGTGGTAACAATTCCATATGTTAAAATAGAATTAACAAGAGCGTAGTATATATGTTTTAATATATCAAATGACATTCTGATGCTTTCCTAAATTGGGCCATCACAGCAAAGAGCCTTTTCTTTAAATTGAGTATATGAGGTTTCTAAGAAAGTAGCTCATCCAAAGTAATACCAAGATACTTATTCTTACTTTATTCTTTATTCAAGAATTTAAAAAACACCACTTAATATGAGAGAATAATCTGTAATACTATGATCAAAAAGTAAGGTGACTTTTCAAAGTAATCTCCTCTCACTGCAATATTCTTATTCCAACGTTATTTCCAGTCTTCGAAACGGTATTTGCTTTAAAGCGGCCAGCGAAGTCTCTTGAATGGCTTGTATGGACTTAAAACGGCGTCTAGGAGGTGGCTTTTTAATGGAGGAAATAGTCAGCGATGCCATATCTCGTGAATATGTAATACTTGTGAAATGGTGTTTGTTTAATTTTTAGTGAAAAACTGACAAATTATTGCGATGTACATAAATTGTTTTTCCACAAAGCTGGACATTGCTTTCTAATACTTAATAGACGATTACTCAGTAGAATATTCAGGATTTTGGTATTTGAGTGTGATGTTTTTTTCATTGATTGGCGTGAAAGGTCATCCTAAACGACATTCATCTTCAAATACTTATCTACTATCACTAAAGTCCTTGCACTACTTATAAACAATTTTTTAACATGTCTTATTATAACCATAATACTTTCTTAATCTTTTTAAAACATCAGCCTAACATAAAATCGCTTTTTAGACAAAATTTAATGCAAATTCTTTGCTCGATAATTTTATTCATTTTAAAATATCGGCAACAACTTTTTTTAGCAAGTGTAGAAGACGTCATAATTTCAAACCTATCAAGCAAAATGACATGAAACTTCTCTCAGATATCAAAGACAATCATTTTAACTTATAAAATAAATGGTTCTATTAATACGTAAAGCGCGCAAATTTTTAAAACAAAAGCCGTCTTACTTTTTGATCATAGTAAATTCGTAAATTTAACCAAAGATTCTTTACAATTTTTTGAACTAAAAGTTTCTCTAAAATATGAATCCAAAATGCAACAATATTCGCGGAAAACAGGTATGAAAACAAGAGACATTTTCCTAAAATCATCTATTTTCGCCATTTATCGGAATTCAGTTTTTTTTGCATTGGTCTCTTAATATATTTGAATTAAAATGTAATATTTTTGTAATTTATTGTACGTACAAGTTTTCGTACAAATTTGTTTTTTTGCTACAAAACAAAAAGGAAAACTTACACATTATTCTCGTTTAATATCAAAATTGAAATTACTTGAAATTTTTCATACCATATCACTTTTTAAACAATTCAAATTACACCGAGAAACACATGATTAATTGTTTTATTAAATTAACTCTTTAAAATGTCCACCACCCCATTCCTCGTGAAAAAAGCTTCGTTGGCTGATAAAACACTGAACAAAAATTTGGTTTTAATCAATAAACTATTCATAATATTTCTGTCTGTAAGAAAAATCATATCCTTTCTATATTGCTCTTTTAGTGTTATATTTACAATCCAATGAGAAACTTCAACTTGTTGAGCAACACTTTGAGTACTTATAGTAGAATCCCTTTCAACAAGATGTAAAATTTGTTTTCGATTTCTAGATGGTGCTCACATTCTGGAAATTTTGAAGCCACACTACCTGTAACCAAAACTCTTTGGCAAACTGTTTTCGGGGAATCGTTGCTCGTAAATACGCTTAGCTCCTTCAGAATTGTGGAGAGCTGCCTCGTAATTTAGAAGCATATCCTGATATTCGCGTAGAATATACTTTTGGGTTATAAATCAAACTTAAATGTACGCCACTGAAATAATTTTTGTCGTTATTTTGAAAAAACAATCTTTCTCCTAGCATTATTGCGACGTTGCTACATCCTTCAGGACTGAATATTACACATTAATATTTGCCAAATGGGCTTTTCCACATATTTGCTTAGAATGTTAATTCTTTTCATAACTTTTTGACTGGTGATTTAGTAACTTTGCAATTTTTTTCTCGAGAAGCCTTATGTTTTAGACCCTTGCTATAAGGAACTTTTTTCTTTAAAGTGATGTGAAGAATCGTTGATTATATTTACGAAAGTATTTTCCCTTACACCCTGTATATAATATAGAAAAACTTAGCTCTGTGTCGTGCAAAACAATTTTCAACAGTAGGAGCAGGTGAAACTAAAGAATAAGTTCAATTATACTGTAAAAACGTAAAAAAAAAATTAAAAATAATTAAACCTGACGGCTCGTGTCATTTTTAAATAAATACCTCAATGGACACAGAAGTATCTAATTTGAAAGGACCAACAAATATTTTGAAGTATATATTTTTTATCTTTAATATTTTGGAATTTTTGAAGTTAGATTTTATTTTATCGATTTTAAAGTATATTCTAGCTCTAAGATGTTTTTATTTATTATTGCTGTAACGCACCATTTTCGAGAAAAAAAATTTAATTTCCGCATTTTCTTGCATAAGTTACCCAATAAATATCAGATGCATATTAATAATGAAAGTTGGATTTAAAATTGACAAAATAAGATATGCATGATGTTAATTCATTCTTATGTTACTTTACTTACTTCATATAGTTAATGTTTCAAATTTAGAAAAATTGTGAATTTAATATGCTTAACTTATTCCTTGTTACAGACAAACACTGAATATTCATTCATCATTAATTTTCTCTATATGACACTCACTTGTGCTTTTGATAAATAGAACTTACCTAATATTTATCGGTATAACGAAACCGGGATCCAAAGTACCCAATCGATCACAGATTAAATTGACGAAAACAGACGAAGGTCCATCAATACCTTCCTTATCCAAAGGTCGAGTTAAAGTTAGATTCTTAGAGCTAGGTGCGATAGCTACAGGACTATCTGCTTCCTTAAGACGTAGAGCTATTGTACCCAAATGCGGTCTGGGATCACCAACCACCCGAACTCTTCCGATAATATCTCCAACTGGCAGGTCTTCAGGAACGAAGAACGTTTCAGATGAAGCTCCGTTTTCTAGATAGCAACGATTGTCTTGAAGAGCTGGAAAATAAAATGGTGTTAATCAATGGGTAGAATTATTCAAAATGAAAGTCACATGTTTCATTGGATATCATTACAAAATGATTTGTCACTGCATTGCCATTTTTAGACAGAACTCAGAAAAGATGATGGGACATTAATAAAAATTATTATCACCTATTTTACAAACCAGGTCTTTAAATCAGAAAATTTTATTCAGGTGAAGCAAAACCAGAAAATCACGAAAATTTGTAACAAAATTTAATATCATTCAGTTATCAAGTTCCTAATTTTGAAAGAACCGTCTATTTTATAAATATATGATTACAGATTAATAACACTAGTAGATTATTGCTGAATCAGAACAAACAAAATCATAATTGCTGATTCTAAATGTTGAATGTAACGTAAATCTTACGAATGAAAGAGTTCTAAAAGATCAATTTCTGTATCAAGGTAAGAAATTATGCATCAAAGTCGTGAAAACATAACGAAAAGAACTTTATAAAGGCCTCTTATTTTTTCAAGATAAGACGGTCATCTTGTAACTTCAACACTGATAATATTTTTTACCTGCCTATTTTTACTGCCCAAAAAGTAATGCAAAAATCAGCTTTCAAATTGTCTACCACTTGCCATATTCTCCCGATTTCGCCTCATCTAATTAATATATTTTTCCGAAAATTAAAACAAGATGCTAATTGATGAGGTGGAGTCATGGTTTGCAGAACAGGAGGTACAATTTGTTTTCTAAAGAAATTAATGCTGTTTCCAAAACGTGCATTTTTTCTGAACTCGGCCAAATATTTATCAATATCTTCAAATTTATAGGTCTAAAAAGAAACCGAAATATTACTTAAAAATAAAAGAACTAAGACTTATGTCTAAAAATCCACTATATTCGAAAACTGTATGACACTTGTTTCTACACACAGAGGTTTTCCTGAAATTGTATTCTTAAGATGACTTCTACCAGGTTTGCTTATTGTTTCACTTATTTTTGATTTATTTTTCAGTTTTCCTCTATTATTGCGCTCAAATAATTAAATCTTGAATGTTTTGCCCTGAAGTTATATTTTGTGTGTCTTTTCTTTTACTGATGTAATCATGGTTTTAGTTTTTTCAGAATTAGTTTCCATAGTTATCTTCTTAAGTTCTATTTAGTAGATTTTTATATTCCTCTATAACTCTTCTTCCATGCCTGCATTAGTATCATATCATCCGCCAATAATAACTCCTGCACAGTTATCCTGTTCATTTTCCTGTTTGATTCTACCATTTTTACACATTTTTCCTTACAGGTTTTTAGCTATATAACCTATACCACAGATTCCTAACCTTTTCCAGATCTCCTTTACAAGAAAAAAAATCCAACTCTTTCATAATAGTTAATTATACCAATTATTAAAATATTGTTCCACATTATCTATACATATTTTATTTGTCTATCCATCTATTAAGAATCACAAAATATAAATTAATTAAAAGTACCATCAAATGTAGTAAAGAATTATTTATTAAAAAAAAAAACACAAAATCAATAAGAAATGAAAAAAAATAATGAGGGTTGTTGGTTGGATTAGTGGCAAATCGTCACGGTCAGTGATGAACAGTTAATTCATTTTCTTAGACAGTAAATTTGCTACTGCACTGAATCCACGCTATCCATATAGTATGAAGGAAATGCAATTAAACTTTTCTATACTATTACCCATAATCCAGGGTAGAGAGCTTTTAGTTCTTCGTTAGTTGTGAGTTCTACGAATTCCTTTTCTAAATTTGATGATTCTTATTGTATGTGCATTTGGGAAAGGAGCTAAAACCCAACTCGGTAGATTCATGTTTAAATTATCCTGGAATCGTTCCGTAAAATCAGCATGAAAAACGTCCAAGTGTTGTCAGTAAATAAGTAAATGTTCCTGTTTTGCAGAGACTGCTGATAATGTGGGAAAGTGGCTGTATTCACGTTAAGCGGTTTCTTTTAATCTTCTGTATTTTGCTACCGATTCTTTTAATATCGTTTTAGAATTATTCCAATTGATTTTATGAATTTTATTTTCGGAATTTATAGAAATTAATATAATTTATTTTTAGATTCGTTTTGAAAACAGGAGGAGAATACTTCTCGAAACGTTAACGTTAAAAGTTTGTATATTTTTTTAGAACATTTTTATATTTTTAAAATTTTGTTCATTAGGCAAATTTATTACAAAAAAGAATTACTGAGAAATTTGTCTCCGTTTGGTTTTTTGTTTTTACCCAGTAATTAAAACAGATATTTTTGGTATTTTTTGAGTTTTAGATCGATGAAATATCGATTCTCCCTTTGTATCTATTTCCAAATTTTTAGCAAATAATAACTCGAGCGTATGATAAGATTAGTGCTTCATTATTTGGTAGAGTTAATTCATCGAGGAAAATTTTAAGTCTTATACAAGTAATCACATAATGAAATTTCAAAGTTTTCAAGGCACTAAATTATTATTCAGAAGAATTTTCCTGATGATATCTGATGGTGTCTTATGATGAAGAACAAGTTTTTGTTACCTTTTGACTGCTGGTAATATTAATTCCTCGCCAATTATGTGTCGTTTTCTCACTTTTGCGATTAACAGTGAAATATATTAAGACCGTAGTTCATCGTCTTCTTGTTTAGAAGACGACGCAAAAAGGTTCGATATCGTTGGCTGTTTTTAATATTCATTTTCCAGTCCTTGAAAATAGGATTAATCTTTGACCAGAATTAATTTTACTCAAATGCTCTTTTAGTCTAGAAGGCTTCAAATCTTCATTTGAAAAAAACTTTTTGGGAAATTAAACACATAGGCAATGATTCGTTCGTAGGAGAGTACGTTAACCCATATTTTAAATATTCAGTACTGTACTTTGAACTACAAAATTTGGCATGGTTTCAATAAATTAACTTTTCTACAAATTTATAGATAGTTATAAAAATAATGTCTATGATGCTTTATCGCTCACTAATCATTTATCACTCATGATATGGATTATTGACGAAGCACACAAAAATAATAAAACATTCATAGAACTGCCCTGCCTTTTATTGATTTGATTTCGTGCACGCATCAACCTTTATGCCTTTACCTGTTTGCTATGCCGGTGTATGACTTATGTTCTATAAACAAATCATTACAAGGTTCCATATTTTTGTCGAAACATGCTTAATAGCGTAAATCGCGCCTTTACTTACAAATACTTGTCACCAACATCTGCGATGACAATAAGGTAAAAATTTTAGATAGCTAGATAAAAAAGTATTCATAAAAATAGTAGATATTCAAAGTATTTTATTATAATAATTTCCTTAATAGGTACGGCTTCCTAGGTAGCTACGCCATGGCTGTTCTTTGCCCCCCATTTGCCTCTAGACCTATTACCGCTCCCATGGAAGGCTTCAGCGCCCATTGGGGGTGGTACCTCCCTCGTTGGGAACCTATGCTCTATACGAACCGAAAAAAAACATGGGGCTCAGCACACATCCTTGTTTCAAACCTATTTAGGTACTGAATTCAGCTGATTTATTATTTGACATTTTTTTCGTCTTTTTAAGTTTTATTTTTTACGTTTTTCGTTTTATTTTTGTTATTTCTTTTGTTATAAAGGGCTTTAATAATTTTTATCATTCTTCTCTCTTCTCCTCTTTCAAATTTTTCAAGTTTTATGAAAAATATTAAGTGATGTCAAAATCTAAATCACGTTACCTTTTTTTCAATGAAGTTTCTACTTTGTCTCAGCGCTTATTGTCTAATATTCTTACTATCTTATTCGCCTATTTCCTAATATTCTTATTGGAACTTTATCCGGATACTTGTAAGGGTTATTTCTCGATAGACAATATAGTATTTCATGTCTCTTTTCTTGTATACTGGAAGTTTAATTGCCATATTCCAGTCATGCACGGGCGTAGCCCAGGGGGGGGGGGGGGTCAAAAGGTCCCTCGCGAAATAAGCCAAATATTACCTAATATTATACCAAAAAATACGAGGAGTGAAGAGAGTTAAATTATTACATTTGACTTATTGAATTTATTTGAATTATTATTTTTGACAAGTATCTCGCCTACCCCGAAATCTAGTTTGGAATGCCTAGATATGTGCGATAAAAACCTTTATCCTAATATTTACACATTACTACAAATCTTGGCTACCATTCCTGTATCTACTGCTACCCCAGAAAGGTCTTTCTCGAGCCTAAGGAAACTGAAAAACTCTTTACGAAACACTACAAGTGAAAACAGACTTAATGGTTTGGCTTTCATGAACATTCACTATGGAACAGAAATTCATGCAGATGAAGTAGTGGATATATTTAAAAGAAAAAGCCGAAGATTTCTTCTTTAATGGTTTTAGATTTAGCGCAGAGGAACAAAATTAATTTAACCATTTCATTTAAAGTTAAGAACTTTATAAATATGTCGTAATTTTTCCGATGAATATATAGATATTAAATTTCATGTAAGTATATTTTTGTTGTTTTATTTACTTCGAACTAAACCCCCCCAAAACTAAATCCTGGCTACGCCCGTGCAGAGTGATATTTACTGAAATTTTGAATTTTCTGAAAAAAATCAGTTATTATTTCACTACTACCTGTATTAAGTTAAAAAAATATTAACCAAATGTTTGCCTTCCTTCACACTTTACGAAAAATCGAAATATCTCTTGACATATCAGAGATATCCATTTCGGGTTTTCACTGGATGATTCCTCTTTAAATTACTTTTCTAGCCAAGTAATAAAACCTGTACCATTCCATTTGAAAAAACTGAACAAAACTTCAAAAAAGCTATTGTTGAATGTAACGCCACCTCGCGGTTTCATTTATAAACTAAATAATTTATCTCCCAGATTATCTGATTGTCCCAGTAATTGCCTTTTAAATGAATCCAAATTGAGGAAAATCGGTTTAGGCAAACGGACATTAGACGACTTTTTATCTAAATAGGTAAAACTCCCCCCACTTCTTTATTCGCGAAGTTACAACAAAATGTCATAAAACAAAGTTGTAGGAGACAGTTTGCTAATTATAACTGAGAATTTTTCTTACTCGGTTAACACTTGAAAATACACAAAAAAATGATTTTTAAAAATGTCTAGCTTGTCACGCCCTCTTGCGGTCGTTGTAGAAGCTTAAAAATATTTTTGGTGAATTTCTCACAGTCAGTTTTAGTATAATATTTTTTTCCCCAAAGCTGTGGGATAAATAGTTTTCAAGATAGGCCGCGATCCATCCTTAATGGGACACCTGGTATATATATACAAATATTTTAAATTTTGGTGACTATATTATATATATTTACTAAAAACATATCAAATAAACTTGTTCAATTATACGTGTCTATCTAGTCTGACTATTTTGTATAGGAAATTAAAATAGCGTTTTAGTATTCTAAAAGGTAAGAAAAGAAATATGACACGACACTGTACCATTAAAATACCTTATAACATTCTTATTAAAGCTAATTGTATATTTTTTAAACCACTTGTGGACAAAGTCTCTAATAAGTGGAACTGACAAACGTTAAAAGCGTCGAACTGATGATTCAACTAACGACTATATATATAAAGAAAGGGTGTTCACTTGGTAAAAAAGAAAGGAAGCACGCCTCTCTGGTTTGGGTTTCAGGCTCCTCGTATGAACAATTTCCTGGGTCTAGACAACACAAATTCGACGTGAATAGCTACTATACAAGATATTGTTTACTGTTATATTCGTTTATATGATTCCACACACCATTAATATTAATATTTAAAAAAAAAAACTTAGAGATAGAGTAAGTATTAAAGAATTAGAAAAGGAATAAATTGTATTTGAAGATAAAAAGTAAAAAATATAGATAGGAATGTCAAAAAAAAGGCACAGTAAATAAGATTAGGATCATTTTGAATAAATTAATATGTACTGAATATACTACTATGATTATAAAGTAATCACCTCTTACTGCATTATACTGATTCCAAACAGTTTTTATACTCGACATCTGGTATTTCCTTCAAAGCGGTCAGCAAACCCCCTTACGAACGTAAAACGGTAAAGTGGTTTCGTTAATCAAAGTAAGAGAAAAAAGTCACACGGTACTATATATGATGAATATAGTGCTTGATTTTTAGCCAAAAATTGACAAATAAATATTGCAGTGTGCGATGAAGGGTTATAGTGATGCAAAAGCCTTACATTCATTTGCGCCAAATCCGGACGTTTGTTTTTCGAATGAACTCTAATACTTAATCGGCAATTACTCAGTAAACGATCCTTAATTTTGGTAATGCTTTCTTTATTGATTGACATGGAAGGTATCCCTGGACAGAATTAATCTGCAACCGCATCTCTATTATCACTAAAGTCATTATATTTTTTTTTGGCATAGCTTCATCGTTGTAACACTTTCATAATATTTTTTATGCATCAGTATAAGAAATTTCGTTTTTTAGACAAAATTTTTTGAAAGTTCTTTTAAAAAATCGCCTATCATTTAATAATGTCAAAAGACGCTATAATTTCGAACTTAACAAGCGAATGAATATAAAGCATCTATCAGGGGTTAAGGAGAGTCATATCAACTTAAAAACAAATGGATGTATCGATACGTAAAGCTAGCGAATTTTTATAACAAAAGTCACCTTTCTTTTTGATGAGATTAGTAGCATACCTACCAAAAACATACAGTAATTTTGAGATAGGTAATAAATTATTCTCAACAAAATCTATCTAATAAATATCTATTAAAAAGTCTAATCTATCTAATAAATATCTAATAAAAAGTCTAATCTATCTAATAAATATCTAATAACAAATCTAATATCTAATAAAAAGCTCAACAAAATTTAACACAACTACTCTACCAATAAAAAAATACTATTATGAAACAATACCAAGTAAGCATTTGTAATAGTTATGTCATATGTAATGTATTATGTTCTCAATTTATTGATCAGATAGGAGTAGTATTTCAATATTGTTCTCTTATTCAATATTATTTTCTTAAAACTATGCTAATAAAATGTAATATATATGTAAAACAAGAGTGTAGTTCAATAATTATTTTTCTTGTTTTTGACTTGCCCAAAGAGAAGATATTTATTCATTATGTAATATAATTCCTATGAGAAGGTCTAAATCGCAGGAAATGTCGCTTTAGACTTGTTCATAGAACAAAGTAAAAAGTAAGTAAAGTGTTTGGGTTAGAGGCGCATCAGCAACTAGGCTATTTAGCGACTGGACCTACAGCTTAACGTGGGTTCCGAACCACGGTCATCAGCTTCCGACAAACCCAGGCCATCATAGAACAAAGTAAGAGTATTATCTATAACAGTATGATTTTCCCCATCGTATCCATTTACAGCGTACTACTTCCATAGCTGAAACAAAACTATCTAGGAATTGAGATTTTAATATGTTAGTTAAATGATGAATACAGTAACCTACCTTTCTAAGCTTTATTAGAAGCCATAGTTCCCTCATTTTGTTTTATATTGCGTTTTTTGTTAATTTATTTTTCAATAGTATATATATATATATATATATATATATATATATATATATATATATATATATATATATATATATATATATATATATATAGCAGGGTGCCCCATAACTTATCTACGATAGAGCAACTGGTGATAGTAGAGATCAAAATAAGAGGATTTAGTCAATAAATGTGTTGGCAAATGTTAGTTATTAAAAAGATACAGGATGTTGAAAGTGATACTCAATGTTCGAAAAATTGAGATAATTTAAAAAGGGCTGAAGATATCAGGTTTAAAATCGGGATAGTTGGATTTTCAAAGGCGACAAATCCAAATTCAGTACTAGCTTGAGTCTACTTCCTAAGGGCGCTTGCTACCTACTTTGTGAAGAAATAACTCGCTCATATTTGTTTACCCTATAAGGCTGGGAATATATTGACTACAAAATAGAGAGGAGTCATAATTCCGACGTAAAAAAGGTACCCTTTCAATCAATCACCGTCGGTCAATACCGATATTTTACGCCGTTTGCGAGATATTCGTGTTCCAATATTCCATTGCACATCTTGTCGATGGCTAAAAAATATGTAATTCCCAAAGAGTGCCTTGAATGTTGTGTAGACATTATTACGTCTTGATGACATTGTTTTCATTGTTTTCTATCTCTCCTATTAAACATATGTGGAAACAAGTTTCTCCTATCTTCAGTAGATATTAAATAATTTGTAAAACATGCCCAGACTTAATCAGTTTCCTAACCGTGATTTAAGGGATATGCTCTGCGTTTATGCACAAGTAAATTACAATAGTCGCGCTGCAGTTAGAAGGTATGAAGAACTTTACCCAATCAAAGTCATCCCAGATCGACAAATTTTTCAAAGAATTTTCAATCAGTTAGGCGAAACAGGTTCGATTTATTACAACAAGAAGAAGACATTTTAAAATAATAGATTTGGCAACACTGCAGCACAGAAAATATTTAAAATGGAGAGCCCATGTTTATTTACATAAGTGTCTAAAATTTCAAATCTTTACTTTAAGTTGTTCTCCCTAAACGTCTAATGTACCAGTCACCGTGAATCACCCTATATATATATATATATATATATATATATATATATATATATATATATATATATATATATAGATACTATTGCCTTTCAAGTGCAGGTATTTAACAAAGGGTCGATATTCAATTTTTTCCATCTTTATAGACTAACATCGACTGACATAAATGACTGTTAAACAACAACTGAGCATCTAATATGGCTGATTTTCAAGATTATGTTTCAATGCACACGCAATTATATTTCCCGAATATTTTTAACCATTATCACAATTTCCATGAAACTTTTCGGACTACTCTCGTATTAACTAGTTAATAGAGACTAATAGTAGTATCTATTAGTGGAGACTAATCTCGTATTAACTTAAAAAAATAAAAACCATTAGTTTTTTGCCAAAATTGTTTATTTTTATTCAAAATACATTCCTTCCACATCAATATACCGTTGGACGAACACGTTTAAACAATGCTAGCATAGCTTTTTTTATATAATTTTTCGGAATGGCCTATGGCCGTCGTTACGGCTTCTTGCATTTATATAACACTGTCATAAAACGTTCCTTTTATGGCTAGTTTAAATTCCGGGAACAAGAAATAAGTCAGGGGAATACGAAAGATGTTGGAGCACACAAGTCTTCTCTCGTGCCTTCTGGGTACGTAATTTTTTCGATTTCGGAGAGCCTGGGGACAAAATTTTGCGAATCAGGTCTTTGGTCTTATTTAATTCCTCCGCTATCCATCTCACAGTCGAATTCGCATCGTAGGCGATCTTTTTACGCATTTTTTTCACCAACTCATCATGATTTTTGATTTTTAGCTAGCCTAGCTTTGAATCGTCTTCCAAAGCATCATGACCGTCCTAGAATCGCTTATACCACTCAAAAACACGTGTACAATATGATCAATCGCCACCATACACTTTTTTCATCAAATCATTTTTTTCCGTAAAAGTTTTACCGAACTTAAAATAAAATTTAAAATTAGCTCTTTGTTCCATCGTGTTCTTGTGATGAAGTAACAAAAGGTACCGAGAGGGATTGATAGGATCTTATTTTGTTCTGTATTACCATCTGTGAAAACATTTATTGTAACATATATTCGATGTCTTTCTTTTACTAAAATCTATTGACGGTAATACCGTTTTCAACTTTATCTTCGAAAAAACCAATGTTTGTTTTGATGATCTAACGGTAACTCAATAACACCTTTTGGAATTTCTTTACGTGTCTAATATATAAACACTTTTTTAAACACAGCAAGAAGAATATACATTCACACATATATAAAAATCTATATTTCTCTCAGTTTGTCTACTATACATCCTTATCTTGTAGAAGAGCTGAAAATTACCATTCGTGAAGAAATTGTAACTATACCAGAAGAAATGTTGATAAATACATTTATTACAGACTATTTTGGTGTTAATGATTTCTTATATTCAAAAAAATAAAAACGTATTCTTTTTACGCCACCCTTATCTGAAAAAGTATATCACAACATTTATTATTAAAAATTCTGTATTATGTCTTTTGACAATATCACCTTGCTAATTAATGCCCATATAAAACTAGTACCACTTACTAAAAATGTACTAATTACATTACATAAAATGTTATGTCCGCAGCAATTAGTGTAATTCATAAAGCGAAATTCATCTGGTACTTCAGAGTATTCTTGAAATTGACTGTTAGTTGACGTTACGTGTTGGAATTATATTATACGGTTGTCTACATACCTCCCATATATGTATTAAATTTCTCTTAAGTAAGAAATATTTGGTTTATATTGAAATAGTTTGAATCTAGCACTATCAACATACATGAGAGAAAAATAAATTAAGTGCATGTTTATTTTCATTTAGTACGATAATTTATCGTACTTCCGAATATGATTTAAAAATTTTACTAAATTTAATGAGATTGAGAGGTCGATTAATCGGGATGTGAGAGTCAGGAGATTATTTTGTAAAATTGTTATTAGAGGCGCACATAAGATGATATGAGGCTTTATTTCGAGAATGCCAAGAAAGAGCGGCAATATGCTAGATGATAGATACTAGATACTAGATGCTAGATGCTAGATTATGTTAGGATCGCTACATTAGGCTTCATGAAGATCCTGTGAGTAATTATATTCGATGTAACTTCAATTACCGGTGTTATACATAGGCAAACAAGGAACCTCACCTAGTACAAAACCTTAAAACTTCCAAGAGATTTATCATAATATAATATATAACATAATATAATATCATAAGATAACAAGATTAATCATACTTTTTTCTTTTTTTTGGGGTTTTTCGCCACGATCCAAAACTCAAAAAATATCAAAAATATCTGTTCTTATGTAAATAAAGAATCACTGGGTAAAAAACAAAAAAACCAAACGGAAACAAATTTCTCACACAATTTAAATAATAATTTTCTAACACAAAAGAGTAGGAAATAAATAAAAACATAAGAACGACATTTAAAACCAAAAAATACTATTAAATCTATATTAACAAAAACTAAACCAAACAACACGCAACAGAATACCACAAAATGTGGTTTATAAAATTCCTTGCGAATGTGACAAATTTTATATAGGTATATCTAGACCGTTAGATGTTAGAATTAAAGAACATAAAAACCTTCTTAGAAAGGGCGATTTTAATAAAGCTAGAATTTGTCAACACGCACGGGAATCGGGTCATAAACTCAATTCGAATAATTCCGAAACGGTATTAAAAGAATCGGTAACAAAACACAGAA
Source organism: Cosmopolites sordidus (assembly GCA_031761425.1). Taxonomy (NCBI): domain Eukaryota; kingdom Metazoa; phylum Arthropoda; class Insecta; order Coleoptera; family Curculionidae; genus Cosmopolites; species Cosmopolites sordidus. Next base: position 140,822 of record JARFXV010000440.1, on the reverse strand, counting down.
GATTAAAAGAAACTGCTATAATTAATTTAAATAAAAGTAACTATATTGCTATGCCTTCGGTAGGTTTAAATTTAATATGATTCCCCTTTCTAAAAAAATACAATTAAAAAGATTTAAGTATTTCCATTCACAATCGGTACAGTAAACAATCACACAGTAAACCTCACCTATGTATATTTTTTGGTAGTATTTCACTCATTAAAAACTAATTGTCAATGTAAGTATCATTGACATATGCATTTAAAAACGGGAGGAGAATACTTCCCGAAACGTTAACATTCAAAAGTTTGTATTTATTTTAGAACATTCTTATATTTTTTAAAATTTTGTTCATTATGCAAATTTATTACAGAAAAGAACCACTGAGAAATTTGTCTAAGTTTGGTTTTTTGTTTTTTGCCCAGTGATTCTTTATTTACATAAGAACAGATATTTTTTGAGTTTTATATCGTGGCGACAAATCCAAAAAAAGAAAAAAATATATGAACACGCCATAATCATTCAGACATTACTAATATTAATCATAATATAATGAGTGCAATATAAAAAGGTAATATTAAATTTTTTAGGTCTACCTTTACTTTGACCAAGATCTACAGATGCTTCATCATTTGGACATGTCCAAAAAACCTCAGATATTTAGATACAAGTAGTTTGATAAATTCAGAACAAATTTACCATCCCTTTCAGTCAATCCATAGTCAAGTCAGTGAGAATGCATCGAGGTAGATCAGTATGGTATATTATTTATCATTTCTGTAGCAAACTAGTGGCACTGTTGGAATTTTCTGAAGTTTTACCGATATACCAAAAATTAATAAAAGTTAATACTTAAAATTATCTCTAAATAGCTAATTTAAATAATAATCATTAACATATATAAAACTTACAATTTAAATTACGACCATTGCAAAGTTCTGAACGGCACGAAACAAGCTATAATGGAATTAAACTTCATATAATTGCAAAAATCCCATTAATTTTGTTTTGGATAGTCGAATACAAATAAAATCGTTATTTCTGCTATAATGGAAAAAAGGAATTTCGTGTGTTGGATACGCACTACTTTTTTGCGTGGAAAATCATCACACAGACGAAAGAAAAGTTGAAAAAGTATTATGGAAACTCTACTTCTTTACACATTTTATGGATCATAAGTAGTTTTCTGAGTTTCGATGTGGTTAAACTAGCACGAAAGATATTCTGTGCTCAAGACGTTTCATTGAGGTAATTACCAAGAAAATGGTCAACAAAATCCATGATATCATATTGGCCGATTGCGGCGTGAAAAGTAAAGAGGTTAAAGAGATTGTTGAGATAATAAACATTTCGGACTATCGGGTACGGAGTATCCTAAATGAACATTTGAGCATGAGAAAGCTATTAACCTAATGAATGTCGCTTTTGCTCACTGTGGACTAAAAATAGAATTGAGTGACCACTTCACATCGGTATTTATGCATGTGTAAGCGCGATCCGAAGAAGTTTCTGCAGCGATTCGCTCTTTTCTCTGGTTTGTCTCATGTCGCACTTTTTGAAAAGTATAAAAAAGTTGTAAAATCGTTGGGTGAAATGTACCAAGCTAAAAGGAATCTATGTTGAAAAATAAATCGATTTTCGATAAAAAAAGAAAATTTGATGTAAAAAATATCTGACTTTTGCCTTTAAGGCATTAATTTTTTTTTAACATTTTTTTTTACAATCTGTTCACTATACAATATCGAACAATAAATAAATTTTATGAACATTTTTGTTACAATGACTTGCAGATAATATATGACAATTAGATATATCTATAATGTTTTACAAAATATTCACATATCACATATCGGTATAACCACTTTGTAACATTAAACTATTAAATTTGAAGGCGTTATTTTTCCAAACGTTTCATATCTCCAGTACCGCTTTACAATACTAAAGCAATTAAGTAAACTAAACTAAGTGCGCAAACCAAGAAAAAATGTAGTTTACTAAAGTATTGAGGTGGGAAGTTACTCCAGTTCTTCCACAGTTCGGACATACCCGAGATAACTTTCTCATTTGCCAACACTGTTCAATTTGTACTAACTTCGTCCCCGAATTTTTCAGAATTTTGACCGATTGTTCGATCTTTAAAATTGTATAATATTAATATTAAACATTAACTAACAATTGAATATAAATTTGAAATTTATTAATTTAGTTTTACCACTAAAATTGTCAAGCAAGCATGGATATTTGAAGATGATCCAGTGATGAATAGTATATTCATCACTGGATGGAAAAGAAAATATTTATTGAAAAAATATGTTCACCATTTTCTAAGAAAAGCATTGTAATTTAGTACACACTATGTTAGCATTCAAGTGGCCTTTCAGGATCTGAGATTAAGAGGTTTAATGTTCGATAACATTAATACTTTATCCCCATATTGCTACGTTAACCTGAAACTCTCAACGAAAAATAACATCCACTATATCCTGATCTCGCCAGATACAACTCCTTTATTCTCTTTATTAGATATTATAGTATAATATATCGGAATCTTTCATATAAAAATGCTAATTGTTTACAATAAATTCCAGTCCAAATTGACTTTAATTAATATAAATAACTGGCTGGTTTTATTATAAATAACTCAGTTAATTAAACTCGATATATATGTTCATAGAAATTAAATGAATTTTCCCCGGATGTAACCCACGTTTTCCAGCCAGTTCTATTGTTAATTCCGATCGCTTCCTAGCCTCTTTCTTGTTGTGCTGTTATATACACATATGTCCAAAAGTTTGGAATGTTTACAAATAGGATATATACGCCTATAATACTCTAAAAATTGTGATGGATATTTATTTTAGACAGCTTTTAAATGAAAAAACAAAAACATTGTTCTGCTGATAACACAGGTTTTTCGATTTTTGGCCATTCCGTTCATACTGGTATTTACACATTATTTCAGTTCTTTTTCAATTTTCAATCAATCCGTTTAAAAATATCTAGAAACATGATATCTCATTTTAACAGATTAAGAGTAATTGCTTTGTTACAACAGGGCTTTAATCAAAGTGATATCATGGAAATTGTAGGTGTTTCTCAAAGTGATGCATCGAAAATTCTTAAAACATTTCAAGAAACAAATGACGTAAAGGATCTCCCCAGAAGTAGTGGAAAATGATGTACAATAGCTTCACAAAACCGGCAGATATCAATGATAGCTCGAATAAATCGTCTGCCATCTACAAGTGGTATATCAAAGAAGCTTATTAGTCTTGAAGGGGTAAATGTTTCACGACAAACGATAACACGCGGACTGAAAGCGGTAAATTTGGATCCTTTACGTGTTCCCAAACTAAACCTTTAATAAAACAATGTAAGATTATAATGGGCTCGAGAAATGGTGGATCGTAGTTCTAACTGGAATAACGTCATGTCCTCCGATGAGACGAGAATTGGCTTGGTTTCTGATTCACGAAGAACATTAATTTGGAGAGTTCCAGGTCGAGCTCCAAGCCCGACTAGAAATAGCTCAATCATGTATCCTATTTGAAGGTAGGAGCGTGATGTTTTTGGGCGCGGCATTATGAGGGGTACATGGACACCTCTACAAAGGACATTAGCTTGGAGAGCTCCATGTCGACAAATGAGACTAAAAACAGCTCAACCACGTATTCCATTTAAAGGTGGGAGCCTGATGTTTTGGGATGATAATATGAGGGGTACACGGACACCTCTACTGCTCCTGGAGAGAAGAGTCACTGGTGCGGTGTACATCGAGGAAGTTTTAATCCTGTTTTGCGTCTTTTCCGAGGCGCAGTGTGCGACGGATTGGTTTTCAAGGATGATAACGCACCTCCTCATCGAACAGCAGCAGTACAAAATTTTCTTGAAGAGGAGGAAATAGCCTAGTTAAGGTGGTAAAATTCCCCTGACATGAATGTCATTGAACATTCTAGGGACATTGTGAAAACACATCAAGAAAAAGATGCTACTCGTGAAGAATGGAATAGAATTCCACAAGCCCCAATTCATCATTATATCGACAGCATGTCAAATCACCTACAATCACCTATTAGTTTTATTGAAAGTTATTCTTTTTATTTTTAAATTACTTTTGAAGGCAATTGGTTCATTGTAACTTTTTGACTCCAACATCATAAATCAATTTTACACACATTGGTCATTTGGTGTCGAATTTTATTTGGTACCAGTAAGAGTTGTAATAAAATGATGATTACTTAAACGAGTAAAAGAAAAACTTAATATCAATAAAAAAGTAACATGTTTAAATATTCTAATTCTAACTAACTCACGCATAGCGTAAAATTAGAATACTCAGTTAATCAGATATAATATCAGTTCATTTAACGATGTAATCTAATCGATGTAAATAGTTTGCAATTATATGAACAATTAACATTAGTTCTGTCTCTGTAACTGGAAAAAACTGAAGGAGCTTTGACTTAACTTAAAGCTTTCAAGATATATTTTGATAGCACCGTTGAATAATATTATTGTTGAATAATACTATGTGAATAATATTTTAGTTATAGGCAATAATAATTTCTTCTGGAGTATATGTAACAGCAGGATAGACATTATATCATAAAACAAGTAACCGAATTGCATTAACAAAAACTGAAAAAAGATGTGTAACCATAATTAAATAATATGAGTTCCTTTATCGACTGACTCAATATATTGTTTTAGTTACTCTCGTAAACTCATATATACATATACGAGGGTAGTCTGAAAAGTTTCGGGCCTCAACGAAAAGATGGCGTTATTCTTCAAAAATATTCTGGTAATATAATTTCGCATGCGATGAAAGATAACCTTGATAATTTCAGCCATATTAGATGCTCAGTTGTCTAACAGTCATTTATGTTAGTCGATCTTAATGTTTCTGTAATGATGGAGAAAATCGAATATCGCGCCTTCATTAAATTCTTGCATTTGAAAGGCAATACGCCTACTCAAAGTAAAGCCGACATGGATGCTGTTTATGCGGACCTAAATTTAAACTTAGTCGTACCAGCTTACGGGCCAGCTTATACATAACACATGGGCTGAAAAGTCCCGGGCCTAACACAAAGATGGCGCTAGTTTTATTGCAGTCACCTTTTTTTCAGTTAATACTAACCTTCAAAAGACAGCTGTTAAAATTTCATGATATTCTATTCATTAGTTTGTGAGTTATTGTGCTAAGAGTGACGCCACTTTTGTTATTTTCAAAACAATGGATCAAAAACAATTTCGTGTTTTAATTTTACACTGCTTCTTGATGGGAAAAAATACCGTTCAAGCGAAGCAATGGCTTGAAAAGTGTTATGGGGACTCCGCTCCATCAGAAACAACAATAAAACGTTGGTTTGCTGACTTCAAACGTGGTCGTAGAGACACCGATGATGCAGAACGCAGTGGACGTCCAAATGAGGCGGTAACACCAGAAAACATAAAAAAATCCACAAAATCATTTTGAATAATCGAAAAGTGAAGTTGCGTGAGTTAGCTGACATCGTAAAGATATCAAAAGAACGTGTTGGCTTTATATTGCATAAGCATTTGACTATGAGAAAGCTCTGTTCAAAGTGGGTGCCGCGTTTGCTCACTGTTGACCAAAAACGAGAACGTGTTGATGATTCTGAGCAGTGTTTGGTCATGTTTAAACGTAACAAACCGGAATTTTTGCATCGATATGTGACAATGGATGAAACATGGATCCATCACTTCACTCCGGAATCAAAACGATCGTCATCTGAGTGGACAGCAACTGGTGAACCTCGTCCAAAGCATCCGAAAGCACAACAATCCGCTGGAAAGGTTATGGCCTCGGTATTTTGGGATGTGCGTGGTGTAATATTCATCGACTAACTTGAGAAAGGAAATACCATTAACAGTGAATATTATATAGCGTTATTGGAGCGTTTGAAGGCCGAAATTGCAAAGAAACGACCGCATATGGCAAAGAAAAAAATTTTGTTTCATCAAGACAACGCACCGTGTCACAAGTCAATCAAAACAATGGCAAAACTACATGAATTGAACTTCGAATTGCTCCCACATCCACCGTATTCGCCAGATTTGGCTCCCAGCGACTACTGGCTGTTCGCAGACCTGAAAAAAATGCTCGCCGGTAAGAAATTTCGCACGAATGAAGAGGTTATCTTCAGGAGCAGCGCTGGAATGATTGCGTTGCTCTTGATGGAGATTACATTGATGAATAAAGCTAATTTTGAACCAAAAAAACTGTGTTTTCTTTGTTAGGCCCGGGACTTTTCAGCCCATGTGTTATACAAACATAAAATATAAATAAAAAATATAATATGTCGTATTATTTATGTTGTATTTTCTTTCTTCAATGGTATCGGTAGTGGTTGCAGTTTTTGACCGTCCCGAACGTTTATCGCCAACAAAGCTGGTACGTGCAAATCACATACAAATTCAGCTGCCTAAAATTTTACGGTTGCAAATAATGGTGCATAGTCCCCGTAAATAGCATTCATCTAGGCTTTAACTTTCGTAGGCATATTGCCTTTTAAATTCAAAAAAATAATGATGGTTCGATATTCTATTTTTTCCATTTTTACAGAAACACTAACATCGACTGTCATAAATGACTGTTCAACATCAGCATCAGTCAACTGGGCCCAGTTCAACTGAGCATCTAATATGGCTGAAATTTTTAAGGTTATCGTTTCGTTCAACACACATACACAAATATATATATATATATATATATATATATATATATATATATATATATATATATATATATATATATATATATATGTAGCGTTAGATTTTCTTCCAATGAGACAGCAGTAGCCGAGGGTCATCCCACACCCAACCTAAATGAACAGTTTCATTTAGGCGGAGACGCAGGTTGTTGTGTGTTCCACATGAGATTGTGGAACCCAACGGTTGGGTGTGTGATGACCCTCAGCTACTGCTTTCTCATTGGATGCAGTCCAAAAAAATCTAACACTACATATATACACCATCCGACGGCAAGTCGGCGAGAACATGGGTGTTGGCTGTGGATAGGGTCTCCCTATTCTTGATGGTATGGTGTATGTCGGCGCCCTGATGAGTCTGAACCTCGAGAGATGAAACATATATCATCCAGTTAAAGGGATAGGTGGGGCTCCTTCCCGGTCAAGCAACCAACAAAACTGTTCATATGTATATATATATATATATATATATATATATATATATATATATATATATATATATATATATATATATATATATATATATATATATATATATATATATGCCCCACCCATCCCTTACATTGGAGGGCACATATTTCGTCTGTTGGTGGTTAGACTCATCAGGGTACCGACATATGCTCTCTCGCCAAGAATAGAGAGTCCCTCTCCACAATCAAACAACCCATATTTTCGCCGACTTCTCGTCGGATGGCTTATAAATGGAGTTTTTTTGACTTCTTTGGACTGCGTCCAACGAGACAACAGTAGTCAGGAGTTATACACCCCCAACCGTTGGGTTCCACAATCTCACGCCCGACGCAGTCCTATGATAGTATCTCAAGGGAACAACTATACACATAATACTAGAACTGAGTTTCTCAGTTAAAGTGGGTGACCCAGCATAAGTTAACATACAGAATCAGTTAACGAACCGTTTCATTATTCCCCAAAGCTTAAAACAGGGTGACTCTTGGTCTGTAATAAATCAAACCTCAGACTACAACTTGAAAATAACTCATATGCTTCAAGAACTTAAGTTGGCGTTTGTGAAATATTTATAGTGAATTGAGGTGCATCTCAACTCCCACACTAACGGCCTTTTGGACAACGACCAAATAGATTTTACAATAACGTTAAGATATTTGTTAAGTTCTTAAATTATATCGAACATTCAGTTTTTGGCGTTATCATTCGACTAGTGTGTTTTCAGATATTAGATTAGTTGACCCCAAGAATGCCCTGCAATTTTTAAAATGGGTAAAAATATTCAATATTACGCTGCTTATTATGCGCTTAATTATCGAAAATCTCGGAGACGATTCATAGTGAATGTAAACACAAGCATACTATTGGTTCAAAGCATTCAAGTTTTGCCTCGTTCCAGTCGACATTCAACGTCTTCGAGTGATGAAAATAAGAACAAAGTGAAAGAAATGGTGATGGAAAATCCTCATTCAATCTAAGAGATATTGTTCAGAATCTAAACATCGCCTCAGGAATTCATTTGTAATATTTTGACTGATATTTTGAGCATGAGACGCGTCCCGATACGATTTGTTTCTAAATAAGGAGTTAAATATTCTTTAATAGGGGTACCCCATACTGAAAACTGAAGCTTGAATCAACCGCCTCTGAGACCATGAGTGAACCACGTCAAGGTCGCCCAAAAATCTAAATCATATTGACTCTTTTCTTTAATAACCTGGTGTTGTACTCCTGGAATTTCCTTTCGAGGGGGTAAACAGCCAACAAACAATTACATTACAATAATTTAAACATTACCTTACCATTAGGTTTATTACTAAGTATTTAAGAATTTAAAATTGAAATATTTTTTTAAATACAATTGAAAAATAAAATACATGACGTATAAAATTTTAAAATATTAATAATAGAATCAATCATAAACATCAATTCATAAACTTAAAAGAAGTTAAAGCACAGAAAATTTCCAATTTCTCATTCCCACGGCTATAATTCAAGAATTTTACCATATAACGACTTTATAACAGAAAAGACTGAATATTATCGTTTACCATAACAAGCCAATTATTAAGTTCGCATAGAGAATAATATTTAAAACCAATTAAATTGAACAAGTGTTCAATATTCAATTCAACCATCACAAATCCATCGTGTCCGTAATTAAATACCATAAAACGGTACTTGGTTTAGTAGTGGAACAGCGGTCAGATTTGAAATTCAATACGATATGCTTTACTTTATTATAGCGATAATTAAAAAAAACTGCATATTACATGGAATAAGAAATATGATGCTTAATTAGGCATATTTCATATTTAATTGTTTTTTAAATCTTCATAATTTATTCAGCTTTTATCCTATTTATCAGTTGTTTCATTTAAAATTATTCTCCGGAAAAGTTAAGAATACTAAGGTACAGGGAGGCTCAAAAAGAACAAATATTTTCGAAATTGATAGTAGTTGAAAAGGAAAGTCTGGCGATTACTGCACACCTCCAGTGCATAGATCAGATGGTTCAGTTTTAGTTGCCCTAGGGCAGTGGAAAGTGAAGTGTTTGAGGTTGCGTGTGATGGGGTGATCCCTGATCCTAACATAATAATCCGATCAATCAAATCTTATCATATAACTGGATCAGTCATGAAAAAAATCAACTCGCCGGTTCCCTTACCGCTTGAACTCCAGGATATGCTGAGACATTTGGTTCTTCAAAGTCCTTGGCGCTTCATCAGGTGTCACTCCACTTTTGCACTCCAGCTTTGGGTCGTCACTCACTACAGCGCGTCCTACACATTGAGTTCAAATAGCATCTGCACAAAATCATAATTATGCTAAAGTTGCTTCAAGGTGATCTTGTTTAACACGAACTATTTTGTAAAAGAAGATTTAAAATTATTGTTTTTGATGATATAACTGTAAAAGGAAAATGTGGTTCCAACAAATTGGAACCATAGCCTACACAAAACGAGCTTCGATGCCAGTTGTTCAATAAATGTTTCCTCAAGGCTTATCTCTCTGGATCACCATATTTATGTATCTGCAATTTTTTTCTTAGGGGTTACGTCAAATCAAAAGTCTACATTAAAAATTATCGTATAGTAGACAACTTGAAACTTGCCATTAGCGAAGAAATTGCAACTGTGCCAGAAGAAATTTTGGTAAGTTTGAAGAGATGTTCCGGATGTGTGTACAGCAAGAAAGATATAATCTTCCCTATATGACCTTCCAAAATTAAATAATCAATGTAAAGGGTTATCAAATAAGAGTTATATATTTTTAATTTGGAATAAAAACAAAACGGTTTAAGATATCAACGATCAACGTTTTTTTTTACTTTACTTTAATTTTAAATACTGATTCATGGCATTTTTATTTAAAAATAATTTCTTGTAATGACCGCCTATACACTTTTTTAAAAATTCCATTCTAGAATACCAGTTTTTGATCACTTTGCCAGATAAATCGGCATTTATTTCACCAAAGACATGAATAATGTTGGTTTTAAGGTCATCACAGAAAAAAGCCTATTCTTATTGTTCAGGTAACATTAGCATTTCTTAAGATACACGGTTACTGAACTTTTCTCTCAATAAATTCATTCTGTCACGAGATGTATGACATGTTGCACCATCTTGTTGAAACCACATGTCGTTCAGATAAAAATCATCCAATTAATTCCAGAAAAAAATATTATCAGTGACCATGTTTCTGTAGCGTGCTCCATTAACTGCATTTTCATCCATTGCCATTTCATCTGCATCCATGTTCGTTTTTCAAAGAAGTACGGTCCAATTACACCTTCAGACCATAAACCATACCAAATTGTTAAGTTTTGTTTATGTAAAGGTTTTTTTTACACCCGACAATTTTGCTTGTTTACGAAGCCATTTAACCAAAAAACAGCTTTATCGCTGAAGATGATTTATCCAAGAAATAACGGATCTGTTTTAAGTTACTCTAAAACCCATTTTGCAAAATGTCTACTCAACAAATGGTCATGTAGTTTGAGTTATAGATAATCTGCATTTTAAACGCTTTGAAAAGGAAATCTTTATGAAGTATATTCCATGTAGTGACATAAGAAAGCTCAAGTTCTTGAGAACGACGTCTAATTGATTGTTTTGGATTTTCATCACACTTTCACACTTTGGTTCAGAGCATCGATGTTTTCAGTAATATGTACAATACGGTTTTGACGAGTTGTATTTTTAGTATCACAAAAACTACCATTTGATTCGAATTTTTGAATTTAATTACGAGTAAGCTCTTTAGATCGATTATGTTGACCATAAATTTCATGTAAGACGCGAAACGTAGCCCGAATGAATTCATTATTTTTGTAATAAATTTGAACAATTTGTATACGCTGTGCAACTGTATATTTTTTTATGACGATTTCCCTAATAAATTTAAATACAAATGTCAATTTTGGAGGGAATAAGAAGATCCCTCAGTAGTCTCAGTAGACTCAGTAGACAACAGTAGACAGAAGTAGAGACAACAGAAGTCCACCCAAACTGCTGGGTTCCACAATCTTATGTGGAACATACAACAACCTGCGTCTCCACCAAAATGAACATTCTGTTAGTTGCTTGGAGAGCAGATGTTTCGTCTGTTGGTGCTTAGGCTCATCAGAGTACTGACGTATGCTCTCTCGTCAAGAATAGAGACCCTATCCACACCATTCTGACTACTGTTGTCTCATTGGACGCAGTCCAAAGAAATTCTAAATCTGCCGTCAAAAAATAATCATATCGTCATACCATACTCGCCATGCCCAAGAGTTTTTCAAAACTTAACTTTTAGATTATAAAAGACCCAGGGACGTGAATGTGTACATCCTGATGATACTACTTTTAAAGAAGTAATTCTCATCTTTTTTTTACTTTCAGTAAACATCTATTTTTATTGCTAGTAGTTTTATTTTATTTTAATCGATTTTTAAAAACTGCAGCAAGTAATGGCCCAGTCAGCAGTTTGTATTTAATTTTAGATATTTATTCATCGAGAGTATAAATAACCAACTCCTACTTCCATGATAATAACCCATTTTTACACCAAGTAGATACTGAAGACTCAAAATTGATTACTATAACGTAACTAGTAAAATATCATGGGACCAAAGTAACAGCGCCTGGCATCTATGAAGGAATATTATTTAGGTACGACTATACGAGCACATTGAGTTGATTCAAAAGTCGTTTGTAGCTGTAGATGACATTACATCGATGAAAATCAATGTGTTATCAACTTCACACGTGTAAATGTTTGATGTTGTTTCAGAAGGAATTTCATTTCCAGTCTCAAAGAGTTTTTATTTCCAAAAATACAAGAATATTTCGTAGACATAAAAGAAGGTATACGCTGACAAAAGATGTATACTGTGAGGCTGCCGTTGACGATTCTACGTGCCTCAAGTGGCCCAGAAGGTTGCATGAAAACAATTTTAATCTTAGCGACTCACCATATTCTGAACGACCGGTCGAGACTGATAGCAATGAAATAATGGCACTAATTGAAAATGATCGCTGTAGAACAACTCAAGCGATCAAAGAAATTTTTAGAATCAATAAGTTAACAACATCAAGGCGATTACGTCAATTTGGAATGGTCGACACGGACGATATATGGGTGACGTGTGAGTTAATAGAAAGAAATTAATAGATTGAATTTCTGCTCTAGCGAATTCTTTATTGAAGCGTAACAAAATCGATCAATGTTTAAAGGGAATTGTTACAGATGATGAAAAATAGATTATGTATAATAACACAGATCAACATGATTTTTGTAACATTGATGAGAATGCTCTCTTTGCATTTTATTTAGGTAGTTATTAAAACACCTTTTCACATAAATGGCCTAGCACGTTTCATTTTCAAGTACCTGCTTCTCCTTTATATCATGGCTAATTGAAATAATTTGTACCTGGGTACTTCTTCAAGGAAGGTGCTTCTTCCGTCTCTGCATATTAAACTTACGTACCTAAAAGAAATATTTCCTCAAATTATTGATTGATTTGTCCGTTACTTTGTGATAGTTAATTTTTTAAAAAAGGAATAAAACAATTTTTTACTTTGTTATCTATCACTTTTATGTATAAAAGTGATAGATAACAAAGTGCCCATTTAAATATTTCCTTTTTAAATATTTCCTCAATTAAGCGATACAAAACTAAAATAAAGCATATTTCTTGGACCTCAAATTAAACAACTTTTAGGTGATTTCCATTTTCACGTACAAGAATTGGCAGCTTGGAAGTGTTTTGTAAGTGTAGTGAAAGGATTTCTGGGCAACAAGAAAGATGAAAACTATAAAAACCGCATAAATGAACTCTTGAAAGCCTATGAAATACTAGGGTGTCGCATGTCTTTAAAAATGCATTTTTTTGCACTTCCATTTAATTTTTTTCCGGAAAATTTGAGTGCCGTAAATGACGAATAAGGAGCGAGGTTTCACCAAGACATCAGGACAATGGACGCAGGATACCAGGGACGCTGGAACGCATCTATGTTGGGCGACTACTGCTGGTTCTTAAAAAGGGATGCTGCTACAAAACACAAAAGAAAAAAGTTTAAAGTTTTTGTCGCTGTATGACATCTCATATAATATATTTTTTATTCACATAATCACTCAATAATATACTTGCATACATTTAACACGTTTTACATGTTTATATTAAATACATATTAGATTGTAAAAATATCGTCTCCTTTTTTTACCCACCACTTACTCCGTGTAACAAAAAATTCTACGTGTTACAGTAATTAGCTTATCATTTGCAGATTTAGGATTACAAAATTCTTTATATACACCTATTTTCATTAATGTTACCTCAAAAAAGTTTAAATTTGTTGACCAATTTCCCCGTATGCTTATAGTGAACCGAATTTCATTCTCTGTAAAATTTCCTTTGAATTTATATAAACTTGTAATCCTGTATTTCCTGAATTTGTATATCCTGAACATACAATACAATAAAATTACATCCACCTTGTGAGGGGGAGTTTGACCGGCACCACCGTACAATATCAGTTCTATATTCGGCCAAAATCATTTTTCACATAAGTCTGTTCTCAGATTAAAGTGTAGTTTGATTAAGCGTTTATTTTACATGTTGACGATGACTGATCCACAGACGAAGCGAATAACAGAAATGAATAATATATTTATAAATAAAATCAACTCTGCATAAAAAAAATATTTGTTAATTTTCGAAACAATCCTTGTTAAAGCTAAATGCGAAATGTTTTTGGATTAGAGACGCATCGGCAGCTGAGGCTACGGTCACCGGCTATTGATTAACCTCAACCATTCACGTCATAAGATGGAATCGAACCCACTACCGCTTTAGCTGTCATACCGTGGGACCGTTGCCATTAAACACCATGTATGTGCGGCTGGCCAATTACTTAATCAGTATAATATAATAACCTACTTTTGTGTATCCAATTTTATGGTAAATTTACATTAATATATTAAACCTATAACCAATGTATTCAGCAAATATATTCATATATGTATTTAAGATTTGAACTACTTTCTTTATGTGAATGAAAATAATTTTATAATTTATGTTCTAGAAACTAATAATAAATCAGTCGAGCATTTCTCAAATAAGATTTTAATATTATTTGTATCTCTCTTAATTTAGGAAATTATTATTAAATGTTATAGATTTAAATGAATTTATTACAATAACATCTGATAAATGACAACTTATCGCATTTTAATTTCATTATTACAAAATTAAATGTAAAAAATTACACTATTTTAGTAGCCCGAAATACTAATAACCTGAAACAGCATGATTATGTTATCAAATCATCGAAAATCGAAAATATCCATAGATGACTTCATACTGTAGAATTAAAAAATTCAGATTGAAAGAAGTAAAAAGTCAAAAAGGTAATAATCACTTCGAGAAATAACAAAAGGATATGAAGAATAATGTAAAATATCCCAATGCAGTAATATTGTCGCAGCAGATTTTCCATCAATTTAAAAAGAACTTCTTTCCTATTACCTGGCTTTGATTATTTCTAAAGTAAAACATTGAATGAATGTTTAATGATCTACAGTAATTCTCGTACTTGGCAAATTATGATTTTATGAGGACATAGTGATTTTAAAGTGAAGACTATTGAATAATTTAGTAATCAATTATAATATAAACCCAGGCACTGGATCCATTTTTTTATGACTAGTATTAATAGAGATTGATCCGATATCCATATGATTTTCTCAATAGATCTGACACAAATATGACCAATAAATTGAAACATTTTCAAGCTCGTTTAATTCTCATCATTCAACAAGATAACGCCACACCCCACACAGTTCATCAAGTAGTGCACTTATTAGAAGAGTTTGTGACAACGTCAGTGGAATGCAAAACGAGATCCCCATCTTTCGCATATAGAACCTTTTTGTGATAGTATTGGTCGAATTCTTGAACCATTACCCCGCTCACTAGCAATTTTAAACGAAATTGCAGTATGTGTATAATGCAAATGAGATACCTTGATGATTTAAGATCTATATTAAATTCGGTACATACCTCGCAGAGTTATATAATAACCGTAGCGGATCTCATCATGATTAATTTTGTTTTTCGTCAAATGTAGGTGTAATTTTTTTTAAGAACCAAAGTAAGATTTATATCTAAATTTCCACTATATTTAAAATTGTATACATTACAATTGTTTCGACAAGCAGTACCCTTTTTAAATACGAACTATATTGTAATTGTAATTACAATTTGCAATACATACAATTCTAGATAGAGTGGAAATTTAGATATAAGTCTTAGTTTATTTAATATGAATTTCCATCAAGTATCGGCCACCTTAGTTAAATATGGAATTTCTTTTTTTCAATAATACTATCATGATATCAGGAAACATTACAAAATTATTCCAATAAAATGTATATATATATATATATATATATATATATATATATATATATATATATATATATATATATATATATATATATATATATGCAGAACTGATCCTTTTACATAAAAAAGGAGCACAGGAAGATTTTTGATTCTTGATGTGGTTGACCATTTCCTGAGTACTGGACATAATATGGATTTCGACAATGTAAAAGTCATACAACAGATGAATAACTACAAAAAAAAAAGACTGTTTTTAGAGATGTGTCATATAAGACAAAATAAGACCACGATGAATTTTAAATCAGATACGAGTGGTCTTAGCAGTATTTACTGCCATATTCTCAAATAACACCAAACAATGGATGTTCGTGTTGAAAGTGCTCCAGTCTTTTCAACCTCGATGGTTGTAGGTTGAAATACCTTAGTGTTTTAAAAAAGATTGTTAATTCCTGGTTGGGCCCGTATCGTTCAAGAACGTTATTTAGATACACATGTTTTAAACTATAGTCATTAATTGTAAGTTTATATGTTTATTGTTGTGTGAATTTGTATTTTAACATGTTGGTGTTCTATACTATTTCATTGTTTATTAAATAATAAAAAGAAAAAAAAAATTTAGAGTCTCCTGATGAAGTCATCAAAACAATGACGAAATATTGAGACGATTAAACACTTGTTTTACTGCAAACCGCCAGCCCGATAACAACCAATTTCCCCAAGAAAAAAAACTATATATATATATATATATATATATATATATATATATATATATATATATATATATATATATATATATATATATATATATTTATTTATTTATTTATCGAGTTTTTTTACTTCTTTGGACTGCGTCCAGTAAGGCAACAGTAGTCAGGTGTTATACTCCTTCGACCGTTGGGTTCCACAATCTCATGTGGAACGCACAACAACCTGCGTCTCCGCCATATTGGGCATTGGTTAGTTGCTTGACTGGGAGGAAGCCCCACCCCAATCAAACAAACCATATTTTCATATGTTAAATAAAACATGCCATATTAAAATATGCCATATTAAACACTTGTTTTACTGCAGACCGCCAGCCCGATAACAACCAATTTCCCCAAGAAAAAAACTATATATATATATATATATATATATATATATATATATATATATATATATATATATATATATATATATATATATATATATATATATATATAGTGTTGAAAAATCCTTTGAATTATGTTTTTTAAACTATTTCTCGATGTTTTTGTATTATTTTGCTACTTTTTATAACAGAAATAATTTGAAAATTATTCTTAAAATATTAGTTGTGTGTTTCGAGGGCCTTAAGAATAATTCGTTGTTAAACAAGTTGAAATGTTGGTTAGAGTAATTTAAGTTGGTGTAGTTAGGTCAGAAAAAAATTTAATTTACATGGTTCTGTGCAATTATCCAGTGCGTAGAACATATACTATTAAAAACATATACTATTAAAGTCCTTTATTTATTATTATTATTAGTATTTTAATAAATCCGCAGTTTCGATTAGAACCCTGTAAGAAGAAACTGCAAGAAACTTGCGGGTGAAATTTTTTTTTCCAAAAAAAACAAGGTACAATACACAATACAATGATTAGCCTCCATCCCTACATCATTCTATGTACAGTGAGTTCCATTTTCGATGTAACTAATGGTTTTTAAGAAAATTCATCGAAAATGGAACACATACATCCATCAATATTTTAATTAGTATTCATTGGCATTCCATATTGCCATTCATAAATTCTAGACAAAAAAAGATAAAAAGCATATTATTTTAAAAAAGTTTGTACCTATTACCATTATTACCATTCCTTCTAAAACTATTAAACTATATTAATATGAAATAGGTAGTTATTTAATTTTCATCATTTTTATTGTAATAAGTACAACAAAACTTGCTTGCAAAAGCAGTAATTTTTTCCTTTGGCATTCAATACTTTCACTTTTAAAGCCGCAGCTTTAAGCAATCATACTATTTTTATGTGCCCTTTTCATTAAACATACCACATTTTTTCTATTGAACATATTTATTCTTTGCAATTTCTCGGATGTAACTATTCTGATATCGGAGATAATTCTATCTATGGTTACACCATTTTCTAATTTCTTAACAATTTCATTTGTGGAAAATGCTGGATTCTAATCTGCTCTGTATGGTCTACATGTGATTTCCATAATTTTACAGTAGTCTCCCCTATTATAAGACATTTAATATTTTCTTGGTTATTTTTTTCCAGAACGTATATATTGTACATAATTATATTAATAAAATATCCCTGTTTGCCAGATCTTTATATTGATACTATATGGACATACTCCGTACATTTTTATCAACATACCAACTTTCTCCATACGCTAAGAGAATTTAGAAATATAGAAATATATTGTAAAATAAGGAAATATTAGTCTGCATTCTACATTTTACCAATTAAATTACTACGATTGCATGTATAAAATTTTTTCACATAATCATTATATTTATTTGTCCTGACACATGCGACCTATGCTTGAAATTTCTGCTCTTTAAACTATTGTTCATCGCTTTCTCAGCTAGCAAAGGTATGTGATTGCATTTTAATTTATGTTGTGGTTTATCTCCAAATGTGTTTCTAGTTTATTATAAGTTTCACAAACTACCTGATTTTCAGAACACTGTGGGCAAATAATATATGTTTTCTTAGCACAGGAATTCTGCTGTTGGTTGTGAATATTTCTTAAGTGTATTTTTATTGTAGAAACACTGGATAACTGCAAATTGCAGAATGGACAAATTTGTTCTGGATAGTTTAGAATTCAACGGTTATTTACCGACTATCTCCGAAAGGTGTTGAGTGTTTCCAGGGTTTTAGTGATTTTTTAGCGACGTCTCTTTTTTTGTTCTCCAGTAAATTTAATAGTAGCTAAAAATCAACTGAAAACATGTCGACTAACGGCAATAACAAAAAAAAATGCTTAGATAATGAGTAAGAATCCCAATATGTTACATAGGGAGTGACTTCGTTTGCATGATTCGATAACCTAAAGAAACGTATAGGCTATTCCTATTTTGTTCTAAAATAGCTCACTTCAGGAACAAAAAAGTGTTTGTAAATGTTGTCAAAACCATTTTTTCTGTTGATGAACCGTGATTAGGAAATCGCCAGAAAAGTTCACACTAAAAACTGTACTTTCAAAAATCGCACATCAAAGATCTGCCAAGTCATTATAGAAGAAATATAGTGTAAGTATTTATAATATTACCGAATAATATATTATTTTAGATATTTTGGAATAACTTTGAAATATAATGCCACATGTATTTCTCGAAAATAGGGGAGAGTGGGAGAACTACGAACGCCGGGTAATCCCGAACGCAACAGTTCTAATATGTTGGAAAGAAATGACAGTATTTTTTTTATCGCAATCTTACAGATCACGGTACCTGTAGAGCCAGACAACAACACGGGAGAAACGGACGCACGCATGAATCAAGTTATGACTATTTCAATTTTTTATATGTTTTCGATGTAATTTTTTCATAAATGTAACTTGATATAGCTTTATTTCTATCAACAGTAGTAATATAACGTTTACATGCTGAAATACTCAAAAATAAATTATTTTAGGGACAGTAACGCTAACGGCAAATGTAATTTAACCTAAAATAACGTTTGTTATAATTATTTCGATCCTGCGGGGTAATGCCGAACAGACCATGTCGGGTAATCTCAATAGTTCGGCCCGCTTTCGTTAGTTCGTCGTTTAATTTTTTTTTCTTTTAATTGTTTGAGATGCCTCGTAATTATATCAGAAAAACAGAAACAAAGTATAAAGTAAAAGATCTCCAAAAAGCTACAGAGGATGTCAATACCAAAAAAATCAGTCTTGGCAAAGCAGCAGAGAGATTCAGTGTCAAAAACTACAATTTTTGACCATTTGAAGAGAACTGTTATAAAATAACCCAGAACTGGTAGAAAACCATTATTTTCAGACGCGCAAGAATTAGAACTCGAGGACTGTATTATAAAATGCATCGAACTATTTTATAGATTATCGATAAAAAAAGTTTGCCAAATAGTTTTCCAATTTGCAGAGCGGAATGATCTTCCTCACAATTTTGACCGAGTAAAATAGCTAGCCGGAAAAGACTGGTTTTATAATTTTATGAAAAGACATTCCAGAATCTCTTTGAGAATACCTGAGGGAACTTCGTTGAATCGTATCAATGTTTTTAATGAAGCCGACATTAAAACAAAAGGTTTACAACTTTGCTTCCGCCGTTTTCCTATAGATGGCGTTAGCGGTAAGTAGTCGTTGAAATAAATACATCATAGACGGCATGCAATACCTTTGGGCATCTCGTAAATATAACCCCATAGCAGCAGTAGTCGATTTGTGTTTACATCACAAAGTTATTCGCGATTAAAAATGTTAGCAACGAGACATATTCTCGTCATTTGCAGGAAGCGCTAATTTATTTCTTTAATATGAAGAAATCTGCGGCTGAGGCTCACCGAATGCTCTCATACACTTATGGTGAGACCACTATGAGTGACAGAACGTGTTGTGAGTGGAAGTAACTGAACAGGGAATTTCAAAACGCCTCAAAGACCTGGGAATAACCCAGAAGTAAGGGTATTGGGTGCCATACGAGTTGAAGACGAGAGATGTTGAACGCCATTTGTTTGCTTGTGAACAGTTGTTTGAAAGGCAAAAATGGAAGGGATTTCTTCATCGCATTGTGACTGAGGACGAAAAATGGATTTATTACGATAACCCCAAGCGTCGAAAATTATGGGGATATCTCTGCCACGCTTCTGCGCTGACGGCCAAACTGAATATTCACGGCTCCAAGGTTATGCCCTGTATTTGGTGGGACCAGCTCGGTGTAGTGTATTTTGAGCTGTTAAAACCGTTTGAAACAATCACAGGGGATCGTTATCGAAAGCAATTAATGTGTTTGAGCCGAACATTGAAAGACAAATGGCCGCAATACAGCGAAAGACACAATAAAATGATTTTGCAGCATGACAATGTTCGGCCCCATGTTACACCCGCCGTATTCTCCATACGTTGCTCCCTCTAATCTGTTTCGATCGATGGCACATGGTCTGGCGAACCACCACACCAGTTTTTTACAATAAAGCCTTGAATTTTGAAAAAAAACGGCGGAAGTAAAGTTGTATACCTTTTATTCTATGATAATTTGAAAGCCATACAAAATAAATATCATATTCAACCTGATAAAATATTTAACGTTGATGAGACAGATATATCAACTGTTCAAAGAAATTCGAAAATATTGGCAAAAGGTGAAAAACAAGTAGAGAAGGTAACAAGTACCGAAAGAGGGTCTGCAACTACAGTTATTTGTGCATTTAGTGTAGCTAGCCAATATATTCCTCCATTTTTTATATTTGTAACAAAGCGGATGCATGCTCTGTTATTAAAAGGCATTAACCCTAACATGCTTGGATCTGTATCAGACTCTGGATGGATCAATGAAAGCTTATTTATTGACTGGCTACACCACTTCATTTCTTTTGCAAACCCTTCAAAAGAAAATCCAATACTGCTAATTTTAGACAATCATGAGAGTCATGTCAGTCTTGATGCATACACACTCTGCAAAAACTATGGTATCATTTTGTTGACCCTGCCACCACATACTTCACATATACTCCAGCCTTTCGATTTGACATTTTTTTTGGGTCTCTCAAGAGTGCATGCAATCAAGAATGTGAGGATTATATGTCAGATCGATTTAGAAAACCCATCACACAATACGAGATAGTTGAATTATTTACAAATGCTTTTAACCGATGCAGTAACCTTGAAAAGTTAGCAAATGGCTTTAGATCTGCAGGAATATATCCCTTGCGCCCAATTAAAATTGATACGATTAAGCCATATATTTCCCAGAATGATACATTACCGTAAGCAAAAAATCAAACACAAAACAGTGAGACCGATGTTCAACCTTTAAATAATCAAGTATCCAACGTCAACACTGTCGAAGTGATAACCTTTGGTCAACAAACTCCGGATGCCCACAATTCTGTTTTACAAGATTGTGGCGAAGAAGCTGCTGAAAAAACTTCTGATATATCTGAGGCTGCACAAGTTTGCGATGTTCAAGACTTTTAGGTAAAAAAGGTCTTCTTATTTCATCTCGTTAGGATAGACCGTTTTCCAGAAAACTGACTTTTTCTAAATCGATGCACGATTACATGGATATCGAAATGTTAATCTTTGTCTTTGACGTTGTAAAAGTGGACCATTTACACAATAAAGTCTAGATTTTCAATTTTTGAACTGCAAAATGGCCCGTTATTCCATCAAAGCAATGGCGATTATATGTCGAAGAAATGGGAACGCGTGTGAAGCGGGAAGATTGTATGCAGAAGCTTTTCTCGGAAGAGTACTTCTTTAGTACTCTTAGTATAATAGAAGAGGAGCATCAGAACTGCAAAAAATGAAGAACGAGTTTTAGAATATGTAGCAGAAAATTCATGACTAAATGTCAGACGAATGGCTGTTTAAGAAATCATTTCTAAAAGTACCGTGTGGGAAATTGCTAGAGAGCAAGTGTTCTATCCATATGATTTGCAGAAAGTTTAAGCTTAATACCCGTTGACCTGCCAGAATCCAGCAAAGAATCCAGTTTGGCCAATTTTTAATCCTAACAATACTCATGTCAGCAGAAGAAAAGCCACATGAATTTTTCGAATCGGGGCATCAGGACAAGTTTTCTATCAATATCTCGGCAGGGATACTGGGAAATTTTTTGGTTGAACCGTTTATGCGTAACTTCTTGGAAAACCATTTGCTGGACCTAATGGGTGTATCAGTTCAGGTATGGCATGTTTTTTTATGCACGATGGGGCTCCGCCTCATTTCTTCGTAAATATAAGCGCGCATTTAGATCGGTTATATCCAGGACGATACGATGGATAGCACGTGGTGGAGCAGTGCATTGACCACCACGTTCCCCAGATTTAAACCCACTCGATTACTTTGTCGGGATACTTGGCATTGGCCTATGCCATTCCGATTGGGAGTATAGAGGAATTGCAGCAAAGTGTATTTACTGCTTGTGATTATATCAAAATTAAACCTGGTATTTTCGGTAGAGTAAGATCTTCTATAAAGAAAAAAATTAGAGGGTGCATTGAAATGAATAGACCTCATTTTCAACATCTGCTATGAATAAGTTCTAAATCCTTAATTTTAATTAGTCTTGTTATTGTTGGCTACCAAATAAATATTTTCGTACAAGGGTTCCTACTTAATTATTAAGATAGATTTATATATCCATATAATCGGTTATTGATTTAAAAAAGTTAGTTTCCTGGAAAAGAAAATGAAGATGACATCAAATTACCTTTTTTACCTAGAAATATTTGCAATTCAACAATTTGATCTAAAAAATTAAAAAATATTACAAACAAAAAAGTGATGGCAGCATTCACCAAGGAGACGCCCCTGACTAAAATATTCAATTATTAACACAAAGAACGTATTCCATTCCAACTTATTGAAGTATACCTAATTTCACGACTTTAGCATAAACCATTTCGTAAAAATATTGCGAAAAAACCATCTTCTGAGTTCCCCTATAAGGGGTTCTAGCTCCTTTAAGAAGACATTTTTGGGGTATGTTTATAGAAACTTTATTTATGTTTTAATCCATAGAGTTACCTCCCAAAATATTTCGATGTTATTTCCGGACATGCTGTATATATATATATATATATATATATATATATATATATATATATATATATATATATATATATATATATATATATATATATATATATATATATATATATATATTTTTTTTTTTTATTTTATTTTATTTATTTGTCTAAAATTCGAAACAAGTTCCCTCAATTGTTGTAAAATTGTTAAATGTTTTTTTACTGTTTTTCCGGTCGCAGATCTTTAAGAAATCTGTGAAGTGATTTTTGGTTAGCGTAGTTGTCATCTTGCAATTTTTGGCAAAATTTTCTCATAAGTCCTTCTTTTTTGCAAAAATTCCTTTAATAATGTGTCTGCCAATGTTCTTTATTATTTCCGTTATTCATAATATATTGTATGTTCAGAACTTTTGTTTCTAATGCATTTGATCGAAATTCTACTTATGTATTACAACAATCCGTATATTCGAAGGTGTAATAGTAAATTAAATAACAAATTAATAATATGCAAAAAGTAACGACTATATGGCCAATAAACCGAAAAAATTGCATAATCAATTATAAGGATTTCCTTCTCTAAAAGCGTAAATTACAGTTCTTTTATTAAATATATCCTACCAATATATGTTATGGGAGACAGTATCTCTTTAAAGTTCACTTCGCCCAATCAGCCCCATTACCATATATCAAAGACTATACACGCCAATATCTGCTTTAATATTAAAAAAGCATTAATATGCCATTAAAACAGGGTTATTGTGAATGTACAGATGTTTCATATGCGAGGGGTGTAAATAAAATAATGAGATAATTTTTTTATTCAATTAAAACAATTCTACATAGTTTCCTTCATAGTAGTTGCCTTAGAAAACAAGTAACAGGGAGTAAAGTTTAGTGAATAAGAAGGCTGCTGAGCTACAGTGGTGTTTTAACTTGCCAAACGCTCGCTAATTGAAATCGCTGAGTGTTAGGGCATATTGTCGTGATACAGCACACATATATTCTTGATTTCGGTCGCACAACTATGACCCTTTTTCGATATATTTCAAGAACCTCTCAGTAAAAATGCTAGTTGACTTAGATACAAATTCCTTATGGAATCATTATGGCTTTTTTTTGCCCGTGATGAATTTGGGATGTACTGGTTCTGGTATTTCGTGTCCGGGTTGTATTCAAAAACCCAAGACCCGTCACCAGTAATAACATATTCCAGAAAATATGAGTCATTGTCAATATCCCTCAAAAGCTATATTTCCCCCCTGTTTTTTGAACCAATTATCGCGTAGATTTTTTCATCTCCAATTCATTGGTCCAAGTTCAATGAACGGTTGTGTGGGTCAAATTCAACTCCTGCCCGATCATTAGGATCGTCAACCAACGATCAGAATACTTGAGATCCGAAATTATGTGAACATTTTCATCATTTCTTGCAGTTGAAGGTCTTCCGCGACGATATTCATCTTCAATTGCGTCTCGGTCTTGTGAAAATGCCTATAACCAACCACCATTTTTATTAGTTTATTTATACACCTCGTATGCTGTTAAAATAAATAATGGGCCTTTAACTTCAGAACTAATACAGATCGATCTACCACTTTTGTGTTTTTTAGTCTTAGAATTAAGTATCTTTTATGTTCCCAAGATATTAACTTATCGATAGGGAACACTCATACTATCTAATTCCAATTTTATTAGTAATGTTTATATTTTCTATTCCTAGTACCTCTTCTATTTCGCAATTCATTAAATTAACTCTCTATGCTCGTATTTGCTTATTTTCTTTGGATCCATTATGAATCTTATTACTTTTCTTTCGGAAATTGTTTACCTTAGTGTTTTACCTTACTCATAGTCAATATCGTTATTTTTTTATATTATCGTTGTTCATACCAATCTCCTGTAGATTTTTAATCTGTATACTTTCTTTCAATATTTATTTGCAGTAAAGTAATTATCTCATTTATGGTATAACACATTTATACGTGTGTCTCTTCATTAGTACTATTAGATACTTAAATGTTTCTTCTTCTTCAGACATGCGATCTCGGCATTCAAATTTCAACATTAGTTTTTCTTTTCTATTACAGCACATATATTTATTTTTTTTTAATTATACTTAATCCTCTTAACTTCGCGTTTTCCTCGTGTTGTAGTGTTACTTTTCCTCTTTATTTCCTACTTAAAATGATTACTACATCTACCAAATATGTAATTATCAACCCTGAGCTTTTGTTGGACTTTATGACCGACATAGCTTAACTTCAATTATGGAACAGGAACTGCTCAGATATGCTAGGAATTGTTCTGTATAGAAGAACTTTTTTTTTTTGGATTGAAACCTTCATCTTAGAATATGTTTCAAACGCTGTCACTATTTAGCAAATTTTATTTTTTTAGATGTTCTAGTTAGTGTATTATCCTATTTAAACTGTGCAAAACTGTGGTTGCTTTCCGAAGGTATGGTTAACATATTTGGATGACATTTTTGCCATTTTCGATTCGAAAAATGAAAATTTAGATGATTTTATTAAGAACTTAAATAATAAATCCCAAAATATAACATTCACACATGAACTCGAAAACAACGATAGTTTACCATTTCTGGATGTTTTAGTCAGTAGAAGCAATAAAAATCGGTTAGATTTTGATATTTTCAGAAAAAACACCACCATTTCGAGATACATTCCTAACGATTCAAATCATAGCTTCCAAAATAAGATGGCCAGTTTAAATTTTATGGTAAATAGATTAATTAATTTTCCTTTAAATAAAGATAATTATAACAAATAATTAAAATTAATTAGGAAGGTATCTGAAGTGAATGGGTATAATAAGAACATTGTAGATAAATTAGTCAGAAAACATAAGTTCAGAAAATTATTGAAAGAATCTTCGACTTTTCAATATGATCACAATACAAAGAATTTCATGGTAATACCATTTGATGCCCAATTAACAAGAGGGCTAGACAAAATTTTGAAAAAAGTGGACATTAAGGTTGTGTACAAACCATATAATAAATTAAGAGAAGTTCTGGGTAATCTAAAGGATAAAGTAGAGCAACATGAAAAGTCGGAGATTTACGAAATTAGTTGTCAAGACTGTGATCGAAGGTATATTAGGCAAACAAAAAGATCCATATTGACAAGATATAAAGAACATATTTCCCATTTGATATGGGAGAAATGAAAAACCTTGTGTTGGCCAACTCAAACAACAAATCGAACACGACCACAGTATAGATATTAGTAATTTAAGACTAATTAAAAGTGTTAATAATAATAGGGCTTTGGATGCATATGAAAGCATTCAAATAAAAAAATGTAAGAAAATCATGAACCGAGATAAATGGCCTATCCCGTTCAGTCAACTTTTTCAATTATTAATGTAAGGCTTAGTAATAAACTTCACGGTTCGTGATTTTTACACGCTTTGTTAGGTAGGGGTTTTCATATAAATAGTACATAGTTTAGTTTGAGATTAGATTAAATCATCTCCTGATGATGCTAACATGGTTAGCGAAACGTACGTCGAGCAGTTAAAAATAAGTATTTTGGTGTTTAGCGGTAAATCTCTTCAAGTTTTGTGCAAAGAATTGTTAGAAAATGATTCTGGTACATGACTATACTTTTATGAGGAAATTAAGGTATTATGAACATGAATAACGTTCTTGGCAATTAACAGCTTGGTGAGTCTCAACAACATGGTGCACCTGCTCTTCATAATTACCTGAATGAGATTTTTCAAGAATATGAAATGAATAATAAATAAAAGTGGGTCACTGGAATGGTCTTGCAAAGTCTACACCCCTACATTTTTTTATCTTTTGTTGAGATTTTTAAAAAGAAATATTATTCAAGACGAAAATGGCGATTGTTGAAGAATTAAAGGAACGGAGAAGTCATGAGTGTAAGTATATTTCATGAAGTTGACTAACTTCAATTTCGGACAAATATCATGACCTCTATTCGGTTGTAAATGGAATCATTTTGAAAATTTTTAATTATAGTTATATTAATCTATATTAATCTATAAGTTTGAATGGAATTTAATTCACAAGAAAATAAACAAAAATGTTTCCGTAAATACAAATGAATCCTGCGGATAAATAATTCTTTTAATTAACAATTCGTAATTCGCTGTTTTCACGAAGTTATTAGAGCGAAATATTTAGAATTGAAAAAGCATGGCTTTTGGAAAGTGCTACATGGCAACAACAATCATTTAATTCTAAGCGAAATTAACTAATTAGTACTACCTATAAAATGATTTTCTCGGGTTGTTTTACTTACCTAATATTTTATTTAACGGCAAACAGACAGATGCAGCTAATATCCAATAAATGCTACAGGCTTTAAGCCACCTTGCCATAACTTAAACTGCATCTAAAATATAAATAATATTGTTAATTTAATACTGAATTTAGAGTATATATTTCATCATTACTTTAATACTGAATTTAGAATATATTTTATACTGAATACAGAGAATAAAAGTAATAATATTGCTTATTATAAATAATAGTATTACTTTTATACTGTGTATTCAGCATTCCTACTATGTTGTTATAATGCACTGGAAATTGTATGCCGTTCTTTTGGCATATTTGGATAACCGAAATATCAAATGGCGATGTGTGGCACACTGTTATACTGTCGCAACTCTTATTTGAGGTCTTCCTAATTTGAGGGTTTTGATTCCCCCTTAATGAGCATGCCTAATAAACCAAGGTATGTCTAAAATTCGAAATGCACGTAATTGGAACATTTGACGATCATAAAGGATATATATATATATATATATATATATATATATATATATATATATATATATATATATATATATATATATATATATATATATATATATATATATATATATATATATATATTCTAAAAGTCAAAAGCCCTAAATCAGACATTCATATCCACGCTGAAAGATAAATACCAAATAAAAACATACCTCTTGAAAAAACCCCAAATAGAAACTTCTGCAGCATTACTTTCTCCTATAGTCTCCAATTGATACCGTGGTTATGCCAAATGTCTTCTAGCCAAACATGCTTAAAGAAGGGCATATAACCTCGTATGCATAGTGAGCGAAAAGTAGGAATACTGAATACAGGGTATAAACTAAGAACTCAAGAGTCAATTTAAAACTCCATGAAAAGAAAAACCCATTACATTTTTGCAAGTTTTACATTCTATTCATTGTATAATATCAAACGATAAGTAATATTA
Organism: Cosmopolites sordidus; assembly: GCA_031761425.1. Classification (NCBI taxonomy): domain Eukaryota; kingdom Metazoa; phylum Arthropoda; class Insecta; order Coleoptera; family Curculionidae; genus Cosmopolites; species Cosmopolites sordidus. Next base: position 112,291 of record JARFXV010000440.1, on the reverse strand, counting down.
ATTTTTAATTTAATTAAGGCAAATTTTGTAACGACTTGCATAAAATATATATATATATATATATATATATATATATATATATATATATATATATATAATTAATTATCCATGTTGTATTTAACTAAAGCTAATACTACACAAAACGCTCACTATATGCATAATTACTTTCTAACTTTGAAGTATTAAGTCATTTCATATCTCCTGTACACCTTAAGTGCACCTTGAGTCTAGCGTTATATTTTACTCTGTAGTTTTTGAATGATTCTCTAAGAGACGGCACTTTTAGTCGTATTGAATCACATTGCATACAAACATACAAGGGGGGTATTACAGAAAACACATATAAACATCTATAGTTGTGAGTAACTTATTGTGAAACCTTTAAGAATTTGTTTCTAGCTGAATTCCATATGTTCTAATAGATTTTATTATGGATTTATAAAGTAGGAGTTTATTTGGTAAATTTAAATCTTAATTTACATTGTACTGAATGTAATTCCAAGTTGCTCTTTTTAAGTGAATATACATATATTTTTTTCAATTATTTCGTGCGTCAAGATATATTGATATTTGACTATGATATATTATATTATTACACAAGAGCACATTTATCTTCTAAGAGCGAATGTGACCTGTACGTGCATGCTTTAGATTGCATTGTAGAATTTGGGGAAGTAAAAATCCTTATGTGATTGCAGAAGAACCTTTCTCTTCGCCCATACTCTTCAAGTAACAATGTGGTGTGCATTGCAGCTATTTTACCCCCCTGCAATAAGTTCTGAAGGCTACCGCAATATGTTAAGAAACTTTTTATTTCGGATTCGTTTGCTTTCACTTTTCCTTTCCGAAACCATCCTTCAAATTTGTAGAACTGGTTTTGTTATAAAACAAGGATTTTTTTTTGATTTCCATGTACTAATTGTTCACTTCTTCAGCCGCCTTCCAAACGTCAGCAGGCGTCTTTCGAGACCAGTTTCTGGTCTTAAGCCGTCATCAGTCGGGCTCGAGCTGCGCGTTCGGAAAGCGGTTGAAGAAATGATCAAAGGTACGACTGTATATATCAGTGTTTTCGCATGAAGTCTGCAATGCTATGCAGCTCACGCCATTATGTAATGAACGTCTGCAACAATCAGACTGCGCAAAATCATCTGTGACCCGCCCAGGCCCTATTTAGATATCAGGTATGCGTGAAAAACTGCAAGTGGGAAATATATTTAAAATATTCGAAAACAATGAAACATTTCTTCAGATTCAGATTTAATCAGATTAAATATTCTCCTGATGATGCTAGCATGGTTAGCGAAACGTACGTCGAGAAGTTTAAAAAAAGTGATTTAGTATTTAGTGGTAAATCTCTTCGAATTTAGTGTTTCACACCGAAGGTTCCAATACAAGAATAGAATCATGGGTATTTAAAAAAAATCTTAATTGTTTTTTTGTAACTGCATTCTAATTCGGTAATAGCATTCTAATTTGTATGTATATAACATATTCAATACACTAAGTAACTAATCAAAAGCAGTCATCGATAATGAGTTTTTAAATTGTGGTTACCTGTGTCCATTGGTTGTAGAACAAATGTAAAAATATGGTAGTAATAATTCCAAGGTAATGCTTTTCAAATTCAAAATCGTGGCAATAGTCAATATGTAATAATATGTGCCTATTTTGTCTTGCCTGTTTTGTCTATCCGAGTCGCGCCTACTTTCCAATGGCGGAAAATTGTTCCTTGGTTCAAGATCTTGTTACGGAGTTAAGTCAAAAACAGACTGCTTAATATTTTGTAAGATATATCATTATATCCTGCAGCTTTTCCCCTTCTAATATTTGTTTTTAAATTTCTCTTCTTTAGTTTGTTCACTTTCTGACTATTCTTGATCATGCATGTATTTGTTCCTTCTTTTCCCATTTTGTCCCCTGTGCATAACAAACTTTGAAAGTATTATTTCCTCCATTCAATTATTTTGTTCTCTCATTACTATTATTTCTTTAAATCTATTTAAAGTTTTTCTGTCAATTTTCAATTCTGAGAACTCGGTTCCTCAATACATTAGCCAATATGAGTTCGTACAAACAGTAAGCAGTGATCATTGCCGATCTCAGCCCCTTGGTTTATTCTAACTTCATGAATTCCATGCTTATATATTCCGTTCATTAACAGATAGCAGAGATTAATGATTTCCTTATCATTCTTTATTTTTGTTATTTCTCCGAGTATACTTATTACATCGTCTGATCTTGTATCTGTTCCATCAGCTCTGCCATTCAGATCACCAATCACAATTATTTTTCCTCCGATACTTTCTATAATCCTTGAAACTTCATCCCCCGTATCTTTTTCTTTGATTCTGCCAGCAATTCTTGAGAGATTACACTTTTCAAACCTCATAAAGGGCTAGCCTTGGCGTGATGTGCCATTCTATTCGGTGACCTTTGTTTCCATCTCTCTGGTAAATGCATAATCTCACGTTCATAAAAGTTCTGAGTTTTCTGGCTAAAGAACTGATCCGGGTAAATTTTTAAGTCTACCAAGGAAACCTTTTTCCATCTAAGCTGTTAATAAATAAATGATAGTCGAAAGGCACAAGGTCGGGGAAGTACCGTGGATGGACGAAAAATCCCAGTTAAGTTATAAAAGTTTGTGTCAGATGGAGAAAGACACGTGAGATTTAGCATTGTCTTGTAGGAAGGCAATATCATTCCTATTGGATAATTTAAACCGCTTCTGGCCAATTGCCCGCTTTAATGCTGAACCACTTATGGAAGAATATATAATAGAATATAGAATACTCAACGGCACCCTCACCGTACACAGCGCATATATTATTTTGTGTCTGCAATGCATTTTTTTTTCTTTTTGGAAATAAATAAGCACAATTTGTCTAAAATGGTTTATATTTTCTGAAATTTGTTTTTGCTTAACAGAATTTAAAAAACACAACCAAATAATACAGTTTGTTCCCAAGTCCTCACTGAAATTCTTTGTATCACTGCCCACTCCAAATGCTGCCAACCCAAAAATGGGTTATTTTCACTAGGAATTGCAAATGGATATTCAAATGGCCAAGTTGGCGTTGGTCCCTTTATGCGACAACTAAAGATTGAATCAATCCCAGTAAAGTGATGCATCACTAATATGGACACTAAGGGTGTTTAAGCATCTTTATTTTGTGTGTGTAAATAAAATTATATTTTAGTCAATGTATTAAAAAAATATAAATGTATCATCTCCAAATATTTTAAACATTATATTATTGATTGTCTACAGCAACATTTGAAATGGTTCATAACAATTATTTGTGTGGCGATTGTGTCTTGGTGTATCGGTTATTTCTCGATCCTCGTCTGAAAATAGTGTTGGAACATCGCGAAAATAATAAATTTTCCATAAAATTAAAAGAATGTACACTAATGTACTTTTAGTGGATCTAAGATTGTTGGAAGTCAATTGATAATAAGGTAAAGTTTTAGAGTTAGAGGTGTATCAGCAAACTGAGAAGGCTATTTAGCGACTGGACCTACAGCTTAGCGATGGTTGCGAACCACGGTCATCGGCTACCGAAAACCCAGGTCAGCACCCCCTTCGGGCTATCCACCTTTGGTTTTGTGCTTAATCATAAGTATCTCGAGAAGCCTACCGACTGGCGAGTGACCAACGTAGAAAACCTCTCAGAAGTCATCCGGCCTTATCCAGCTTCGGTCCGGCGTGGCTGAGGAGTGATTCCTTGTCAGATTTTACATGCTTACCTAAAAGCATTCACAAGCATTTAGAAACTGCCATATCATCAGACTGACACCTTAGACACCGCGGCTATAAGGCTTTCTGATAATAATAAACGGATCGTCCACGTGGATAATAAGTTTGGTATTAATAAGATTCGTCCAAAAATAAGAGAATGTTATTTCAGTATTTTGAATCATGACTCCATTACTGAACAAGATATTATTATAAGAATATACAATCTAAAAGGAGTTACATTGTGTGAAAAGCAAGAAAAATATTAATTTTAATCTTTATAAGTTGAGGATGCTAATACGAGAGTTGCTATTTATGTATCCGGAATTGGCAGCAATGGTGTTGCTAGACGCCATCTGACATATACATCGTAAAGTTTAAAAATGGAAGTTAGTTAAAAAAGTAGAAAAGTAGAGAAAAAAGTAACTTAGTTAAAAAATGGAATTAACTCCTGAGAATTTTCCGGCGATGATTTGCACTGAATTTCGACATGGATTACTTCAACAGCAGTACATCGATCAACTCACTTCGACTTTTTGCTTTGAAGCGCCATCTAAATCCACAGTATATTACTGGTTTAGTGAATTCAATCGTAGCCATCGTTCGCCCATGAACGAATTTAAAGAAGGTCGTCCCAATCGAATTTAAAGAAGGTATTGTCCCAGAAAACATCGATACTGTGAGCCAACTGATAAAGCAAGATCGTCATTAGATAACCGTGAGATTGGCACCCTAGGCATTAATATGACAACCATACACAAGATTTTACAAGAACATTTACCCGGAAACATTCTGCGCGAAGGCTCAGCAGAGAAATGCTCAAAAAATACAATCGTGGTGTGTCAAAACCCATATATAACATCTACACACGTGACGAATTTTGAATCTATGCGTATGAGCCGAAAAGTAAACAGTAGTCGACTGTATGGATCTTTCAAAATGAGCCAAATCCATCAAAAGTTGTTCGCGCAAGAAGCACTTCGAAGCAAATGTTCCGGCAATTTTTTTTTTTTTGATAATTGGGCATGTGGCTACAGTGCCCTAAAGAATCGTAGGATGGTCAATTCTGAATGTTACATAACCATTTGTTTGCCAAAAGTCTTTGAAGAAACAAGGAAAAACAACCAGCGACGCAGGATCATTCTTTACCATGACAACGCAAGCTCTCACACATCGGATCAAACAACTCAATGTTTGACCGCACAAAACAACTAATTGATGGGTTATTCGCCGTACAGTCCTTATTTGGCATCCAATGATTTGTTTTTATTCCCATCCGTGAAGAATAAACTACGTGGATAACGATTTTCGACGCCAGAAGAAGCGGTTGATGCGTTCAAAATGCATGTTTTGGAAATACCTCAATCGGAATGGAAAAAATGTTATAAAAATTGATTCAAACGTATGCAAAAGTGTATCGATCATCACGGAGAATATTTTGAAAAACAATAAATCCATTTTCAGTGATAAATATTTGTTTTTATTTATTTATAAATAATTTATATAGTTTATATTATATAATTATATAATAGTTTTATTTATTTATTTATTTATTTATTTATTTATAAGTCGCTAAAATATGTGATTAATAACATTTCCAAGATTGAAGCAATCACACCATATTGAACAAAGTGCTAATTCAGAAGTTAAAAAAGTTTCTTTGTTCACCACTCCTAAACGTTGAATTTTTATAGCTGAAGCCTGTATAATAGGAATACACATACATTTACACACAATTCTACAGATACATACGTCTTTACTTTACCAATAGCACTCGTGGGTTATATCGATTTTGACGATTCAACTATTTTTGGAAAGTAAAAAGTATTCTAATTACCAATTAACATTCTATTTAACGTAACAATATAGAGAAACTATCTAATTTAAACATTAGAAATTACAATTTTATAAGTTTTTATTACTAAAAAAATTTTATAATCGACATTTTTGTTTTCTATATATTTATTATCATGGGCATTTATTTGAAACAATATATAATAATATATACCTATTCCATTGTTTATCCTCTAATTAAAAATTGTCCAAATTAAAATTAATTATAGCATTTTATTAGACAATTAAACATATAGAAAATTCACTAACATTTTTTCTATTCTTTCTTTTATACTCTGTTATACAATCAATACAATATTGGTTCGAACAAATAATTTTTAAGTTAAAATAATATACACAGTTTATCTATTAGAAACGGTATCTGAATAATAATATATTTAAGATTTCACCTCCAAATCCTAGCACCGCTTGTTCATTCCTAATGAAATATAATACAACATAATGATATGGATGAATTTTAAGCATCAGCTAAAAATACTTCATTCAATTTTACTTTAAGTTGGGTAAAAGTGCCTTGGAAATTGTTTAAATGGTTCAACCATTTATGGAAGTACAACGAGCGTTAAGGCTTTCTTAAGAAAGTTTATAAGTTAACATTTCCTGATGGCATAGGGCATAGGTCGCCAATCCGTCGACCGCGAGCTACCGGTAGTCGCCGCGTATAGTGTTCAGTTACGTTACAATTACAAGTATGGCAAGAAGTAGTAAAAATGTTAAGACATACCATTTCCATTCTGAGTGGGAAGGACAATACTTCGTTACAAAAATTAAAAGCAAAAGTGTTTGTTTGTTGTGTAACAGTTCTGTATCCGTTGCTAAAAAGGGAAATATTGAAAGACACTATAAAACTGTTCATTCGACTTTTGAAAAATCATAGCCTTTACATTCTACCGCTAGAAAAAAAAAGTTGAAAAATTGAAAGGAATTGAAAAATCAGTTAATTGGACAACAGTTAACATTTTTAAAGGTATTTGACAAAAATAAGGCTGCAACTGAAGCTTCCTGTCGCATGTCGGAGATAATTGTACAAAATAAGAAGCCTATGAAGAAGGAAAAATAATAAACATGTATTTTTAGAAGCTGCCATATAAACAATGTAACTTTCTGTCAATGCAGTGATGACATACGAGTAGAAATAATGAATAGTGATGTTTTTTTCTGTTAACACGTGACTTAGATAACTGTAGTTATTTTTCCCTGCTAATTGATTAATCCACAGATGTGACTAATATGGCGATTGATATATATATATATATATATATATATATATATATATATATATATATATGGTTTCCAGGATAATTTTTAGCGATTTTATGATTAAATAAAAACTTTTGAAGATTATTCCACTAAAAGGGCATACTACTGGACAGGACCTATTTTCTCATTTGAAAAATGTTATTTCGTCTGAGAAAATTCCAATATTTAAAATGGTAGATAAAATAGATCTAAAAAAACGCGATAAACCCATTCCTAAACTGGAAAACTCAACCTGGCTTGAAGATTTTGGATTTTGGATTACAGAGAGATTGAATGAACATAATTTACAGCTTCAAGGGAGAAACCAAGAATTAACGGAAATGATTTTTGATATAAAAGCCAGCAAAAAGCTTGAGTTTTGGGAAGAAAACCTAATCAACTATGACACCAAGCCCTTCCCTGTTCTTTCAGAAAGGTAAAGGTAAAGGTATTAAAGTTAGAGGCGCATCAGCAACTAAGCCTATTTAGCGACTGGACCTATAGCTTAACGTGGGTTCCGAACCACAGTCATCAGCTACCCGCAATCCCCAGGTCAGCAGTCCCCTCAGGCTATCAACCCTTACCCATAGGTCTATCAGGAAGCCTACCGGCTGGCGAGTGACTTATGTAAAAGACTTTTCAGAAGGCATCCGGCCTTACCCAGCCTTTAACTGGCGTGACTGAGGGGTAATTCATTGTCGGATTTTACACTCTTGTCTAGAAACAATCACAGACATTTAGAAAGTAAATACAGACAGAAGAAAGAAAGAAAAATAACCATCAGAGCGCGCCAACGCGACCGGCTCTTTCAGAAAAGATATCTCAAAATCAGGGCAACCTTATGACTGTAAATATCATGTGCAAATAATATAGAACTTGAAGAATGCCTTTAAATCCCGTTTTAAAAATTTCAACGTCATCGCACTAGTGGTGCAATTTTTCTTCATGGAAATTAATTTTGAGCATTTTGCTACTTATGTTGCTGCTTATGCACGGTTCAAAACGATTTACCCTTAAAATACTTGGAGTTAAATACAAAATGTTTCTGGCATTTAGTAAGTTAAGACTAATATCCAGTTTTAGTTAACGTTGCCTTAAAAATGAAAGCGTTATTCAGTTCGAGCTATTTGTGCGAATCTTCTTTTTCCAGTATGAAAGTGATAAAGAGCAAATAACGCAACCGACTTATAGATGAACATTTGGATAATTCTATTCGAATGGCTGTAACGAACTATACTGCCAATAAATTATTGAGGAATCTGAGTATCAGCCTTCTCATTAAAATATTATTTTGATCTACATTTGCTTTTATTTAAATTTTGAAGTATGACGTTGTTTTTTGTTATTTTCATGGGTCGTGCGACTTTAATTTTTAAATATATATTACATACCGTTTAACTCAAGTAAGTCACTCAATTATTTCCAGGTATGTGGAATCGGTACATTTGGAAACAATGATGAGATATAAAAGGATACATCAACTTGTCTTATGAATTGTGTCAAATTTATCGTAGAACAGAAAGATAGTTGGATTGGTAGATTTTTAAATTATTTAACTAATATTCATGATAGATTGTGCGGGACAAAATGGTCCGGAGGTAAAATACCCCCCTACAACTCCTTCCCTCCTACATCTAGAAAGGAGTGTCATCTTATCTAGAGAAATAGCCCGATTAAACGTGAACATCGTGGCACTGCAGGAATGAGGACTCCCCGTGACGGTTGTGTCCAGGAAGAACACACTTTTTATTGGCAGGGGTATCCCGACGAAGTCAACAAAAAATTACACGAGGTCGGATTTGTTATTAAAAACTCTATAACGACTGGTCTTCGATAAACACCACAGGCATTCAGAACGCATTATAACACTGCGCTACCCTATAAGCTCTGACCAATATGTCACGGTGATCAGCGCATACTCTTCAACGTTGACAGCCAATCCAGAGGCTAAATATATTTGATCAAAATCTGGGAACCACAATGGCCGAAGGTCCGTGATGGGACCGTCTTGTTTTCATGGGTGATTTTAACGAGCGGGTGGGGCAGAGAAAATCATATATTGCAAAAAATAATTGGCAGGTCTGTTACCAACAACATGAACAAGAACGGTGAATTACTACAACCGACACAATATTCACACATAACCAACATAATATTCCAACCCAGCGAAAAGTTTCAGGGTATATGGCGCCACCCTCGTTCGAATCACTGGCACCTCTTGGACTAGATTATAGTTAGAGAGAGAAATCTTAGGCAGGTTCATAATACCAAGCCCGCATCGATGTTGAGTGCTGAATAGATCCCCGTATTGTAATATCAAGAATGTCAATGAAAATTCGTCCGAAACATTTGAGATTTCGCAAATCTGCGTTAAGAAAACCACTGAATACGAATAAACAAAACCGATGCTGATGCAATTGCAGAATTGCGTCGCAGTATCCAGGAGAATCTTGCTCACGCTGGGCTAGAAGGAGAAAAACCCTAACTGATATTGGAACAAACTCAAAGAAGCTATATTCGATGCCAGAAGACACACACTCGGCCTGAAAAAAAAACGAGTTAATCGGTTGCAAGATTCCGACAAAATAAAGATTATTTTTGAGCAAAAAAGACGGGCCTTTAAAAAATCTTAAACAACTCCTGTAGCAGTGATGCTCACGCCACTCATGTTAAGGCCAAACAGGAATGACAATTTAACATAATACTTTTGAAGAACAAGTCAATTCAATATTTCGTCGACACAAATAGGAGGCGTTTCTTCCAGGCTATTAAGGAAGTAAGGCCCTACAAATAAATTTTTACAAATAAGACACCCACGGCCGATTGTTGAGAGATGACAAGTTAGTTCTAGATGGAAAGAACACTACTCCTTTATTTTGAACCAAGACCCGCAAGTGAATGTGGAAGCACAAATGCTTCAAGAAGCACAAGTGCGCAAGACATAATTACCGCAATACAACTGTGCTGCGAATTTAAGCAGCCACTGCACCGCTAACAAACAAGGCAGCGAGTATGGAGGGGATATCCGCAGAAGTATATCATGCCCTCGGACGCGATATTGGACCCCAATTTAAACTATTATTTGAGCTTATTTGGGAGCAGGAGAAGGTGCCACAAGATTTCAGAGATGCCATTATCATTAGCATTTTCATAAAGAGAGGCGACCAAGCCGACTGCAATAATTATAGTGCAATAATAATTTTAATTATATCCTTGTTAGAAGTGGCTGGTAAAATATTTGTAAAAATTGTAACTACAAGACTACGCCCTTATACCGATCAATGTATCCCAGATTCACAAAGTGGTTTTAGACCAAAATAATCCAATGTAAACGTGGATTTCTGCCTCCTCCAAATGCAAGATAAAGTTACTGAACAACAACAGAATATGCACATTGCCTTCATTGATATGATAAGAGCATTTAACATAGTAAATATGGCAAAATTTGGCATTCCTCAAAAACGCATTAACGTTTGTAAATGTTTTTATGTTAATAAAGAGCTGTCGTGTGGGACAACGGTAAAATGAGATGCTTTTGAAACCGCCTCAGGTGTCAGCTAGAGCTGCGTTATGGCCCAGTTTTATTCAACATCTTTTTAACGGCATTAATGATTATCGTTGATAGGAAGCTAGAGACTAATTTATGATCACGTTCAAAATAGTTCGATTTGTCCATTACTCCGAATTTACTACCGTTATTTGCTTTTAAACAAACACAATCCCTCGCTCACAGATGTTTAACAATCCTAGAAAAATTGGGCATTTTTTAAACTTTATTAAAAATATTTTTTACAATTTAGCGTTAAATGAGCCTCTCATTACTCGAACTTTACCATAATATAAATATTAATAACTTAAAACTTCTTTGAAAACATTTTTCACGAAAAAATTTGACACCGAAGCCACAGATGAATCGGTTACTTTCTAAAGGTGTGCCTAAGATATGTAAATGATATTTTTTTGCAGTTTTTAATACAAGAAGTAAAAATGTAGAAGAATTTGTTAAAATAATAAATGACAAATCCCAAACCATAATATTTACGTATGAACTAGAAAACAATGACAAATTAGAAATTTTGGAAGTCTTAATGAGTATTAATAATAAAAACACATTAGATGTTGATATTTTTAGAAAAAATATCATGGCTTCGAGTTACATTACTAACAATTCAAATTATAACTTCCATAATAAAATAGCTTAAGCTTTGTGGTAGCTTTATGGTAGCATTAAGCTTAATGGTAGAGAGATTAATACATTTTCCTCTATACAATAAAAATAACCAAAATTAACCAAAAATTAAATTGATTAAGGAGATAGCTGAAGAGAATTCTATGTGATTCATGCTATTACCATGAATTAACATTCATGGTAATAGCGTTTGATGCCTAAATAACATGTAATAAGTTAAGTCCTGGATATTCCAAAGGATAATATAGACCAAATGAAAAATCGAGTTTTTTTAAATTAGTTGTCAATGTTGTAATCGAAGGTACATTGGGCAAACTAAACAATCCGTATTAACTGGATATAAAGCTTATGCTTGTTATGCTATGCATGCATTGCTTATGTAAGATATGGGAATAATGAGAAATCTAGTATTGCCCAACATGCACTTAAGCATGACCATAATATAAATATTAGTAACTTTAGACTTGACAGAAATATAAACAATAATAGAGCCTTGCCGAGCTTAGGCAAAGTCACTGCTTATCAGTTTGTTTAACACATCGGTAAATAAGTCCACGGTCTTATATATAGAAGGCGTTATTTACGAAAAATCCTTCGATTGTACCAACCTTCAAACGTCCTCTGTCAAAATTTCATGACAATCTGTCTACTAGTTTCTGTGTTGTTATACTTTAAGTGACACTCGTTTTATTATTTTCAAAACAATGAAAAATAAATGAATTTCGTGTATTGCATTGCTTTTTAATGAAAAAAAACACCGTTGAAGTAAAACAATAGCTTGATAAACATTACTCGGACTCTAACCTAGGAAAATCAGCCATAATTATGTATGCTGTAATTCAAGTAATTCAAGTATGCTGAAGTCAAACGTGCCCGCATATGCACCGATGATGCTGAACGCTCTGGATATCAGTCAACATTAGAAAAATTCACAAAACCGTAAAATAAAGCTGCAGGAGATACCTGACATCATAAAGATATCACACTTGCGAATTTAAGCGAAATAAAAAGGATTTTTTCATGCGGTATGTGACAATGGATGAAACATGGATCTATCACTACACTCCAGAGTCAAATCGGCAATCAGCTAAGAGGCCAGCGGCTGGTGAAAATCGTCCAAAGGGACCAATAACACAACCATCGGCAGGCAAGGTTATGTTCTCGGTATTGGACGGTTTAGGATGTGCATGGAATATGTCAATAGTGAATATAATATAGCGTTATTGCAGCATTTGTAGGACGAGATCGCAAGAAAAGGCTCCAAATGAACAAAAAAGTGCTGTTTCACCAAGACAATACACCGTATCACAAATCGTTGCCAACGATGGCTAAATTGCATGAATTGCACTTCGAATTGCTTCCTCATCCACAGTATTCTTCAGATCTGGCCCCCAGCTACTATTACTACTATATATTAATTGATGAAATTGAAAGGTATTTTGAATTCAAAGGAAAATTATTCTATAAAAAAGGCGTAGAATTGTTAGAAAAGCGTTGGAATGATTGTATTGCACTTCAAAGAGAATGTATTGATAAATAAAGTCAAAATTTGCAAAAAAAAGTGTGTTATATTTGTCAGATCGCGGACTTATTGACCGATGTGTTAGTCATAGTCGTTCACTACTGACTCTTTCTATAAAAAAATGAATTAATATTAACTTTAGCTTTATCGTGTTTACTTCGTACTGTTACTTTTTTACCTTCTTTTGATGTCGTAAAAACTTTTTACTATACAACATAAAAAAAAAAAAATAATCCAATGTACTCACAAAAATTAATTAAAATTGATCTATAAACATATAAGATATATGATGATATAGATATTATTATAAATTGAAATGATGGCGCACACCATTGCATGAAACGATTTAGTCATTTTTGTATTTTATGAGTTCTCTAGTTCCGGTCTCTAGTTATATCAGATGGATGAAATGTAATATTATATATACATATATATTATATACATATACATATATTATATATACATATATATATATATATATATATATATATATATATATATATATATATATATATATATATATATATATATATATATATATATATATATATATATATATATATATATATATATATATATATATATATATATATATATATATATAAATGGATTAAAACAAAAATATTTGATTTTCTTTACAAAGTAATACCAACAAAAACATGTTTTGCAACAACAATCGCACGATACAATCTCAAACTTTTCGGCTGTGACCAACTCTATTGTCTCTAAAAATCCGTAAAACTATAAATACACGGCGATTAACGTTTACCATAAAACACTCTTGCGAAACATTGCAAATCGTCCTTAAGAGACCACATTATCTTCAAGACCATTACATTTAATTTCTAAGATATTTCTTCAAGTAGTTGAAGATTTTAATCGACATTAATCTTCATTTCATCACGTGTACGACTTGAAACGTGGCCAAGAATGCGTTCGCTATAATTGCGATCAATTAATTTTAATGGAAACTGATTGTGCGGTATAACCTCTTAATAACGGATATTGCCATAGTACGGTAGCCGGGTCTGATCCGCATGGATTTTTATCGTAACTGGAGCGCAATACTTACAAAACAACGTTACGTTAAAATACCTTAATCTTGTGGTGTATCGACACGGGTTTTGATTTAAAATATCAAATCTAATATTTCCTTATTTTTTGTATTGGCCAATTAGCCAAACCTATGAAATATTCGCTGTTTTGAAAATATATCTTTTTTATTAATTCCATATTTTCTAAGTCTGTAGATAGTGCATATAAAATGAAAAAAGAAGAAGAAAATTTGATTTAATCAACTTTTATTAAAATCTACAAAATTACGTTTTGTCTACGAACATATGGAAAGATCGGCGCCTGTAAAATGGAAACAGACTGTCTACTAACTATCAGGGCACCGCATTCACTTCTTCAGCGGTTTTTTTCATCGACTCCTAGATATAGGATAAGTTTCATGAAGTCAGTATATCCCCATATTATTTTTGTGCTTCCTGGACCTCCATTGCAATATATTATTTTTGTTTTTTGTTTATTTTTCGATGTCTTGCCTATCAATACGATCTACCCACGCTTACATGTATACTGACGATATCTTCCTTCTTTTTTCTTCCCCATAATCTTCGTTTCTAATGTGATCTGGTCTATCAAACTAATTTCCAGTATACTTAATTCAATACTTCTTTGCGTTACTTTTAATTTATTTGCTAATTGAATGTCAAGCGTCGGGGTTTTCATTCTGTAAATGGTAACAGGTGAGACACATATTCAATACTTCATTTAAAAATTATTGATATCTGGGTTTCTAAAAAAACAGCCACTCACGTTATTCGAATTTGTTCTCTTTATTTCTATTATTTGGTTTTGTTTTCCCACTGTATATCTCAAATGTGTCTCCAAGTGTATATCCAAATATGTATATTCCTCAACATTTTCTATTTCATTTCCATCCATACATATTGCATCTTAATCTGTCATCACCTGGGTTTTATCCAGGTTCATTTTTTAACCCGATTTTCCCCAATACTAATTTGCTTTGACCTCTTCTAGCAGTTCCTTTAGATCGTCTGCACAATTACTTATGGTAATAATGTGATATAATCATATATGGTGATAACACCATCGGAAAACCTGAAATAGTTCAAGTATTGACTATAAGAAGCGAACACATCCTCTACAGCAAGAGTGAATTGGAGTATAGTATTGGAAAGATGGTATCTCCTTGTTTAACTTAATGTCTGTCTTAATATTATATTTTTTGTAATATTTACTCGTGAAATTAGACTGCGCGGGTTATATCTTATTTTTAGTTTCATTATTGACTGTCGGTGTAAGATCTATTTCTGGAATCTTTTTCTCTTGCATATTGTTTATAAATGAATTGCAACTATGACAATACGGTGGTCTCTAGATCATTGTAAATGCACCCTTGCCAACGAGAATCCTAATTATTCCGACAGGTAGCGAAAAAGAACGTTCACGAGATCTTTAATTCCGGATACCATTCAGTTTTCATCACGAGTCACACAACAGCTTAACTTGGAAGGCCGGTCAGATATACTTTCAAATTTGACTACACTGTCCTTCAGCTTTCCATTGGTGAAGAATCCAATTCCACCACATCGTCCATTCTCCGTATCCCGAGTGTAGAGTATGTGACCAGTTGAATCCAGTTGGATTAGCTCTTCGCCCATTCTTCGTATTTCATATTGCCCAATAGCATCACAATGTATGTTCAGGTATCCGTTTTCATTGTCCATATATTTAGCGTAGCAATGTTAAAAGTCCAATGACAGCCTGATCTAACCCGGTGATTCTTAGCACCCTTTGCCTTGGGGCAGGTCTTCCTGCTACCGTAGGTTGTTAACCCTTATCCTCCGGGGAATGAGGGCCATAGTTGAGGTTGTATTAATATACCATGTTGAAAGCATGGACCGTAATCTGATACGCCCATACGATACGATACGATTCTTGCTTGTCCTGTCCGCAAATACACACAAATGTGATCCTCCCAGGAGCATAGGCTCTAGACGGCATAGCTCAAAGCATCATGGAGTGAGACAGGGAGGTAAGATAACAGGCACTAAGTCCCCATCTGTTTTAAAATTAATGGACGCGATAATAAAAAAAAATGTAACAAAAGAATAAAGAAAACAACATGGGGATATTTTAATCTAGAAAGGGTAGAAATTAATCATTCAATCATAGTTTTTTGCGGATGGCATAGTACTGCTTACGCAAAGGAAAAAAGACCTAAAGTATAACTTAAATGTGCGGTATGAGGAGCTGGGTAAAAGTCAACTGGCAATAAACCGAAGTAAGATAAAAATAATGATGATAAAACAGAAGAACATAGGAACTAGATTGGAAAACACAGGAATACGTTAAACAATTTAAAAACATAAGAATAGCTATAGCGGAAATGGAAAGATAGAAATAGAAATATAAGCTAGATTAAAAGACAATACCACATTATATTATTTGCTAATTAAAAAGGTATTTAACAGGAGAGAAATGAAAACAGAGACTAAGATCAGAGTACATAATGCACTATACATCCCAACTTTGACTAGGGCTCCGAAATGTGGAAGCTAAATGAACATCAGAAAGGGAGATACAGGCCTGTGAGATGAAAGTACTGAGAAAAATTATAGGACTAACTCTGAGGGACCAAGTATCAAACAAGGAAATTAGGAAGAGATTGGGGGTAAAAATATTTAACAAGAGAGAAATGAAAACAGAGACTAAGATCAGAGTACATAATGCACTATGCATTCCAACTTTGACTGGGGCTCCGAAATGTGGAAGCTAAATGAACATCAGAAAGGGAGACTGCAGGCCTGTGAGATGAGAGTACTGAGAAAAATTATAGGACTAACTCTGAGGGGACAAGTATCAAACAAGGAAATTAGGAGGAGATGTAGAAGAAAGAATAGGAAATGCACTGCGATGCTATTATTTTAGTCAATACCTGTAAGGGTACGGCAATAGGCTTATAGAGTGATAATTCTCTAGATTAAATTTATCTCCCTTATTTATGCAATAAAATTACTTGGACATTTTGCCAAAACTCTGGAATGGAGCCACTTTGAAGACATGTATTCATAAAGAGTTTTAAAGCTTCAACGTTAACTGTTAACAGTAACGTACTGTTAGCACATGGCACATTCAAAATTATGTTATCTTTGGTGGTTTGAGGTCTAGAATTAATGTCAGAGTATAATTGGGTGAAATAGTTTTCCACGATATATTCCACTTCGTCTTCTTTGTGTCTGATATTTACTTTTTTGTTGTTTTCTTTTACTTTCTTAATTGCTTGGGTTTTATAATTTATAATGTTTTAACTTACTTTCTCCTTTCTTTATTTGTTTAATTTTTGATATTCTGGGGTACTCCTATTCAATGTCCTTCTTTTTGTCATTACATATCAAGTATTTTGTTTTATTTTCCTTTTCTTAGGTTCTAGTTTTGAACATATATTTTTTGTTGCTGCTTATATTATATTCTTTATGTGTTTTAATCATTGATTTATACATTCTCTGAGTTTTCTGTTAGCTTAAATTTTATTTTTAAATCTTTATAATACTTGTCTTTAAGTTTATTTCTAGTAGTAAAGGAAAATATTCCCTACTAGAGTGCACTTACTGAATAACAGAAAATATATTTGGTAGCAAATTTGCAAAAATACGCAAAGTCCTTCACAAAATGTTTATGTTTTTTGTCAGGTTTTTGTCAGGTTTTTGTCAGGTTTTTGTCAGATTTTTATTTTGGGTTAGGTCAGCACATTTTTCAAATACCTAGTAAAGATAATCTTCAGATTAATTATAAAACTACAACAGATGAAGAAAGCGACATAATTATATAAACATTGACTTGTGCTGTTGTAGAAGCTCTTCTCCCATACGTTTTCCATCATGTTTGCCACGCACATATTTCTGCTGTTTCTACTATTCCTATGTTTCTATTATTTCTCAAATAAGCGGTCATAATATAAGGCTATATTTTATTTTTGATATTACTACGAGTTGTGTTGTGTTATGTTGTATTATATTATTATTATTATACACAGTCGACACGCGTTCCGCTAATTAAGTTTGGTTTAATATAATAATCAGGAGATAACCAAAACTAATCATCAATTCTTCTGTTGGAACCTTTGGTGTGAAATACTAAACTTGAAGAGATTTACCACTAAACACCAAAACGTTTTTTTGGACGCACGTTTCGCTAAGCATGTTAGCATCATCAGGAAATGATTTAATCTGAATTAAATTAAATTAAAAACATTAAACATGAAAATTATAGCATTTTACCCTTCTTAGATATTAAACTATATTATTAAAATTAATGTCTGAATGACTGTGGCGTATTCATATATTTTTTTCTTAATTTGGGTTTTCGTCAGGATCTAAAACTCAAAAAATATCAAAAATATCTGTTCTTGTGTAAATAAAGAATCACTGGGTAAAAACAAAAAACCAAACGGAGACAAATTTGTCAGTGATTCTTTTTTGTAATTAATTTGCCTAACGAACAAATTTTTAAAAATATAAAAATGTTCCAAAAAAATATACAAACTTTTAACGTTAAGGTTTCGAAAAGATAGGAAGTAAAAATATTTTTTGTGTATGTCAATGATACTTACATTGACAATTTTATCAATCTGAATTGAAAAATTTGTCTCCGTTTGGTTTTTGTTTTTACCCAGTGATTCTTTATTTACATAAGAATAGATATTTTTAATATTTTTTTAGTTTTAGATCGTGGCGAAAACCCAAATAAAGAAAAAAATATATTAAAAATAATATTAGATTTGAATTTATTATTTTCAGAAAAGAAACTAGCATTGATACATGCATTTCTAAAGATTCATACCATTGTAAACAGTATCAAATGACCAGCTACATACAACTACTACTACGATTACATACAAAAAAGGGATTTTTATATGAACAGGCTTACGTTGGAAATATGGCTAACTGAACTGGTTTTCTGAAAAAGTGGTAAATGGGATTATTAAAAAATAAAACTTAAGAAACGATTCAGGAATCCCCTTCTTTTTGTAACAAAAAATAGAACAAAAGTTTAATTTACTTAATTACTTAGAGACGAGTATAACATGAGGCTTTTAGATGCCTACGAAAGTAGCGAAATAACATACGTAAAACAGCTGAAATAAGAAAAAGGGGCCATTTCCAAATAATTCTTTGTTTGCTTTAATCACGTACAAGTAATTTTGTTCGCTTCAGTGAATTTGATACTTTTGACCGCACCAAGTTTTAATATAAATTATAAAGAAAATAAATTAAGCTTTAGTTTTAATCATCGACTGATGGTGCTAAATTAGCTAGTGAAACGCTTGTTAAGTGAGTTTATTGTAACTGGAAATCTCGTATAAAGCTTTTATTTAATTCCAAAGGATCCAATATTACAGAAATAAAAAAAGATAAATTAAATTTATATTTACACATTTATTTTATTTATAAAAAAATACAAATCATATATGAACTAATATAGTAACTTTTGTATTCATGAAAATGCACGTAAATATACAATGAGGGAAAAACTTATTTGAACAAACCGATTTTCCTCAATTTTATTTATTTTAATATCTTTACCTTTATACCAACGTTAAATCACTACAAAGTACAACTAATTGTTAACAAAATTATACTACAATTATAACGGAATATAAAGTTCAACAAATAGTTCATGAAATAACAATTTTGAACGAGAAAAAAAGTATATAAAAAATATATGTATATGTATGCATATATAAAATGATATATGTAAGATATCACAAAAAAGTTTCTAAAAATGGCAAAAGACTGTGTCCTTTATTATCCTTTATTAAAAGAATTGTGTCCTTTATTATCCATGACAGCCTACAACGAATCACTTAATATATTGTTTTATTCGGAGGGCAATACAGCTTTTAAATAATTTATATATGTGCACTTTGTTTTTTTTTTTTTTTGATCAATTACGTGCCATAAGTTCTCAATATGATTAATATAAAGTGATTGAGAAAATATAGCCAACCTTGTTTTAATATTATAAAATAGGCTTTCGTTCCCTTGCCGTGTGCTTTAAGTCGTATTCTCGCACATAAAAATTATATAACTTTTGAAACATTTTGGATCCAACAAATGATTATTAAATTTTCAGTCCCAACCCAAGACTTAGACCACCCATACCATGATATTTCCACTACCATGTTTTACAGTAGGAATGGTATTTTGAGGACCCACCGCCGTCTAATTTTTTCTCAATATTTATTACGCTATCGGAACCAAAAAAAAACTCGTTGTCGTTTGTAAAAAATTACTGATTTCCAAAAAATTTAACGGATAATTTACGTACTTTTTATTTTCGCAAATGTATCTAAAGATAGCTTTCGATTTTTTCTAGACATTATTATTGTTTATTAACATTTAACACATAGTTAACAACTTAAGATGAATTAAATATATTTATGTGAATTGTTATATATTACTTCCAAATCAGCATAACAAACTGTTCAAATATTTTTCCCATGAAAAATCGCTACTTTATATAATAGTTTTTTAAAAACTTTATATTCTACTTATAATATAATTTTGTTGAAAATAATTTGGAGTTTGTGTTGATATACGAACGTCATATAATGTAATACTATTATTATAAAGAAAATTGAGAGAAATCGGTTTATTCAAATACTTTTCCCTTACTGTGCGTATTAGTACAAAGTTCATAGCCGCTAGTACTAACAAGATACACTGTCAATATCTTGTTTCATCTCTTTAATAATAAATAGAAAATATGTCATTGATTATAATTCTCAATTTAAAAAAATATTCCTACCTCAATACGATAATATACAAACTGTCCAAAGGAATTAATGTGAAATTATATATCGTTTAAATATTTATTCACAGTTTTCATTATTTTTAAACAGACTCTAAAATGTTCAAAATGGCGTTGAAATGGTTTCCTTCTATCACTAGTTTCAGTTTTAGGAATAGTTAAAACAACCACCGAGGGAAAACATGCAAATGGTCGAAAAGGGTGGAAAGTCGAATGTAAAACAACGTTGAAGCAATGCGGCTATTTCGAAGAATTTCAGGTACTTTTTCTTTAGTGTACGAAATGCTAATGCGGAACTTGGCATACATCATTCTTTTGCAAACATGAATTTTACAAAACACGTTCTTATTACTTATTGATGCGCTATCATAACATTTATATGGTAGTTTAATTATTTAATTTATTTTAGTTACCCAATTTAAAATAAAATTTAATGTCAGCATATTCTCCGAGTTTTTGTCTTTCTGACCAATGTGCTCTTACCGAACTTAAAATCAAACATAAGGTTAACCATCTATATTTTTTCAACCGAAACTCAAAAGAAACTGTCACGTTTTAGGCCATTAGGAATGGACAATAGATATTAGTGCAATGAAAATTTTGGTGGAAAGAATTTAAATCTGTTATTATATATAATATTGTTTGCTATAATATATTGCTATCCATTTTCTTCATCGATAGATTACAAATGGAAGGATTACAATAGCCAAATTGGCAATAATGGATCGTAAATTGTTTCAAATTAAGATCGAACAATAATGGAAACATCTGGCTTAATCCTAACCTCGTTATCAATGTAAAAACGACAGATGAAATACTACTTCCCTGGCAAACATCATTATCATCAATATATAATTCCTATTCTAATATTTTTAAAATGACAATGAAATATTTTTACGATGCACATAGCAAAAATGCAGCTATTGACGTCCGCCTTGTTTTGTATCATACAACGTTAACACCCGGTGAAACGAAACGAAAGCTATTTTACCAATGCTAAATAGTATTTAGCGCAGTTAAGAAAATTTTACTTCCTTTTATTAACAATATAGCATTACAAAAGACAGGATATTGGATATAAGCCTACCTTGGGGCCTTTTATTAAGTTCAAGATACTGAGAGCATTGTCGTAAGATAACATTAAGATTTTGCACTAAAAATTAAATACAAACAAAAATAAATGAAATGTCAAATTTAATTTGGTATAAATAGTCTATTTTAGAATGAGAGAGTAAAATTCCAATACTTTTCCTACTAAGGTACTAAGCTAATTTGAAAATTCGCGGAGCGAAAATGATAAAGTTTATAATTGAAAAAATTATTGTATTCTTACGTATATTCGCCCTTAAGCTTAATACATTTTTTCCAGCGGTTCTCCAAATCAAAAGTCCTCCAAAATACTCATCTACGGCTGTTATAACTTCTTCATTTGATGAAAAACGCTTGCCACGTAGGAATTTTTTGAGGAACAGATGAAAGTCAGAGGAGACAGATCTGGTGAAAATGGTGGATGCTTCAACAATTCGTAATATACCCCCTTCAATTTGGCCATTGCAAGAACACCTCTATGAGCCGGTGCATTATCTTGATGAAAAAAAAATTCTTCGCTAAAGACCAAGTCATTTGTCACGAAATTTTGCATCGAATTGATCTAAAAGGTTTGAGTATTACTGTCCTGTTATTGGTTTACCGGTGTGAAGGTAATCAATTAACAAAATGTCTTATACACCCCAAAAAATTGATGCCATACATTTTTTAGTCATTTTTGACCACTCCGACTGCTTAGGTCCTGAACAACCGGGCTTAGCACTGTGCGGTTTTTTGCCACAGTTCAGGATCAAGTGGTAAACCCTAGTCTCATCCATAGTTACAAAACAACGTTTAAAATATATTTTATTCTTTCGAAAAAGATCCAAATGTTGGTTAAAACGTTTTACTCGAAGTCGTTTCTGATCAGAATTTAACAAATACGGCACCCATCTTGCACATAGCATTCTCATGCCCAATTCCTTTACAAAATATAAAACACCCTTTCACTTGAGATGTCTATGGCCTTAGCAATTTCATTCAAAGTCAATTGTCTTTCATCCATAATCATATCATGTATAGAATTAATTATTTGTTCAATAGTTGTACTTATTGGACGTACAGAATAAGGATCATCATCAAGGCTTGTACGACTACGTTGAAACTCACCTGGCCACTTACAAACCATTGCTTTTGGAAAAGCAGACTCTCCTAATACATTTATCATTTCACTATGAATCTCCATTGTCTTTAAACTTTTTTTCATACGAAGGATGAAACTTCAAAATGTAGTAGATTATATAGTTCTTTTACTGCTCTATAGGTACCGCTCCGCGAACTTTTCAATTATCCTAGTATTTCTGAAAAGTAGTTTAATTTTTAGTAACATTCATTATTCAAGCAGATAAGTTCAATATTTTCGCTATCATGGAAAAAGCTAATTTCGTTTTTTTGAACGTGTTTTTACGAAGTTTTGATCTCGAAAAACCATCGCGCAATCCGAAAAAAGTTGAAAAAGTTTTATGGGGACTCTGTTCTTGGTTTACTGAATGTCGATGGAAACAATGGAACAATCAAAACACTGGATTTTACTTGGCGGACGGGCTCCGAAGAAGGCGAAGAGGTTTTAATCGACAATCCTAAAAAACAGTAGTCATTGTTTTTTGGCATTTATGAATAGCTAGCGTCATTGATTACTTTGGAAAAGGGAATGATGATCACAGTAGAGTCCTGCATTATTGAGATGCTGTATTATTGATCAAATTTCACGAAGAGTTAATAGAAACGTCCTCATTTGACGAAGAGAAAAATACTGTTTTAATCAATTTCATGCCAAAGCACAAATCGCCCGCTGTTGCATCAGCGAAATTTATCAATTGACGCTACGAATTGACCACTTTATTCTCCGGACCGCCTCCGACTTCTTTCTGAGCATCAAGAAATGGCTATCTAGAAAAGAAATTCATATCACATGAAAAGATCATCAGTCGAAAGAGAGGACTATTTAGCAGAATTTTTTCAAGCCGTACTTCTTAGAAGGAATAATAAATCTTTGAACAAAGTTTATTAAGCTATGGCTTATTATTATTAAGCTAAGCTAAAGGAAACTATGTTGAAAACAAAATACATTTTCGATCAAAAAACAATATTTAAGTTAAAAAATATCTGACTTTTTAGTTTACTCTCGTATGTCATCGAAGTCCGAACTTGGATGTAGATGAGAACGATTGTCCAGTGTGCGTGACGATAAGTTAACTCGGTGCCGAGGCTAATTACAAATACGTCGAAGCAGTGTTTTTACCATAAATTAAAAACTTGTTCATATATTGAGTATGAAATACAAATTTATTAAATAGATTAAAGAAGATGAAAATTATAAAGCATCCACCAAATGTGCTCGCAATGTTTGAAATTATAAAGAGGTGAGGCGGAAATTACAAATTAACAAATTTAACTGTAGCACTAGTATGCTGAACAACACAGATTATACTCAATGTAAACCATAAAACAGAGTACAAAAAATAACTAATTGGATAAAGGACACTAAACTAAAAAATCATACCTAGCAAAACAAGTCCAATCGGCCAATAAAAGTTATGGCTAAAGATCTGCATAATTCTTGTAATATTTCAACAATTAACAAAGAACTTAAAAGATATAACGAAGAAATACACTCTGTTCGCCTCCCTTTCTACGTAGGTATTCTAACCTTAAATTAAATTAATTACAACCAATAAAAACTAATTAGAACTTATTCCGCATTGTATATCAACATTGAAGAAAGCTTTGACTTGAAATCCACCACTTAGCAATTTTACTCTCAATAAGTGAGTACGTAATCACCAAGCAACAGCTCACGTATTTTATTAACGGGAAAACTGATTAAGACGGATTTCGAGAGAGTTTGAACAGAGAATTGAGCTAAATATAACGCTGAAGACAAAATAGCAGCTAGACTATGAAATTGAAAAACTAATGGTTGACCTGCAGCAAATTGCGTGCAATAATACACCCACACTGAAGCCAAAAATACCAGGATTAAACTACATCAAGGAAATTCGAGATCTGGTACACGAAAAAAGAAAAGCTCGGAAAACATGGCAGCAAACTCGATCGAAGTGATCTCGGTACTCGACAACAACAGACTTATTTGGCGGCTGATGAGACTGAAATCGTTCGAATTAGTGTAATGACAATGAAAAAAGTGATTTGTGTATTGTGGAGCACGTTTCTGGACATGTATTTACCAAACAGACTAAAATAAAGATAAGGTTTTAGTTTAGATAATAGAACAATATTGTTAGTTAGATAGATTTAATCTAGTCACAATTTGTAATGTCTATACGACAGAATTAGAGAATAAAACAAATCCGCATTGCAAAAAGCATCAAAGATATGGCTAGAGTCAGAAAATTTGCAATCTCCCACCCATTTATACGATATGTGGAGCTAGTCATAAAACAGCTTATTGCACTAAACCTGGGAATACACCTTCTAAACGCGTCAACTGCAACGAAGCTCATCCTTCCTGCTAACCATAAGAAATGCATAATAACCAAGGACATGTAATAAGAAAAAGATAATGCTACCAATCATAATTAAGCTTCTACTCAACCTAAAAGCTTCAACTCTAATTTACTAAAATCTTACTATTAAACTATGGAAAATCGGAAAGCGAATACTATATATATATATATATATATATATATATATATATATATATATATATATATATATATATATATATATATATATATATATATATATATATATATAATCAAAGTTAAATCATAGGTTAGACAATCTATAAGCCAGAAAAACTGATATCACTCCCAAGAGAAAGTAAAATTTATGGATCAGCAAGGATTCAAAATTTATGGATCATGTATTTAAATAATGCAATCTATAGATGTATGTCTCATTTTTGAAGCACATTTTAAAATATATTTCCATATATTTAAATATATACAGGATCGCTATTACGTATGGAAGCGCTCAAATATCTCGAAAACGCTTTGAGATATCTTAATGAAATTTTGTACACAAATATCAGGAAATATTTACCACTTTTTGGGTATGTTTTCTATATATATATATATATATATATATATATATATATATATATATATATATATATATATATATATGTATATGTATATATATATATATATATATATATATATATATATATATATATATATATATATATATATATATTTATGGATCATGTATTTAAATAATGCAATCCATAGATGTCAGTCTCATTTTTGAAACACATTTTAAAATATATTTCCATATATTTAAATATATACAGGATCGCTATTATGTATGGAAGCGCTCAAAAATCTCGAAAACGCTTTGAGATATCTTAATGAAATTTTGTACACAAATATCAGGAAATATTTATCACTTCTTGGGTATGTTTTCTTTTTTTGAAATCATTAAACCTTGTTAATATTTGATTTACACCTAAATAGAAGAGTACAAATCCTCGTGATGCATATTTGGAGGGAGACTGAATGCTAAGCGTGTGTACTGGAGATCTAGATTAACCAATATCAAAGTTAGAGAACTAAGAAAAATATATAACAACAGAGGTGATAATTATCAATTCACTGCCAAAATGGTCATCAAACTTCGTGGAGATAAAAAAAAATCTCAAGAGGTATTTTGATCAGTCTGCCGTTGTACTACACTAGGCGAAAGATTATCAAAAAGAAAACTTGCCCTACATTTGTAAATAAAACTACTGACAGATTTCGTTAATACCAATCATCTTAAAAATATTTGAAACGTTGATGTTAACCAGACCTTAATAGGAAACAATAAGCTGATTCCAGACCATTAATTTGGCTTTAGACCAAAACATTCAACTATTGACCAACTACATGATATTTATGATATAATATAACGAGCACTTAAAGAAAATGGATCTGCGTCACAGTTTTTTTGGATGTGGCTCAAATCTTCGACAAAATATGGCACGAAAACCTGATAGATAAATCAAACAAAATGTTGTAACATATAGACATGTAAACCCTTCCTTTTTAAAAGACATAAGAGACTTAAGAGACTCAACGAAATATTCTGGGTCACATTCTTAATCACACAATAATACAGGGTATAAGGGAGAATACATTCGTAAATTGAACCAACGATTTCACACTATTCTAAAGAAGAAAGTACCGTACAAAAATGTTCCTCAGCAACCCTTCAGTCAACAACCGAAGGGTTGCTGAGAAAAAATTGCAAAGCTATTAAATGATCAATCGAAAAACTATAATAAGAATTAATATTTCAAGCAGATATGTAAAAACCGCATTTGGCAAATACTAATTGGTTAATATCTAATGAATAAACTACAAATAAACTAATGAAAAAAAGCATTAAAACATTTGCTAATTAAAAAATTTGTTTTAATTAAAAAGCATGCTCTACATCAGCCCTGAAGGATGTAGCAATGTTGTAATATCGCCACGACAAATATTATTATTTCAAAATTACAACAAAAATTATTTCAGTATCTCTGTGCCTACGTTTCAAGTTCGATTTATAATAAAAAAAGGGTACAAGCACTCTTATCCGTTGATTTTTCACACGTTGTAAATCCAAATCCAAATTTTTGTTCAATATTTTATCAACCGACGAATCTTCATTCACCAGGAATAGGATGGTGGACATTTTGAATAATTAATTTAACGAAACTATTAATCATGTGTTTCTTAACGTGACGTGAATCTTTTAAAATGTGTTATGATTTGAAAATTTAGTGCCAGAAATGTCAACTTTGATATTAAACGCCATTAATGTGTAAGTTTTCTTCTTTTTTTATAAAATATCAAACCAAATTATGCTAAAACTCTTAGAATAAATGACTATACAAATATTACATTTTATTTTCAAATAATAACTCATACGGCTGATCTCCCAATAACAAAATACACCACAATTGGTACATTTGCTGATGACACAGTCATACTTTCATCAAATATAAACCCAATCGAAGCCTCAAACAAACTACAAACCCACCTGAACCTAATTCAAACCTGGACTCGAAAGTGGAAAATTAAAATAAACAAGACAAAATCAGCGCAAGTCAACTTTACCCTCAGGAAAGGGCAGTGCCCTAGTTTACATTTTAATAACGTAGAAATCCCAACATTCACGAATACAAAATATTTAGGTATACACTTAGATAGTAAATTTACGTGGAAAAACCATATAGTCAAAAAAAGAAAACAAATTGACCTAAAAGTAAAAGAATTGAGCTGGCTTATCGGAAGAAAGTCTAACTTATCTTTAGATAACAAAATTCTATTATACAAGGCTATCATTAAGCCAATTTGGACTTATGGGATAGAACTTTGGGGATGTACCAGTAAATCAAATTTAGCCATTATCCAAAGATGTCAGTTCAAAATATTACGAATGATTGCCGACGCACCTTGGTACATATCAAACCAAACTCTTCACGAAGATGTCCAGATACCCTATGTTAAGGACGTGATCAAGAGCAGCAGCATAAAATATCACCACAAACTGGAAAGCCATCCTAACACCCTACTACAGCCTGTTTTGAATCCAACAAATAATAGAAGACTAAAAAGAAACTGGCCAACAGACCTGATAGAAGGATAATGTGGATTCGTCGTTGGGGGAGTCACCTCATCACGCCAATATAGGGAAGTCTAGCCCTCAAGCCATCACATTAGCTTATAGAATATTGTAATTCTGATTGCTAATATACGCAATAATAAAAAAATAATAAAAAAAATAATAATAACTCAAGAGGTCAATACAATAAAAATTAAATTCCGATGGATCTAAATAAACAAGAAGAAAATAGACGTTGCCATAGTCAAGAAAATTAAACTGGTTTTCTACGTAAATGGTTGCATTTTGGATACATGATTTAAGGAAACTTTTTGTTCAAAAAACTGAAGAAAATGTAGTATTAACATTCGCTAATGATACTGCTCTTTTCACACTTGATCAGATTAAAAAAAGTCGAGCAGAAAACTTCCAATATTAGGTAAAAAAATAGATGATTGGACTAGAAAATGGAAAATTAAGCTCAATGAACCTAATTTTATCTATATGAACTTTACCAATAAAAAATAGTAAACCAGAATCCATATGAATTGAATCATCAGAATGACGTGATACCAAATTATGATTAAAGAGCGTGTAACGAAGCAAAAAGCTGATCTGGATCTTAAATACAGACAATATTATTGGCTTACTGAGAGAAAATTTAAGCTAGAAAGATCTCATAAAAAACTGTTGTACAATCAAATCCTGATTCCAATGAGGTTGTAGGGCATCCAATTATGGGGATGTGCTAACAGTAGCAATATCTGAACTATAGACAAATCATAGGTTATGCCACTTTTCTTTGGTTTGGGTTATTCTTTTTTTTTTAAGAAAAAAGTAGAACTTTATTAACACACGTAATTTGTTTTTTTCCCATGATAATAAAATCGAACTTAGCTGCTTTCGAAGACTGTCAGAAAAGACTAGAAAGAAAATAGACTTACTAGAAAGAAAATTACTTTTCTATAATAACACAGCCATCTATAGGAAAAGTATCCGTTTTTCACTCCATCCTCGTATACACATAACACTTTGTGTATTTTACTTTTATACCAAGAAATTCACCATACAACTTATGTTAGAGTAGGCAAGGATCCGCGACACGTTCAATATGTTTTAACCACCTCCAGCAAGCTTTGTTTTAGTCACACCCTTAAAAGAAAATGTCTACTTCAAATACAGTGGAACCATTTAGTGCGTAAAATATCCTAAAAGATCCTAAATATCTTTGTAGCAAGTTGCTGAAGTGTGAAGAAAAAGAAAAGTGATGAAGCTTGTCATTTTTAAGAAATCCAAATCTTACAGCAGTACATTTTATGGTTAATAATACCGGTATTGAGAACAACTCTATATAAAGAACATTTTTTTTTCAAAAACTAATATCGTGCTTCTAATAGCTCGATCCTTCAAATTTTAATATCATCTGGACGCAGCGATCCTCCTTACTGCAAATGTTCATGTTCTCTTTGGAAGTACCTCACAGATATTTAAACTGATATACACATTCTAGCGGCCTTGATTATTTAAAATAATACATCTCTACTAATATACAAGTGTCTCTATTATGTTTCGCAATTAAAGGATTTAATATGTCGCTGATAATTCTGTTATAGGAATGAAGCCCTTCGTCGATTGTTTGTATTAGCATTTTACGAAAAAGACGCAGATACAGCTATAATTAATGTAATTGAAAGAGATCCATCTTGAGGATGACGCTCTTATCAGCAGTCATAATACCTTTCTTCAGTTATTACTTAATCTATATAAGTAATAATACTACGCAATTTTTTAGTGCATTAATTTCAATTTTAAACAACCCTTGAACCGTCATATCTGTTCACTTGATTAAAAGTCTTTAAAAGGGTAACGTTCTTTCAATCTTTCTCTTATACTAATTCATAGGTATTACCTTTCAGATCTATGATAGGATAGCAACATTTCAGAAATGATTTAGAAATTGAGATAATTAGAATTTAATTGTAATTTTATTCCTCAGCTTATTTGTCCATGAGTTGTCTTCAGCCTATTTATCGTTTCGTCACTCAGAATTGATTTATACAAATTTTACGTTGCACGTTAAAGTCCTTTAAACATTTCTTTTTTTTTCAGTCGGCAACAATATTTGCGTATTTACTTTTTTTTATTAAACAATTAGCTAGTGTAGGCTTCAAAAAATATCTCCAAACTCAAACCAAATCTATCAAATGTAACATTTAGGATCATGTGACGTAACTCATCCAACATTTTCGATATTTTCTGGTATTATTTAAGGTTCAGTTTATTTGCGCGGTCGTGGTATAGTATCCATCAATCTTAACTTAAGTAACATCTCAATTTTTGATATTACTAGCCCGTGATGTATCCAGTGCTACTCTTAATTTCGTGATACCTATATTTTATTTTTTTTTATATATAATATTATGTAATATAATATGTACCAACGATGAAATTTCGAGCGGTATGTTTCTTTTGAATTTTCATTCAAAGTAAAAAAATACGAAGATTTACGAAGTCGAATAATATATGATAGAACTACTGATATTTTTTTTTCTATAGCGAGCCAAGAGTAGATATAACGTTAACATAATTATTGTATATTTTATATAGAACTGCAAACAGACTTTCTGATATGCCAACTTTTCAATCCTAGTTTTTACTTTATTTCATTAATAGTTGTGAAACCCACAATATAATACTACTTAAAATTACAATTTGATACTGCATGCATTATTCTATTATATAAAAAATCCAATAAAACAAAAGAATTTGTATAGTTTTGTATTTAGATTCTGTCAAATAAATATTGGATAAAACAATTTCAGTAACTAAACTTGAAGAGACGCACGTTTCGCTAACCATGTTAGCATCATCAGGAGATGATTTAATCTAATCTAATCTTAACCTGATGATGGTAACATGGTTAGCGAAACGTGCGTCGAGCAGTTCAAAAAAAGTGTTTTGGTGTTTAGTGGAAAATCTCTTCAAGTTTAGTGTTTCACACCAAAGGTTCCAATAGAAGAATTGATCAATTTCAATAAGTCAACTCAAAACAATTTCCTCTATTACCTTCAATAAAAACATGTCGAACTAAGATTAGGAAAAAAGTTTCCAAAAAATTAAATAAAATTAAAAATATGATTAATTTCAATGGTAATTTGAAATGATACAGATACAAAATAAAATTGTAATAACCATAAATAAAAATTAATAAACAACCTCCTTTAAATAAATCCTCGTTCATAAATATTATATTAAGAACAGTTTAATACTCACTTAAATACTGTTCTATACAAACACTAAAACTTCATCTTCAATCACAATATATACACCACCGATAATAATACAGGAAAAACGTCATCAAACATTTTTTCTATTCACACCATAAACTAAATTGTGCATCACCAAAAAACTTGTAATGCATTAATATAACAAAGCCACACTCTTCGCGCAAAATTCGAAATTTCGGCCAAAATCGGTCCGGACGAGTCGCACTCGAACAGAGCGTTCACGATTTAGTATTGTAATA
The DNA here is from genome assembly GCA_031761425.1 of Cosmopolites sordidus. NCBI lineage: Eukaryota > Metazoa > Arthropoda > Insecta > Coleoptera > Curculionidae > Cosmopolites > Cosmopolites sordidus. Next base: position 80,763 of record JARFXV010000440.1, on the reverse strand, counting down.
GAACGCAGTCGGTTGTTTTAGCAGTCCTAGTTATCCATCCACCTGCCGCTTCTTACTTAGTTTGTGTTCAGTCAATGAAAAAGTTCTTTCCCCCATCGCCGACGCGGCCAATGGAAAAGGAAACGTTACGTTTGAAGAGATATGACCACGGAAACTCGACATTTCAGTTCAAGAGGGGTTAAAATTTAAATTAATTTTCTGTACAGGTTCAAATTACGCCTTGTTTATTTACTTATATTGCTTTACAGGTCTTGTGCACATATCAATTGAATTTCAGATATGCATTTGTATATTTTCTACTATTAATTCGAATTCTCTCAAATGTCCTCTCAATTCTTTCCTATTTTACTCTATCTTTTCACTCATTTATTCTCTCTCTTTAATCAATGACATTAGACAAGAATGAGGTCTTCCAGAAAGTTTTCCTCTCATCTTCCCCTTGGGCTTTCCTTCTACTTCTTGTCGACCGATCCTCTATTCAATGTTATTATGTTATTCTTTGTAATCCCTTCTCTTCTCAACCTTTACACAAGTTCCACCTTATTATTTGGATTCCTATGAATATATATATATATATATATATATATATATATATATATATATATATATATATATATATATATATATATATATAATATAAATAATAATAATAATAATAATAATGGTGCTTTGTGTCCTAAGAGAGTTAGGCAAGCCCCAAAAATTGACATAATATCTCAAGTTCTATCCATCCGATTGACTTCAAATTTGGCATGAACCTTCAGCATATGATTCACTATCATCCCTATCATTTTTGTATTAAAATATTTTGTAATTATTTTTAAAAAAACTCAACATCGAAAACAAATAGATATTTTTTTTTCAAATAGCTGCCATTTTGCGATTTTTTTCTTTGACATCAATGATAACATTTTTACTAATTAAGAAGCTGCTTTTAAATTTTGCTTCAGATGAACGGAAAGGACATGAACAATCATGTCAACCAGCTAAAAAAGGAGAGTATTTTTATGCCCAGCTTAGGCAGCTCATAACTGTTCTTAATTTTTTTTATAGATTTTTTATATCTCTAAAATATGTATGTATCCCGTAAATATGTTGTGAAAAAATGGATAGTAAAAATATGTTATTTTTCTTTTATTAAGCCTGAAAAAGCATCAAAAATTTAGCCCTCTAGTCTAGAATACCCCCTTTATGGTATGGCACATTATGCTTTTTTTATTTTAAAAAGGGCAAGAACGCTGAGCAAACAAAAAAACTATTTGTGCCTTTTACGAGAGGATTTTGTTAAGAAGACTACGGTGCAAAAGTGGTTTGATCGGTTCAAGGGCGGAGATTTTGATCTGGAAGACCGGCATCACTTTGGCCCGTCAAAAAATGGGTATGTATGCCAATTTGATGTGTCGATCCCTCACGAACTTGATGGGCGAAATCTGGTGGACCGGCTTTCTTCGTGCAATCGCTGAAAAAAAACTGAACTTTCATTTCTGAAGCGCATGGTAAGTGGTGTTGATTATGTACAAGAACGTACAACAAAAACCATCATGTGGGTTGTTAGGATCAGCGGTTTTAAGTACGGCGAAGGACGGCCTTCATCCGAAGAAAATTATCTTTTACATTGTCTGCACATTTTGAGATTCTCTCACGGAACCGAACTATCGTTACTGACCCAAAAATCCCTACAAACTTTCTGGATAACCCAATAAACAAAAAAATATCAAAGAGGGTAATTAAGAAAACATTATTTAGGGATACTCATTAGGTTTAGTATCGTGTGCTTTTAATCCCAAGATAATTATTCACTAGTTAATAACTCTTACTAAATATTTTTAATAATTTTATTTTCTCTCACTCTAGTCCAATTTAGGCATCTTGAGTTTTAAATCGAATAAAACAGTTTTATATCTAGTTATCTATCACTTTTATTCTTAAATTTGTGTGACTATAGTTTCGTAAAACAATTTTACATCCTCAAACACTACTTTAAAAAAAAAACTTTAAAACACTACTTTTTAAAAAAACGGACAAATCCATCAACAATCTTAAGTTTTGATCGAGTAATTTCTCCCTCATAAAATGAATGTATGATTTCAAAAGTTGAGCTTCCAGGCAATAGTTGGATATTGGGAGGCAGGGAAATCAATGTGGGAGGCAATGATGGATTAGATAGGAGATCGACAAAGCTCCAACGTGGAGCGCGGGTATATATATATATATATATATATATATATATATATATATATATATATATATATATATATATATATATATATATATATATATATATATATATATATATATTTCGGGTTTCTCACGGTAGCCGTTGGTTAGAAGTTTTCGAGGCAAGAAAAAGCTTTAAATTTTGAATTTTTAGACTTCAACGTTATTTAAGATTCTCTTTTATATATACACCCAATATATTATTTCATTTCTGGATTTCTGAGAAAATTTTATGATGAATTCCATCAGGTTTCATTCCATCAGATACCTATTTTGAACTGTTTCTTAAATATATTGGGTCTTTTACAAATTTTGGAAGATGAAACCTTATTTTCAACACTGCACCTTTTACCTATTTTTGACTGGTGCTAAGCGCGTCTGGGGTAGACGAAAGCAAAAGAATGATACTTTCGAAATTCACATTGATAATTAATTTATCACATACAGGGTGTCCAAAATTTAATAACCAATTACAATATTTTATAAGTTAAAAAAGTTCGTTCTTTCAAATGTGAATTATATGTTATGTGTGTAATAATACACACATAACATATAATTCACATTTGAAAGATACATACATATAAATGTATGTTCGTTCTTATAAATGTATATTATCGGATGATCAGATGCAGAATTTGATTCTGCATTGATTCGCTATAACTTTCCCTATACCTATTTACAACGGTTTTCTTATTAATCTATATGTATTTTTTATCAAAAGCCGATGAAACTCTAAAAGTCCTATCTAGTAAGCCTTGATTTTGATGGAAATTGAAACCATTTTGATATTATGTTAAAGCAGTATCACTTCATAAATTCGTAAGGTGTCTACTGGCCGTTTTAGTGATTTTGCTAATTTTTTCAAATACAGTTTATAATGGAGAATAATGAAGAATATTCAAGAATTCATTGAAAGGATTCAAGGATTCATTGAAAAAGAATCAAGATATTTAAGAAACAGTTCAAAATAGGAATAGAGAAATGTAGTGAAACTCGTCATGAAATTTTCTCAGAAGTCCAAGAATTAAATAGTATACGGGGTGTTCCATTTAAAAGAAATAAGTTACTGGCCAATTCCTGAATAACCGGAAGTGCTATGACCTTGAAAATATTTTAAAATGAAAACGAATCTTAAACAACACCAAAGTGCGCGAATATTCAGAATTCTAAGTTTTTTCTAACCAACATTAATAGCACACACACAGCACACATTAGCATCAGCCGAGCTCTAGACGAACGCAAGGAAAGCAGTTCGGAGAGACGATCGGGGCCAGACCAGATTAACTGGCCATTTTTAATGACGGGTCGTGATCGCACACAACTCACGCCATCATACGGCGAATGCTCGTAGCAGTCAGAACCGCTTGTAACATTCTGCCTGGAATCTGCCTGGCCCAGATCGTCTCTCCGAACTGCTTTCCTTGCGTTCGTCTAGAGCTCGGCTGATGACGGCTGAAAGGCTAGAAACCGGTCCCGAAAGACACGTGACGTCGCATGGTTGACAGTTCGGTGAAGGCGATTGGTAGCACCACATGGAGAAAGAGTGAAAGATTTCTGTGTTTCTGAAAGGGTGAAAGATATATATATATATATATATATATATATATATATATATATATATATATATATATATATATATATATATATATATATATATATACACACACAATATCTTTGGTTTTCTGATTCGGTGTATCCACTTGCGTAATGCTAGATGTTAGTATTTGATTATATAGCGAATGGAATAGTTAAAAATATTGTTCGTTCACGATTTAAATATTCATCGTTAAATTATTAATAAAACAAATTATATAATTTATCGTCAATTTATACTAATAAAAATAATATCAATCAATATCTTCTTATCAATCAATATGAGTAATCTTTCATATACACTGGCAGAACAACGTCTACCTGGTTCTGGAACATTGCATCAGCAAAAAATTCAAATTTTAGCTTTGCAAGAAACCAGATTCACATACGAGAACACCTTGGAATTCGGCAACTACAGACTTTTTAAAAGTAAATCGGGCAAAAAATACTCAAAAATACACCACATCTCGGTGTTACTTTTGTATCTCGAGTACATTCTATCTCGAGAAACATTCTTGATTCTATAACTAATATCCCGCCAGTAAATAATCGACTTACGACGTTATCCCTCAAGTGTGCTAACAAAAACTATACATTCAATGCACATCACCCAGTTAACGAAGAAAATAAATCTATTCCTGAAAAACTAAATAAATCCAGGGAAATTCTGGAAAAGACTATCTCTAAAATTCCCTCTAACTATGTAAAAATCCTAATGGGTGATTTCAACGCCTAACTAGGGAAATAAAGAAAGTACAGGAAAACAGTCAGCAATTTTCCCGCTCATAAATGGACTAACCATAATGGTTAAAGATTGGTTTAACTATGTTCGCAGTTTAATCTAAAAATAATGTCAACCCATTTTAAGACGAAAATAACAAAAAAAAAAGACCTGGAGGTGCCCAAACACGTACATGGGTGAATTTCAAATTGACCATGTTGCCATTTCGTATCTCAATTATAAAGAGATTTTGAATGTTCAAGTCAAGAAAGAAGCTAACATAGACACGGATCACTACTTGACTAGAATCAAACTTAGCTTAAAACCTCGAAAACTTATTCAAAGGAGACTGCTAATACCAAAGTTCGAGCCTACGAAAATAAAACCAATCCTAACAGAAGAGATTGATAAACAACCAGCACAGAACTGGCAAGAATTGAAACAAAAAATTATTAAAACCCTCTTAAAGTTGGTCCCTTTACAAAAACGTCGAAAACATCCGTGGTGGGAAGTTTGAGAACAAGCAGTATTAAGCCGAAGTAAAGCATTCAAAAGTTGAAACAGTCAAAAAACAGCAATAAATTATAACATCTTTTTGGAAGTAAGAAAAGGAACATCAAAGCTAATGAGACAACCACAAAGTATTTGCTTCCAAATGAAAAACGAATAATTAGCTCTAAATAACCAAGACAATTGCAAAGAACTTGCGAAATATTTTGAACAACTACTAAACTGTCATGAGTCCTTAAACAAATTACTAACACTACACTCTAAACAAACTAACCCAGATTGATTACCACCGCGTGAAGATGAAATAATTAGGCAAATCAAGCGACTTGAAATAACAAAGCTTCTGGTGTAGAGGGAATCACTGCTGAACTTTTAAAATCCGCTGGTCCAGGTACAATCAAGGAAATAACCAAAATTCTACAAGAAGTTTGGCGAACGGAACGGATTTCGGAAGATTGGAAACATGCTCTAATCCATCCACTAGACAAGAAAGGATATAGACCGGATGTAAACAACTACAGAGGGATATGTCTTCTCTCAGTTTGTTACAAGATTCTATCTCAATGTCTACCAGACAGAACACAGGGACAGTTAGAACCTAAAATTGGTGAATATCAAGCAGGTTTTCGACCGGGTAGATCCTGCCCTAAACAGATCCTAAATCTAAAGTTGATCTTAAGACATCAAAAACTGTATAATAAAAATCTCGGTCCGAATCTTGAAAGAACAAGGACTAGATGTGAAAACGCTGGCAATTATTAAAGCAACACTAGCTAACACAAGGTCAAAAGTTAAATTCATGGGTGGCATCTCAGAGCCCTTCGAAATTAAAACTGGAGTGAGACAAGGGGGCGGATTCTCGCCACTCTTATTTAACTGTGTTCTAGAAAAAGTAATACAGGAGTGGCGTGAAAAAAAGGCGGCCCTGAATATTGACCAGCCCATTAAATTTGGGAGAACCAACATCAAAATTGATTGTCTGGCATTTGCTGATGATCTAGCAATTTTGGCTCAAGATATAGTAACGGCACAAAAACAGATTGAAATCCTAAAAAAATCAGCAGAAAAGGTAGGACTCCAAATTTCTTTTGAAAATACACAATACATGACCTGCAACAGACTCAGAACACCATTTCTAAAAACCAAATATGGTAACATCAGACGAGTCTCTCAATTCAAATATTTGGGTGAAATAATAATGGAAAATGGTTTGGAAAAAGCGGCCAATAAAGGTAGATGTCACAAAATGGAAACGGCATTGAGATATTACACAAAATATTTTCAACAAAAAATGCATATCTAAAAACACAAAACAGAGACATTACAACATAGTTATTAACCCAGAATGTCTATATGGAGTAGAAACGCTCATTTTGAATAGAAAGAGAGACATCGAGGACATTGAAAAGAAGGAAAGAAAAACCATAAGAAAAATCTTAGGTCCCAAACAAATAAATAGCACAATATACCGACTTCGAGAAAACCAAGAAATCAAACAATACACAGATATGCATAGCGATATAAGAAAAAGAAGATGTAAGTTTTACGGACACATAAAACGGATGAATCCGGGGAGGCTAAGTAGACAAATAGTCGAATTTTATGAAAATAGGATTAGAGCAAAAGTAGAAATAATTAAATTGATTGAATTGAACAAATTCTGATATATATGACACGCAGTTGACATTGTATTATTCAGCTATTAATATAATAGAACTTAACGGACAACATACATATTATCCTAGCACAGTAAGACAAAATCATCTTAAACAAACCATTCAGTGGAAGAGAAGATTGGAAATAAACATAGAAGATTTGCTTTGCAAGGCAGATATAATGAAAGAATATTTGAAAGGCCAGCCATCTAGAAAAGTGACCGAAAAAGCCAAAGCAATAGCCAAAAAGGCAACGATAGATATACGAATCTAGGAACCAGTAATTTCATATATAGACCAACGTAAACAAAAAGCAAAAGCCAAAGTAGCAAGGTTGCGTATATATAATGAACACAAGGAAAGAAAGGAGCAAAACGTACACTTTTATAAAAATCAATAACAGTTTTTTCGAGATCTTGAAACGAATGAACCTAGTAAATCTAATACCCAAAACATCGACCCAACAACATGTACGAATTTTGGAAAACAACTTGGAATGTATCGGTGAGGTACAACATATCAGCAACCTGGATCTCAAATATTGAAAACCTACAAGAAGGTAAAAAAAAAGGTAAAGTGTTAGGGTTAGAGGCGCATCAACAACTAGGCTATTTAGCGACTGGACCTACAGCTTAACCGATTCGAACCACGGTCATCAGCTTCCGACAAACCCAGGCCAGCACCCCCTCGGGCTATAAACCCTTGGTTATGTGCCTACCCATAAGTCTATCAGGAAACCTACCGACTGGCGAGTGACCAATGCAAGAAGGTTTACGGGAAATTAATGTGGCTGAATTTACAACAGGAGAGATCCGTAACGCCATAAGAAAAACCTAAAACTGGAAAACACCAAGGCCAGATGGAATCCAGAATTTCTGTATCAAATATTTAGATGGCATACATGACAATTTGTCACGATGCTTCAGTAAAGCACTAATTAACCCCAAATCTAATCTGCAATTTTTATCTGAGGGTAATACATATTTACTATATAAGAAAAATGACAAAATACAGCCAAATACCTATCGACCTATAACTTGTCTTTCAGCACTCCATAAGTTACTTAAATCATTAGTAAACGAAAAAATATATCATCACTGTTTAGACAATAATATCCTAGAAGAAGAACAAAAAGGATGTGTAAGACAATCTGCGGTATGCAAGCACCAACTTACCATAGATGTAATTGTCCTGAAGCACGTCCAGAGAAAAAAGCGTAACCTTAACTTATGTTACATTGACTACAGTAAGGCCTTCGACTCTGTCCCTCATGATTGGCTAGTTAGAGTTTTAGAAATTTACAAAATCTGCCCTAAAATCAGAGGAATGCTTACTCACTTAATGAAGTCTTGGAAGACGAATATATGGATATCGGGAGAAAATGCTGGAAGAGTCAACGTTGAGGAGGGAATTTTCCAGGGAGACTTTTTGTCGCCAATGTGGTTTTGTCTGGCCCTATGTCCACGATTCTCAATCAGTCTGCAAGCGGGTTTGGGTTCCAGTTAACAAACAGCAGAAGGTTATCACATCTGTAATATATGGATGACCTAAAACAGTAGGCAGAGTCCCAGAGCAAACTCCAATCGCTTATTAAAATCGTAAAAATATTCAGCGATGATATTAACATGTCCTTTGGCCTAGATAAATGTTCTATCGTCAATATACAAAAAGGACAAGTTAAAAAAAATCAGGAATCATTCTGCCAGATTCACTCATTGAAACCGAATGATATCTATCGGTATCTGGGAATAGCACAACATCAAATGCTAAACCATACGACATGAGTTCCAAGATATCCATCAAACATGAGTTCCAAGATAAATACAAGAAAAGAATAACGAAGCTTTTTAATACAAAACTCTCGGGGGGGGGGGGGATATATGTGAAGCAATCAACACATGGACAGTACCGGTGTTAACATATTCATTTGGAGTAGTCAAGTGGTCAAACAGAGAACTGGAAGAGCTAGACCAAATGACTAGACGACTTTTAACAAAATTCCGTTGTTTGCATACCAATTCTTCAGTGTTGAGATTATACATTCCTCGAAAATATGGAGGTAGAGGGCGTATTAATATCAAAGAATTGTGTCTTAGTCAGGAAAAGAAGCTTCGCCAACATTTTCTAAGTTCGAAAGATCAACTTATAAGACTCGCAACTCAGTTTGATCACAATTATACACCACTAAAACTGAACCATGCAAACTACACTATCGAAACAAGGACAATACAAAACAACATACATCTCTGAGAACAATCAATCCATTGTAGATTTGTAGAATTATTAAATGGCAATACTACTAATAAGAAAGCTTCTCTACTCTGGTTAAACGAGAATCAACTATATCCAGAAACTGAGAGTTTTGTTATTGCTATCCAGGATAAAGTCATCAAAACCAATAATTATAAGAAATATATCCTTAAAGAAAACACTGAAGATGTATGTCGAAAGTGTGGCAAAATAGGGGACATTGTTGAGCACATAATTGGCGGATGTCCTACTTTAGCAGAAAACGCATATTTAGGAAGATATAATCAGCTTGCTAAAATAATCCACCAAAAACTGGCACTTAATCATGGTCTTTTACCAACATCTACTCAGCCGTATTATAAATACAGTCCTCAAGCTGTTCTGGAGTATGACGATGTGCTGCTCTGACTGATAATAACTGACAGGGCCGTCGACTACAATAGACCAGACATAGTCTTAATAAATAAAAAAGAAAAGCGGGAAACAATTATTGATATTGCCATACCACTGTCTCACAATATACATAAAACGGAGATGGAAAAAGTTTCTAAGTATGAGAATCTTTCTTATGAATTGAAGAACATCTGGCAACTTGAAAAAGTCAACATCGAACCTTTTGTAATTGCCGCAGAGGGATTGGTGAGCCACAGGTTCTCCAAAAGTTTAACAAATTGCGAACTAAATTGAAATGTCATAAAAGTGGTACAACGGGCTATATTGTTGCAAACCTGCCACGTAGTACGAAAGTTTTTATCTTAATGCCAACGGAATACTGGGTTATAATGAAATTTATTCCCAGGCTCCGAGCCGAACTCCAACGTCACGAAGGAGAAATCGGTTTATGGTTTCCAGTTTTTTGAGCTGAAAGAGTGACACCAAGTGGATGAGAATAATAATGGAAAAAGAACATATTTCTGAAACTGGAACAATTATACAAGAGTGGAAAAATATGTCTCTACATGGTAGACACCCCAATGATTTTGAGTGCGTGGAACGCCTGGTTGATCTGGGGTGGTCTTTTCCCGAAGACTGAAGGCTTTATGTGTAAGAACTAGCAAAAATATATCATTAAGGATGCACGAGTATCATATGAGACGTGTAGATAATGCCACGAAAATCCTGAGACTATCCAACATATTGTAGGAGCATGTGGTAGACTCTCCCAGACGGACTATCTTCACCGTCATAACGAGGTGGCCAGTATAGTTCGCCAAGAGCTTGCACTCCATAATAACCTTATAACTGAGCGAGTTCCTTATTATAAATACACCCTAGAGGCGGTACTAGATTCAGCCGATTTCAGGTTATATTACGATCGAACAATAATAAACGACAAAATCATTCACTGTACTAAGCCAGATATTATATTGGTGGACAAAAAGAAGAAAACAGCATTCCTAATCAACATAGCTGTTCCAAACACACACAACATTCAAAAGACGGCTGAAGAAAAAGTGCAAAAATATACAGACCCTCAAGTTAGAAATAAAACGGATATGGAAGTTTAACCAAGTCCATATTGTGCCATTGATAATTTCAACAACTGGCATTATACCAAAGAATCTGAAAAATAACATCAAATTTCTGGGACTAGAAGAAAATCTGTTTAAAATAATGCAGAGATCGGTAATCCTTAATACCACTCGCATCGTCCGAAAATTTATTTATGAAAAGAATGAAGTAGTTTTGGCTTCGGCCCGCACTTTATTTAAAATCCAGTTTGGCTGGGAAAAAAGATGAAAAGAAAAAAATAATATATATATATATATATATATATATATATATATATATATATATATATATATATATATATATATATATATATATATATATATATATATAGCTGTTGGTAGTCATTATTCGAATTGTAGAATGAGCCCATAAATTTACAGAAAATAAAAATAATATGATTACTAAAACTCGCCTGCAAATGCATTTGTCGTCGAAACACCGTCGAGTAAACGCTTTGAAAATGATGGATGAGATTCCATCGAAACGTCGGCGAAACCGTCCATCAGTGGACATTCAGTTAACACGGGATACCCGAGAAACTATCATTACATTTCACACCCATTATCACACCACATTACATTTCACACGTGAAAACATTCGTCAAAACATATGTATATATGTATATATGTATATATCTATATATATGCATATATTTCATCATCATCAGCCCGTATCGATCCACTGCAGGATGAAGGCCTCTTCAGCATGCTTCCAACCTTCACGGTCCTGGGCTTTCCTCTGCCACTCGGATCCAATATACTTAACGATGTCATCAATCCATCGTGCTTTCGGTCTTCTTCGCGGACGTTTGCGATCAAGCGGTATCCACTCCAGGATTGCCTTGGTCCATCTGTCGTCCCATCGCCTCGCTATATGGCCTGCCAATCTCCATTTCAACTGTTTTACTCTTCCAATGATGTCACAGACTTTTGTTTGTTCCCTGATCCATGCGCAGGACTTTCTGTCTCGTCTTGTAATGCCAAGCATACATCTTCTGTGTATGCTGTGTATGACAGTGGGAGTCTGCTCTTAAACACTATGTTGAGATTACCAAATGCCTGCCAGCCACATTTAACACGCCGTTCCACCTCCCGGGCGGTATTCCCCTCCATGGAAATCCTCTGCCCAAGACATATAAGCTGTCCACAATCTCTAAATCCCTTCCTAAAACTGAAATTCTTCTGTCCTGAGCGAAATTATTGAACATAACCTGACTCTTTTTCAGGTTTATTTTCAAGCCAAATGGTTCGCCAGCCCTTTGCAGTTCTTGTATGCGTCTTTGCAGCTCCTCTGAGTCTTGTGAAATGAGAATAATATCATCTGCAAATCTAAGATGGTTTAAGTTTGCACCATTGATCTTTACACCATCCTGTTCCCAATCCAGTTTACGGAATACTTCTTCAAGGCCAGCCGAGAAAAGAATAGGCGATATTGCTTCACCCTGCCGTACACCTCGGTCTATATTAATTCCCACTTCAAGATCATCAAGGTGAATTGTGGCTGTAGCTCCATCATATATCGATTCTAATAGGTTTACATAGGCTCTCTCTACACCTTGGCTAAGCAGTGCATCCATTATCGCATGCTTTGAGATGGAATCAAATGCTTTTTCGTAGTCGATAAAAGCCAAGCACAGTGGCATGGTGTATTCGTTGTGCCTTTCTATGACCTGCTGTACAACCTGGATGTGATCCATAGTAATGAATCCACTTCTGAATCCTGCCTGTTCTCTTGGTTGTGCGTCATTCAGTTTTTTTAATATTCTTTTAGAAATTATCTTAGTGAAAACTTTGTACATCACTGATAGGAGGCTTATTGGACGGTAGTTCTTTAAATCTTCCTGTGCTCCTTTTTTATGTAAAAGGATCACTTCTGCATTTTTCCATAAGTCAAGTACTTTTTGTTCTTTGAGGCATTTTGAGTATAATTTTGCCAGTGTTTTATGTAACGTCCGACCACCAGCTTTTAGCATTTCGACAGTTACACTATTCTTTCCTGGAGCCTTGCCGTTCTTCATCAATTCTATAGCATTTGTTACTTCCCCCACTAGGATATCTGGCATTATATATTGTTCTTCCGTGGGTATTGCTGTCCCTGACTGGCTCTGATCTTCATATAACTGGGAATAAAACCTTCTGACAATCTCCAACATTTGGGTACGCGTCCTGCACACTGTGCCATCCTCACGCTTTAAAGCATATATTTGCGTTCTTTTGTTTCTCAGCTTCTGTTTAGCTTCGTTAATTCCTTTGTTTTCTTCCAGGGTTTTTTGCACTAGCTGCATATTGAATCGGCGCGTGTCCTCTCTGATACGTTTTCTTATAGTTTTGCAGAGCTCAATGTACTCGACCCTGCCAAAAGGACTACCTGCATTTCTCATTGCTCGCCGTTTCTTCATCATTAAATCAATGGTCTCACTAGAGATTTTTGTTTGTTTGAGACATTTTCCTCTGGTGCTATTGAAGCAGCCGTTTGAAGCACATTTCCGTTTCCACCTCCTCTAGATCTTGAAACGCAGCAAACCGGTTTGACAAAGCAATCTCAAAATCGCTTCCTCTCTCCAGCAGTTTTCCAGAATCCACCTTGTCCTTCTTTGATCTTACCATTCTTTCGCGCTCTTTTCGACAGTCAATCCGAACCCTTGCTCGTACAATTCGGTGGTCACTTCCAACATTAAAATTGTTAAGGACAGTACAATTGGTAAATATGGTTTTATCGTTGGTCATGATGTAGTCAATTTCGCTTGTAAACCCAGATGGACTTTTCCATGTCCATTTTCTGCTGATATTTTTCTTATAGAATGAATTCATAATATATAGTTCTTGTCCTTCAGCAAAATCAACTAATCTGTCACCTCTATTGTCTCGCTCACCAGTTCCATATGGGCCAGTTGCATTTTCGTCTGTTCTTGTTGTTCCAATTCTGGCATTAAAATCACCCATCAGGATTTTGTACCTACATTTCTCCTTGCATAAAAGCTGGGCCACATCATCATAAAATTCCTCAATTTGCATATATTTATATGTATGTATATAGATATGTATATATCTATATATATTTAAGACATGTACCCAACTCAGCGCCCCATCCAAAATGGTTGATATAGCCAAAATGGATGATATGGCCTCCATCAATATACGCCTCTTCCAAGCTCTGGGACCTCCTGTTTTTGCAGTTTTTTTTGTCAGTTGTTTAGTTTAGTTGTCATTAGGGTTTAATTTGCTTTTACGCATATCGTCTTGACGTGAGTGGTTATGTTATCGTCTTTGTCTATATGAATCCCCATGTATTTAGTTACCCTCGTGCGGTTTATTGTGGCGCTCTGAATGTTGATTTGGAGGTTTGTGAGTTTTCTTCTCCCCGCCGATATTACAATTTCAGTTTTTTTGCTGACATTTTAGTCTCCATTTATCCATCTCCAGAGCTATTCTATTGATAATATACTACGTCATTTCATCCAACACAGGCTTGGGCCTTACTCTTACCACCGCCAGGTCATCAGCGTACGCCAGGTGTGCTGATTCTCAGGATTTGATCTTAAAAAATATTCCTAGTAAAGGTCTAAGGATCGATCCTACGATCGATCGATCAGTACTCCGCAGGTTGTTGATATTTTATCATCCCACTGGGTTACTATATATTTGTCTGAGAAGTATGATTGGATCATTTTAATTAGGTACGGACTGATTTATGCTAGATGTATGGCAGCTTTCGGAAGCTTCCATCAGCTTTGGTAGTGTATTTAGGCTTAGGCCGCACTACGGCTAATCTGCCGTGGATTTTAACCACGTGATTTTGTGGGTCAAGAAAACTAATACAAACGGCTGCAGTTGCGGTTTTTTCCCACGACTGATTTTAAAACTGTGAAGTATGGCTCGCAGGTAAAAATCTCTTTCTATTTCTTGGTATTAAAGCAACAATACATACTGCTCTCTTGAAATCTGTCTTCAAACTGTGAAAATCGCAGGCAGTTTCGCGGTTTTAATCGCATTGTGTGCATCTTGAGCGGTTTCGCGATTATATCGGTTAACCGCTGGCTGGAAAAAACTGTAGTGCAGCCTAAGCATTAGAGTTGATTTCCCTTTCATAAACCCAAATCGATAGTCGTGTAAGATGTTACGGTCTGTTATATCTTTCGCCAGTCTGCTTTTGATCATCGCCTCTAGAAGTTTTCCAACAGCATCCAATAGGCATATGGGTCTATATGATCTAGGATTTAGCGGTTTCTTTCTAGACTTCTCAATTAGAACCAAATTTGCTTCTTTCCATATATCTGGGAAATGGCCTTTGGCTAAGCACGTGTTTATAACACTGGTAATGTCCTCTGTGTTCTGTGTAGTAACCGCTTTCACGATCTCTGGAGAATTTTGATCTGGACCTGGGGCTTGGCCTTTCTTTATTTCGTTTGCTGAATCTTTCTTTTTCTGAAATATCTTCTGGTGTGAAAAGCGTAATGGCTCTCTCCTGGAGGTCTATGTCTGGCCATTTAGTTACTGGGCGTTTTTGAAACAGTTTATCCACTTGTTCTTCAATTTCGTGTTTATTTATTGTCCTAGGACTTTTCAATTTAAATTTACTTGTTACAATCTGATATCCTTCCCCCCAGATATAATTTTCCAACTCTTCGCTATTTATTCTTTGCTATATAATATGCCTGTTCTTTTGTGTAATCGTTGTTGTCTCTTAGTTTTTTCTAACGTACATATAATCTTCTTAGAGCTATGCATCGCCTTCTCTTTTCAGCAATTTCTGGTGTCCACCAATACTTTGGGGAATGACCGTGTTTAGGTTGTCTTTCTCTTGGAAGATTCATGTTACAAAGATGTTTTATTAGTTTAACGAGGTCATGTGGCTCGTTAACCAGTCTTCCCTTGTTTTGAGTTATCGTAAAATTGTTCTTGAAAGTTTATAGAATTTCTGAGGATGTTCACCATTCTCGATAGGATTCGTTTGTCTGTTCTCTCTTATTGTTTCAATTCTTCTCGTATGAATTCAAAATATATATTGCGGTAGAGGACGTGTTTTCGGGATTTATTTTTACTCATCATTTAGTAATACAATTGCTTAATTTGCTAGAAGTCATGGTAACGTCGATGATAGAATTGCCAGTTCCGTATATACATATATATATATATATATATATATATATATATATATATATATATATATATATATATATATATATATATATATATATATATGTATATATATATATATATATATATATATATATATATATATATATATATATATATATATATATATATACAAATATATATATATATATATATATATATATATATATATATATATATATATATATATATATATATATATATATATATATATAGGATTCGTATGGACTATTCTATTTAACATTGAAACAGCACTCATATAACTTAGCTCCTATAAGTAATCAAACATGAACCAACGAGGAAAGATCCCCTTTCACAAACACTGGCGTTTTTATGAAACATGTATGACGCATACATACATACACGCATATCCTCGTATGTTACGTGAAAAGTGGCACCATTTTACAATATAACAGACAAGATGCGATACATGAGTTCAGTTGCTCTAATTAGAGCAAAAGCAAAATTAATTTTCAAGAATTCAAGTAATTAATCAATAAATTATTATTTAATTTTAGAATATTTAATTTTAATATAAGATCCCGTGATAATGTATTTTCCCCATATTTTTTTATGCTTTATTTATTTGTTGCCAGCTGAAAATTTTTCCCATAACTTGCTTTATAGGTTGGTTGTTTACTATCAGTCAATAAAATTGATTCCTTTGTTAGTCATATACTGCGTTTGCCAACAAATGCATGATGGTAGATGCAGTATTTTTATATTAGTATTTCCTAAACTTAAATGTATATATTCATTTCATATTGATAAGTTTTAGGACACTCTTTCTTTAATTACCATTTCTTATCGCTATATAATTTGTTTTTATCTCATTGAGGACCAAACCTCGCAAATTTTTAGTTATTTATAAAACCTACATTAATTCTTTTTTTTGTTCTTATGATTATAACGATATCGTACGTAACCTAGGCTTTGAACTGATGTTTATGGTTAATTATATAAATACAATTCGTTGTCCCGTTTTTAAAAACTAATTTATTTATAAATGTACAGTATATTCTACTTCATCCATATATACTAAGCAAATTTGTCCCTGTAATCCTTTTAAAACATCATCCATGACTCTCTGGAATGTTGCTGGTGCTTTTTTTAACCCAAAAGGCGTTCTATTAAATTCATAATGTCCATGATCTATAGTAAATGCTGTTTTCTCTATTAAAAATTATATAATACTACTTCTAAATATCTGTCAATTGAGATATTTTTTAATAAAGGAACGTGAGCTTCAAATTGAGCTACATTTTTTCCTGTACATGTTAATATTGGAGTATTTGATTTGTAAATTTCCTCTGGATATAAATTTTCTATTATATAAGGTCTGACCATTGTCATATGACATCCTGTATCAATTAACAACTTCATAGGTGGGTCAAATAATTCGATATGCGGTAAAGAATTTGGTAATGAATTATTTAAGTCTATGATATTCCTTCGTCTGAGGCATCTTCTAGAAAATTTTGATCTTGATTAATTGTAGATTTTTTATTTTTATGAAAATTATTATTTTGACTTCTTTTATAATCGTTATTATTGAATTGTCCCGAACTACTGGGTATTTCATCTTCGTCGTCGTCATTCTCGACATTAGTTAACTCTTGGAATGTATACTTTGGATCATTGTTATAATTATTTTTAAATCTGCCTGAATTTTGGTTTTGATTAAATGATTTATTTGTTAATGTGCTCGAAACACTCATAGGTTCTGGTCTATCTAACTTTCTGTTACTATACTTTGGAAAAGCATCCTTTGGCTTCCCAAACACTTGCTCATTAGTAAAATATTTTCTTGGAGGAAGTGCTCTTGGCTGAATATCAATTGGTTGACTTGGAAATTTATTTGAAAAATTATTATTATTATTTTGAGGATTATAACGATAGTTTTGAAAATTATTATTATTATTATGTTGATTAAAATTTCGATGATTATAATTATTATGTTTATATTTTTGAAAATGATTATTATTATTATTATTTGAATTTCTCGCAACAAAATTTTTTGGTTCAGTAAACTGTGTACGTAAATTAATCTGCTGCTCTATTAGTTGATGATTTATAATAATAGAATTAGCATCGTCTAAGTTATTTGGTTTCTGTAGCATTAATAATGTCCTTAACTCCGAACTACAATTAGAAATTAAAACTGTGATCGCCGTGTCTTCCGTTTGTTTAATAAAAGCATCTTTAGTATTTTGATCCGTACCTTCTGAATTAATTTTAATTATTATTCTATTTTTTAATATTCTTAATCTATCTATAAAATCTGTTAGACTTTCACTTTTAAATTTAGTTAAAAACGTTAATTCCTGTTGTAAAACATATCTGTTGACTTTATCACCAAATTTTTCTTTTAACGCTGCTCTTAATTGAGGCCATGTATCTAAATCAGGTCTGCACATAAGAAAATCTCCAGCATCATCAATCAATTTAGAAGAAATTGACGTGAAAACAAATTCAGATAAACAATTGTCCGTGGTTAAACCGTAACGATTATAAAATTTATCTGCTGAATTTATGAAAGATTCCAAATGCTCTGATTTGCCTGTGAATTGTCTTAGCGTAAAAGCAATTTCCTTAGCTTGACTGATAGTAGCCATATCGAATGAATTTATTAAATTTTCTTTACTTTCTATAATAATTTCTAGTTCTCTATTTGACTCTGAAACAATATTCTCTAGCGTTTTTACGAAATTTGTAACACTATCTATATTTTCCATATAATGTTTAATTCATATAATTCAATTTTCAATATCAATATTATATCAATTTTTCAATTATTCAATATTTAAATAATTTTATAAAATAAGTAATATATGCAATATATGTAAAATTTGTAAAATATGTAAAATGTAAGGGAAAGATACTCAACACTTACGTTTTGAAGCTTTTCAGTATACTTGCCCACTGAGCTTGATCCTCGGATGAACAGTTGAAACTGAAGTTTGAGACTTCGTCTTCAGGTGAAATCCTGCAGATTCTACTAATGAAATTCTTTCTTCTTTCTTCAAGTGAGATCTTCTGGATTCTGACCAATGAAATCTTGAAACTTCCGAGATCCGAACGACTGCGCCAATTATATAAATACAATTCGTTCGAAGTCGTTCTCGAGGATATCGTTGTCCCGTTTTTAAAAACTAATTTATTTATAAATGTACAGTAAATTCTACTTGATGAAAAAATAACTGTTACAAAATAAAAATAGCTTCTAACAAAACAACGAAAGGGGAATTTTGTTGAGTCTTCGTGTGGTCTTCCTGAGTCTTCAAACGTCTTCAATCGTTATGGCCAACTGACAATAGTGGACGCCTTGAATCGTAACGCACTTGTCTTTGTAATAGGTAACGGAGACTTGACTCTCGGAGGCACTGGTACACTGGACTCGAACACTAGCAACTGACTTTCGCGTGACAGCTAATAGTTGAATTCTAATTATGTCTCGTGGTCCTCTGTATTTATAGTCATCGGTTTACTGAAAAACATTGATATTTAACTAAATATGCATTATCAGTATTTAACATTCCACGATAAGGTACTATTCTATATATAACTGGTTGTACAGTGTTAATTGTCTATCTACACTGCTTTGTTATAGAATAATTTCAAGGATTACATTAAATAATAATGTGGTCGATAGGGGGTCGCCATGCCTCACTCATCTCTGAATCTTCTGGTATTTAACAATTTGAATGTTGGTTAGGATCATGCTTGTCAATATTATTAATTCGGAAGGAATTCCAAACTTCTTCATTCCTCATATATCTGTTTTTATCTAATCTATCATAGACTTGACTAAAATCTATGAAAAACCTTCGATATTAATTTTTATGTGAAAATGTTATCATTGAAGGAACGTTCCTTCTTAAAACCTGCGTCAGTCAACTAGTACTTCATCCTTTCAAATTCTCACTATAATATCGCAGCTTCTTCAAAGAGCTGACCTCCGATTTATTATATTTTATTATCATCTGGATTTTTAATGTTTTTTAGCATTTTTATTATCTAAATATTATATTATTATATTATAATATTATAATATAATTATTATTATATATATTATAATATTATTATATAATATTATAATATTATTATTTTTGATATTTTTTGAGTTTTAGATAGTGGCGAAAAACCCAAATAAAGGAAAAAAATATATGAACACGCCACAATCATTCAGACATTACTCATTTCTATTATCTGTCATACATCCATACATCCTCTCTTATTGAAGTCATTTCGGTTTTTTCTAAAATATTAAAGTCTAACCCACAAATTTGTTGTTCTGTTGATTGCATTGTACCTTTTCGGTAATGGTACAATGTATTTTATCGGTAATGCCTCGACACGTCTATAGCTTCTTACATCATGTAGCCTTTTAATAAGTTTACTTTCCACTAATGCGTGGTCAATTTGATATATTATATTGAAAAAATGTGCTTCCTAGTTTCAGATTTCTCTCACTAGCAAATTCTAGAATTTAAAACCATTCTCATTGGTTACCTCATGTTTACTATACATGGACTGTAAATGTCTTCATTACCTAGTTTGGCGTTAAAATCGCTCAATACTAGTGTCATATCGTAGTTTGCATACTTTACATACTTAGAAGTTCTTATCAACAACAATAATGATTTGAGTGGAAAAATGAGCGCAAGACTTATCAAGGGTAATAAAATAAAATGCCTAAGGAATATTTTGAAATCAAAGTAAGTATAAAGATCAAAATAAAAAATAGTGTGTGTCGAACAGTAATCATATGAGTAGTATTATACGGCTGCGAACTGTGGATAGCTAATAAATCATCTAAAGAACTGAAACTTGAAATCTAGAAAATAAAGATTCTCCGGAAAATATACGAAGGGAAAACTGAAAATTCATGGCAGAGACGAACAAATAAAGAATTGATGGAATTCTATAACAGTCTCCCCATAATAATAGTGGTGAAGAAAAAGGATAAGGTCTATCTCATGTTGAAAGAACGAACATCTTTGTCTTTATTATTTTATTCATGATAAGCTTTAATAGGAGAAGACTGGAGCAGCATGTTAGCATCGTCAGAAAACTATTAGGGAAGTATAGTATTGAAATTCTTGCTATTTTTAAGTATTTATCCTTAATGAGATAGAGGATAGCCTAAAGGACATCGTTTATTTATTTTCCACTGATAATAAATGGATTAATGCCTTCATATCTGGCCTTTTTTTTATTTCTGGAAATGTCTGCTCAACAGTTACAATTGTTCTATAAGACACCGTTGTAATGAAAATTTTAACATTAACATGACAAATCTATTCTAAAAATATATCTTCAGGTAGTTTCCTGTTCAGTCTTGTATGTATGTTTTTGCGTCCTAGTTGATAATATTCCATGCTGGGAGATTGCTCGCGCCTCTGATGAAAGATCATCGTTCGTTTCTTAATATACATACTCTGATACTGTTGTAGTTATCGGTTGATTACGACCATTCGGCATTCACAGCTATTCGTAATATTTTGTTTTGGAAAACCTGCATTTTGTTTGCATTGATATGTAACGCGTTGCCCCTGATAACATAAAGTGTTAAATGTCGAATTAGTAATTTAGTTAATCACAGATTAACCACGTTAATCTGGTATCCAGGTATACACAGAGATATTTAACATATTCTTCGTTAGTTTTCCAAATGATTGGATGTTGATGTATATGGATTATCGGAGGGTTATTGATACTCCTTAGAGTAAACATTTTTGGTAGGCACTTGCCTGGATTGATATTTAGATTCCATTTATTGAGTCATTTTACATTGGTATTTGTTGCTGCTTGAAGTTTAGTTACCGCACTATCAAGATTTTGTTACTTGATTAGAATAGTTGTGTCATCTGCAAATATAAGGAGAGAGGCTTCTGGTTCTGCTAGGTAGTGTGTGTATAGATTAAAACGAATTGGGCCAAGTATACTTTCCTGTAGCAAGGCGGTTTTGATTTTTCTAATAGTCGAGTTGTGTATGGATGTTTGGAAGCATCTCTCGTTTATATATGAAACAAGGATGGCTTTTAAATATTCTGGTATCTTAACCGATGTTATTTAATGTTTTAATCTGTCATGTCATACGCTATCAAAGGCTTGAGCTAAGTCTAAGAATATGATTGGAGTCTACTCCTTGTTCTGAAACCCCTCTTCTATAGTTTCTGTTAAGCGTTGGAGTTAATGACACGTAGAATGCCATTGCTTGTCACCAAATTGGAAGGTTAGAATTATGTTCTCATTGACTATCGCTTCGTTCAATCTTTCGTATATAATTTTTTCAAAGAGTTTAACCATTATAAAAAGGAGTCTTATGGGCCTAAAACTTGGAATTAATTTGTGATTTTTTCTGACTTTGGGAAAAGCAGAATGAATTTATGAGGGCTTGCATGTTTGAGGAAAATATCCCAGTCTTAGACAACCATTAAAAAGTAAAGTTAGGTGGGCTATCAGTTTTTTGCTTACATTTTTTAGTATTATATTCGGTATTTGGTCGTGGCCCGGTGCTTTTTTAATTGACAGGATTTTAATTACTGACATTCTCTCCTTTGGCGATGTAGATTTAATGTCCACACCAGGTAGTGGTATATGAGCTTTCTCTTCATTTTGTATCAAATTTCCAAAAGTATGTTGTGAATGCTGTTGATCGAATACTGTTTCGGTATGGTGACAGTCCCACAGAGTGTTTTTGGAGTTAAGGTCACCAATTAACAATGTTGCCTCTGTGGTCAAAAATTAACTCTAAGTCGTTTTCCATGAATTTTTTGATGGGTCGTTTTTTTATTGTCTAGATAATCTTTAGCTAAAACACGACAATTGTTGTCGGAGGTTAAATTGATCTTTAACAACTTACTTGTAGCAATTGTGATAAATTCACTGCTGATTGTTTTTTTATATCGGTTTTTTTATAACTTCTTTGTGGTTGTGATGACCGTGTAGAAAAATTAGACTTTCGGGATTTTTACTTTAATAAAAGGAGTTCCTTGCTGGCTGCTATCATCTGATGGTTCTAGCTTTGGTGGTAAATAATATCTATTTTGGTTTAACATAATTTTACGATCCTACTGGGGATTTTTGTACAACATTTATCGGTGGAGATAAGTGGTCACTATTTCATTATTGAGATGTCGTTGTTCCATTTGCCAACCCCGTCGGGCAGGCAATATTACAATGTTAATTTGTACCTCATTTGTGATTTTAATATTCTCCCTTTCAACGTTAGTTTCTATTTTTATTCATAGAATTTTATCGCACTCTTTTTGTCGCTGTAAAACTGATAACGGAACCAAGGTATACGTCTGCACTGTTTCACTACTCGCAAAGATAACAAATCTGGCCATATAAGTATGGAGATTTCTATTTTTTAGGATGTACAAGGTACTCTTCTTCTTAACTGCCTTCTAAAAGATTAGCATTAAGATAACAGATGAACACTTGGCACATTAATGAGAAACATTCTGGTTTAGACAGGAACAGTACAATTTTTAAGTAGGACAATGTACGGCCCACATATATGTCAACAACAAATTTGCAGTGACAATATAAAAGCTATGTCGATGTCTACTTTGAAAAAATAACAATTCTAAATTTTATCAAAGTGCAGAGGCTTGAATGATCGATAATTCAAATGTATCTAGATAACAGGGGGTTTTTTTAAAAAATTAATGGAATTTCAAACCGCAAAGTCGGTAGTATTTATTTTATAGTCCGAATCTTTCATACAAAAATCATTGACATGATGAAAATGTAGGCCCAATAAGATAATATCTAACAATGTAGAGATCGATATACACTTTTTATGGAATTAAATAGTTTTTTAGTTGACGTTGAAAGTTGAAAGTTGACTAGACAATTTGTGCCAAGGAAAATGTAACTGATGCGAAATTAAATACAAGATGTTATTTAGTTATAATGTTTATTAATTTTTATTCATTTACTTATTATAATGTTCTTATTGCAGACTGTAAATAAAATTGGCATACAAAAAAATGCTAATTCAAACAACACCAAATACTTCTATAAACCTGTGAATAAAAGAACAAGAAAATATACACCACATACGGTGGATAACACAGAATACACAAAGAACAAATAACAGATATCGATGGCATTTTAATGGAAAATCCTCCTCCAGGTTATCAATGAATGCTTAAAAGTTTACTGATCATGGCAGATTCTCCCGAGCAAACTGTATTCGTTTGAGAGAACTATACACGTGAACCAATATTCAAAATCCCACAAATACTCGAAAAAGCCAGAAAAGTCAACCATCCCATGTACCTCTGTTTCGTTAATTATCGGAAGGCGTTTGACAATCTAAAATGGAACAAATTATGTTAAAGTATAAGATCACCTAATTGGCTTAAGATAAATTGTCATCCATACAAAAAAAACCGTGGAGTGGTGAAAATGCCAGATCGAACATCAAACGAGTTATGCGTCGATAAAGGAATCAAACAAGGATTCATCGAATCGCCATTTCTATTCAACATTTATGGTGAATATATCATGCAAGATCTCGTTGGTTGTAGGAGTACTTAGCGGCATTAAAATAACTAACTTAATATACGTCTTGTGAAATCTTGCACTTCTTGCGAGATCGGCCGTGAAACTGACTTATTATAATTATTATTTATAAGCAGCTCTATTTACGGTAGTGAGCAATTCGTCCATTTTAGGGCTTTAATATAGAATGAAGGCGGTAACACTCATGATATCAGAAGAAGCGATTCTGATGCGAACTGATCTGCGAACAGATCTGCGGACATAATATAGAACACAGAAAAGCAGATAGTGAAAACCTTAATTTTTCCAATATTACTATATTCCTCTGAAACAGGAACCTTTAAAAAACAAGACCTCAACCCGATTGATTATTAGGAACTTTTGAACTGAAGACGAATCCTTCGCGTTTCATGAATTACCACACGTTCAAACGAATCAGTTATGCAAGAAACTAATGAACCAACAGGGCTATCTCAGATTATTCATGAACAAATACTAAGATTCTTCAGCTACATTGATCCCAAGGGCGATATATAATAACCTAGGATAGAAACTGGTGCTTCAGGGATGGATGAAAGGGTCTAGATCCTGCGACAGATCAAAAACATGCACAGACCAAATTATAGACCTAACTGGTACATATCTTCAACATGCAATAAAGGAAGTCAGAAATAAAGATCGTTGGCGAGATTTAGTCCAAAAAATCCACAAACGAAATGAGTTTTCATAGGTTACGACTCTTTTGTAGAGCACGAAGAAGGAAATTACCGTTTTGACTAAATATAGAATGAGCAAGAAGTAACTAACCGATTTGAATAATGCGCTGTGGTGATTTTGATTAAGTGTGTCTGAGAATATAATCATGGGTCGTTACGCAATTCATCAATATAATTCTATACTTAATAAATTGATCGATGTTAAAGATCTATCAAGGACTGATCGCGTTCGAAATGCTTGTACACTAGAAAATGCTTGTTTCCCAAAAAATAATGAGATTCATGAAAGTGTAGCTAAAACTTCTGCAACGTAGTACACGACAGCTTCAAGTGTTATCTAATATAACCTTATGAATTTAAATTAATACAAAAACTACAGCCAAGAGACCACGAACATTGCAGGAAATTGAGTAATATGTATTACTGATTATAAGAATTTGTGGCAATAAAGTTAATAAAGGGGTTAGGTGTGCCACGTCAAGAGTGAAAACGTGTATCTAGTGAGAGCAAATTAAAACTAAAAATTTAGTGATATAAAGTGGAAATTAAATTACTAGATACAATACAATTCATGTATAATGAATACTAGATGTACAAAGGCTGTTTTTGATCAGAAGTAACAGTGGGAACAAATTAAATTTATCGAAATATAAATACGATTTGAACTAAGGTTAAAATATTTCCATAATACTAAGCCAGGTTGAAGGTTATGTTATTAATAGTGCAGTAAGTTTAATTTCGTTTCAGTTAAACTTTATACCAAAATAGGTATTTTTCGAACCTCTATTTTTCGATTTACGTCACTTATTGCCCAGTCCTACCTGTACATTTTTTGTACATCCAGATTAATTTCCTCTCCTGGAATCTACTACACCTACACTTTAATTTATATTTCGCTAATTTCTTATACTTCAATATTTTCGAATAATCGATATTTTGCACTTCTGAATACTGATAAGAGGCCGGGCTACGACGGGTTGACCGGGCCGTCCTCTTTTCGCATATAAAGATAAAGAAGCAGCTACTGTTCTAGATAAGAGCACTGATACAATAAATGAGCTCAAACAAGAAAACCAAAAATTAAAGCAGACTGTTAAAGACCAAGAAGAGAGATTGGAGATTGAGAGAGAAATAAGATGAAATAACATTATAGTGCAAGGATTGACTGATACAGATAGGGAAGAACAGGGGGCAAGTAAAAGAGAAGGTGCAGGGATTGCTGACGGAAATGGGAGTAGAAATTAATACGGCGGTAGATATAACGGAAATCACGAAATTGAGATTCTACAAACCAAATAACAAAGACCAGTTTTTGTAAAGCTACGAACATGGGAGAAGAAAATGGAAATATTTGAAAGGACTAAAGAACTGAAAGGGAGAGACATCTGGATTAATTATACAAAAATAGGTTCAAGGGGAAAGGAAAGTTTTGATACCCCACTTAAAACAAGCAAAACAGCAAGTATACACAGCCTATCTTAGATACAACAAGATGATTATGAGCGGACAAACGTACGGAATAGAAGATCTCGAAAGTCCAGAAAATATAAAAAAGGAAAATAATAAACGCACAGCTAACGAAAGGTCACCGGAGACTAAGGCCCTCAAGGAAAAACGGAGAAAAATCACGAAAATTGAGCGAAAAAACTGTTACGGGGAAGGGGGAGGGACGAACAAAGATGGCGACGATGGGGTAATGAAAAGGAAAAAGAATAAAATGGGAAAAGAAAGAGAAAGAAGGAACGTGCGGTAATACGAATTGGGGGAACTGGAATGTAAGAACATTGTTAGCCGTAGGAAGGATTGAGGAGGTCGCCCGATATGCTGGAATATAAAATAGAAGTATTGGCTTTGCAGGAAGTAGGATGGAAAGGAGAAGGAAGAATTGATAGGGAAGAATATACAATGCTGTATGGAGAGATAGATGCAGATAAGCAGAGAAAGAATGGAACGAGCTTTTTGATAAGCAAAAACTCGAGAAAGGATTTAATGGAATTTAAGAGTATAAATGGGAGAATTTCATATATTAGATTAAATAATGATATAGCCAACATTACAATCATAAACGCCTACGCACCAACATACATAGCAAATAAAGAAGAGAAGGATAAGTTCTACGATAAAATAAGTAGACTTGCGAAAAAACACCAAAACATGACACAATCATCCTTATGGGAGTCTTCTATGCAAAGATGGTAAAGGAAGAATACTGGAGAGAAGTGGCTGGAAGAGAAACCTTGCATAACGACACAAACAACAATGGAACGAGGCTGGGAAATTTAGCAACAGAAATAGAAATGAACATAATTAGCACAAAATACCAACACAAAATGCAGCATAAAGTAACATGGTTAATTCCAGGCAAAACGACAGGAAACTAGATAGACATCCTCATAGACAAAAGAAGACAAAAATGATACAAAATGTCAGATCGTTCCGAAGAGTACACGTGGGTACTGAACACATTCTAGTAATAGCCAAGCTTAAGTTAAGAATAGTAGGAGGAGTGAATTTGCAAACAAACAGAAGGAGATAACAATGAGATGATATCAGGTAAGGAGTCACTATACGAAGAAGAAGTCAGAAAACAACTAGCAGACAGTGCAGAAGACGAAAACATAGAAGTAGAATGGAGAAATATAAAAACATCTATTGAGTACGCCGCAGATAAGATAAGGGGAAAAAATCCATAGAAGGAAGGAAGGAATGGTTTGACGAAGAATGCAGAGGAGGGCTGCTAGAATGAAGTGGTTAAAAACAGGGAGTAATGTAGTCTACATGGCATATCAGGAAATTAAAAAAAACAGCACTAATCTAGTAAAAACTAAGAAAACTAAATGGATAGAGAAAATGATGGAGATGATACAAAAAGATAATAAAAATAACATAAAATTATATAGATATATCAAAAGATAAAATGTGAAAAAGAACATAGCAAACATAAGTAGCATCGAATAGGCGAATCATTTTTGGAAAATATTAACAGATAACAGAACGGTGACGGAAAGGGAAAATGATCGAAACCTGGAAGGCAATATGGTAGAAGAAGAACTGGATATACCCACAGAAGAAGAATTTAATGATGTAATAACTCAACTTAAATTAAATAAAGCAGGTGGATTAGATAATATGGCCAATGACATGATAAGATACGGGGGAGAAGCCTTAGGAAGAAGGATATTTAAGCTGATAATACATATCTGGAAGAAAGAAGAAATGCCTAATGAGTGGAAAAAAGAGATAATAATGCCAATTTATAAGATCCAAAAGATTGTGCAAATTACAGGGAAATTACGTTACTTAGTGTTGTGTATAAGATACCTACAGTGATAATAAATAACAGATTGATGAGGTATACAGAAGAAAACATTGGAGACTGTCAATATGGCTTTAGGTGAGGCAGATCTACTATAGACGCGGTACATATACTAAAGCAAATAATCGAAAAATCTCAGGAATATGGAATGGAATTACAAATTGTGTATATTGATTTCAAACAAGATTTCGATAGTTTGAAATGGGGATAAGTAATGAAAGCTATGACGGACATGAAAATACCGGGCAAGCTAATAAGACTAACAGAAATGACAATGAAAAATTCACAAGCAGTAGTTAAAACAGCGGAAGGAGAAACAGAGGATTTTGGGATCAATATAGGAGTGAGACAAGGAGATGGGCAACAATCATCAATAAAACGACACAAGCAGTTGCATACGTAGATAATCTTCCTGTGCTAGCTAGAGACAGAATAAACAAAGAAAAGAGGCCTCACAATAAATCAAGAAAAAAGCAAATATATGGAAATATGGAAAGAAAATAGAACAGTTACAACCAAATCAGTCAAAAATACGAAATTACAAGTTTGAAGTAGTGGAAAACTTTAAATATTTGGGAATAATAATAAATAGCAAAAGCGACAGAAACATAAAGATTGATCACATTGTATAGGCGCTACAATTATGAAAAGCAAAAACATACGTATAAATACAAAAATGAAGGTATATAAAGCAGATATTAGACCGGTGGTGACCTATGGGGCGGAGATAATGAATTTAGCAAGCTTGGAACAGAAAAAGTGATGAATATTCGAAAGAAAGATGGTAAGAAGAATATATGGATTAAAAAAAATTGGAGAAGATAAACACAAAAAGTCAATGCATTTTGAAATAAAAATCTTTTTGAAAGGAGAAGATATAGTAAAGACCATAAAAGTGCAAAGACTCCGCTGGTTTGGTCATATAAGAAGAATGGAAGACAACAAAGTAGTAAAGAAAATTACAATGAGTTTTATAATTACGTTTACAATTACAATTACAAATTACATGTGCAGGAAGACATAGGGAAATCGGAAATACAAGCATGTGGGAAAAGATACTGGACCGAGATGTGTAGAAGAAAATAACAGAAGAAGCAAGGACAAATAATAGGATAGAATAAGGCAAGAATAGAGAAACGTGGACTAACTCACTACAAGAAATGAGTTTCTAGAGCTCAAAAGAATCGAGCGACTGCAATTCCTAATGGAATGTAGAGTCATGTATATATACATGATTAATTCCATGGTCTTCAAAATGTGCCCCGATACACTTTGCCATTTATCGGTTTGGTCTTCAGCTGCTCGAATTTTGTTTTATGGATACATGGACTGAAAACATCTTTGAGTTTGAAGAATGATGATTTTAAATAAAAAAAATAGATTTAACAATGTGCATTAGTTTATTTGTAGTTCTCGTTAAATAATAACGAATTCATATTTGCCAAATGGGCTTTCTCTCATATTTGCTTAAAATGTTAATTTTTTTCATAGGTTTTCTACTGGTGATTTAGTAAATTTCATTTTTTTTCAATAACCCTTAAGTTTTAGATTGTTGTGGTAAGGAACTTTTTTTTTTAAAATGATGTGAAGAATCGTTGGTTAAATTTACGAAAGTACTTTCCTGTACACCCTGAATACTAATATACCGAATGAAAAATCAACATTCTAAGTCATTCAACTATCGACTGAAATGTGAAGAAACTATCAAATGAGCTCGTGTTTCTGTGACATCTAAGGGTGGCAAGTTTTCCTGTACATAATGTACACAGGCATAATTTAGTTTAAAGCCATTCAAAAGATAATTATTGAAACACGCGAACAAATTGTGCAGCCGAGCAGATATTGCAAACAAGGCAGGCACAGCTTGTTCGAGGAAATATTCTAGAAATAATCATTTTAATTCGTTAAAATGCGAATGCAAAACTAATTGCTGAATTTTATATCTTATAAATTATTAATAAGATTTAATTTTCTAATTTTTTATTATTATAATTATATTATAAATATTATTCCCGATTTAAGTCAATTTGTCTGCTCTGAAGAAAGAAAGGTAACTGTCTGCGCGTTTTAAAAATTATATCCGAAATCGGCTAGGCAAGTTCTTTTAAAAATATAGATCCCCCAATTCTTCTTTGGAACTTTTGGCGTGAAACACTAAACTCGAAGAGATTTACCATTAAACACCAAATCACTTTTTTTAAACTTCTCGACGCGCGTTTCGCTAACCATGTTAGAATTATTTATTATTTATTATATAATTAAGAGATGATTGAATCTTTAATTTTCTTTGAAGATTTAATCTTTTGGAAATTAAATCATCTTCTGAAGATGCTAACCTGGTTAACGAAACGTGCATGGAGATGTTTAAATAAGTGATTTGGGGTTTAGTGATAAATCTCTTCTAGTTTAATATAGATCCCATAAAATATTCTCAGAGCTATTGTTAGAATGAAAGGGCAAAATAAATTTGGATGAAATGAATATTTATAATTTGAATCAATTTAGCACAAAAATCTTAATGAATGAATCATAATACTAATATAAAATCATACGATACTATATGAAATCATGATCTAAAAATATCATGACGTAATAAAGTAAAAAAAAGGTAGGCAGTCATGGGGACTGCCGACAGAAGTAAAAACTTGAAACTTTGGAATAACTGTGTTTTTTTTTGAATTTTAAAATTATTCTTTAAATGTATCATTTAAAAATGTATATTTTTTTTCACGTAGGATCTAGGATGGCTGGAAAATGGATATTTAAAAAAATTAAAATTACAATACATTTTGTAAGGTTCTAATGGTGAAATTGAATGATATAAGTTTATAAATAATCATTTTGCAAAAAATAATAAAACATAAATAAATAAAAATAAATAATAAATAATAATAAAAAAATAAAATAAAATATTTTATTTCTTACAGTTTAAACCAATAAACAATAATTTTGAGAAATTAAATATATTTTTAAATTGTATAGAATTTAATTTTAAAATACGCTACAACAATACTATCGAACAACTAGAAATCTGTTTTACCACGCTAGTAAGACAACTCCTAAGCCACTATGAAATATTCATTGCACGGTGTATTGCAGAGATTAAATATTAGAAAAATAAATAATATCAAATTTTTCAACGCAAATATTGAAAATATTCGAAAATAAATGCTTTGTGTTTGTTATTCATTTTTCTACATAGAAATATTAGCATATTCAGTACTCATTCTTGGAAGTGGCAACTGCGCGTCGATTAGATGGTAGCAAGTTAAAATAACACCTACGATTAAACCTAATATAAGGCATTGTGGTGTTTTTTCAATGCAGTTAAGTTTCAATTAATGTTAAGTGGAGGGCGAATTTATATGGTAAATGAAAAAGCACCGTAAAAGTGAACGAAAAAGGTAAATCACAAACCATAGAATAACAGAGGTTATACCTGTGCGATTGACACAGAAGTGAACCGCAGTATTTCCACCCGCGGTGTTGCCGGGCTGAGCTAAACTTCTGAAAAAGCAAGGACTGAGAGGGGAGAAGTGTCTCCGAACCATCGAGGTGAACTAACCTGTTTCACAATCTTGCATAATAGTGATCATAATACTGCAATATAGAGAGTGATTATTTTACGGATGATAGTAATAAGAGAAGAAGGGCAGAGGCTGAAGAAGGGGAAAAACCATTCGGGAAGAATAGAAAAACCTTTAGGACACCTACTAAAACAACGAAGAAAAGCTAGATAAGAATTTAGAATTGATGCAGGACATGAAATTAGAAATGCGAGATATGAAAAATTATATTAAAGAAATTAGAGCGGAACAAAAAGTTTTTAGGGAAGAAGTGAGTCTGCTTAAGGCAGAAAACGACATATTAAAAAACCATTTTAAAAGGGTAAAGGAAGAAAATGAGAAGGTAAGAAAAGAAATAATGTAAAGTGTAGAGATAAATAGGTAATGTAATAATAATAATAATGTAGAGAAAAGAGGTAATGTAGAGTGGCTCGAAAATGAAAAGAGGAACAAAACGTAATACTGACATGGCTAGCAATTGAGTCATCAAACACAGAATATCTAAAGAAAGAAATGATCGAGTTTATAGGTGAGAATCTGGGATTACAGGTACAAGTTAAACTGGCACGAAAATTAAGTGAAAAGACATGTTTAATAGAACTACATAATATCGAAGAAAAAGAGAAAATTATGCAATATAAGCATAAATTAAAGAACGTTAGGAATAAAGCATACTACATTAACCATGATTTAAGTGAGAGAGAGCGAGATAGGGGAAAGCAAATACGAGAAAGAGCGAGGGCCCAAAAAGCGGAAGAGAAATAAAGTGAAGATAGGAGTCAGGATGTTAATGAATGACGGAGAAGAGTGGAGATGGAATAAAGTAATTGAAGGATTAGAAAAATCAAAAAACTGACAGAACCCGATAGAAAAGAAAAATAAAACTAACGGGCCAGGAAATCAAAAAGGACAAGAGTGTAAACAGCAATGTGCAGGATAAATCAAAAGAAGGATAAATAAAGGACCAATTATAAAAATTCAACAAGGAAAAGACAATAGCAAGTATATTCTTGCTACATGGCTGGTCAGGAGTACTTACACGGCAGGGTGATGAAGGAAATAAACCAGTATAAAATAGACATTGTAGCACTCCAAGAAACCAAACAAATGGAATCAGAAAATACGGAAATAGATAATATGATGTTTTTTAAAACTGGTCGGAAAGATAGAATGTTAGGAACAGGCTTTCTACTACAAAAAGAAATTAAAGAAACGGTAACGGGATTTAACCCCGTATCAGATCGAATGTGTTCCCTAAAACTGAAAGGATGCAAGCGGCATGTAAGCATTGTTAACATACATGCGCCGATAGAGGAAAAAGGAGACGAGAAAAAGGAAACTTTCTATGAAAGCCTGGAGATCGAATTTGAAAGGCTGCCGAAGCATACTGTGAAAGTTTTTCTGGGAAACTGTAATGCAAAGATAGGGAAAGAAGAGATTTATAGAACAATAGTTGGAAGGCACAGCAAACACGATATATCAAATGACAAAGGCCAAAGATTAACTGGATTCGTAGCAGAGAGCAATATGGTAATAAGATGTACCCAGTTACAACGGAAGCAGAAATACAAAGGAAGCTGGAAGTCTCCTAACGGAAAGGTAATCAACCAAATTGATCATGTCCTAATAGAGAGAAGGCATATGAACTCAATTTCAAATGTTAGGAGTATGAGACGATCCAATGCCGATTCTGACCACTTCCTGGTGAAGATCACATGCAGGAATGAATTAGAAAAATCAGAAACAGCACGCATAAGATGAAAATGAAGAAACAGTATAATATTGAAAGGTTAAAAGATTTAATAATTAGCAACAAATACAGAGACGAAATTAAACATAGATTACAAGCAATGAATGATTCGACAAAAATAGATGAGAAATGGAACCAAATAAAACAAGTAATGGAAATAGCAAATCAATTAGTCATTCAAGGAAACAGAAAGAACGAGCACGAAAGACTAGTACGATGAAAAATGCGAAAATTTATCAGAAAGGAAAAAAAGGTTAAGGCTCCCTTTGGTGCTTAATAATAACCAAAACTACAAAAAAATAAGAAACGACATAAAAAGGCTATGCAGAACGAAAAAGCGACAATATAACGAAGCAAAACTAAAAGATATTGAGGAAAGGTTCCAGAATTGAGAAATAAGATCGTTTTATCAGGGTGTTAAAAAAGTAGAAAAGGGATGCTAGAAATAACTATTTTAAAACAGAAGAAGGAACATTGATAGCTGACCAAAATGATATATTATATGGATGGAAGGACCACTTAGATACACTGTTGGATAGATGAACCAACAGAAGAAGAGATAAGGGACATTATAAAAAATTTAAAAAATAATAGAAACCCCGGCGAGGATGGCATTACGGCTGAGATGATAAAGGCAGGAGGAGAACAGTTACAGAAGATCATCAGCGAAATAATAAAATTGATATGGACAAAAGAGAAGATGCCGGCTGAATGGTCAAAAGCCTTAATTTGTCTAATGTACAAAAAAGGAGATAGATGGTTATATGAAAATTATAGAGGTATAGCATTGGCAAACATGCTACAAAGTACTAGGTCGGATAATAAGAAGGAGATTAAATATATATGCAGAAAAAGTCATAGGTGAGTACCAAGCAGGGTTCAGAAACAACAGATCTACGGCAGACCAAATATTTACCCTAAAAGAGATCCAAGTAACTTGCTATGAATACAAAATTGAGCTGCATACCCTCTTTATAGACTTTAAGCAAGCCTATGACAGGATAATTAGGGAAAAAATGTATCAAGGAATGAACCAACCAGAAATATCCGAAAAACTAATTAGTTTGACAAGATGACCTTGGAGAAAACAAGAGATAGGATAGTATGGAATGGTGATGTATCGGAAGAATTCGAGGTGAGAAGAGGTGTTAGGTAAGAAGACCCTCTGTCAGCGACTCTCTCCAATTTGATACTGTAAGTAATAGTAAGGAATAGCAAGCTGAGAACTGATAGCACAATATACAACAATGAACAATAATGCTTGGCCTTCGCACATGATCTGACTATACTGGCAAGAACCAAAAAGGAGCTAAAGAGAACCATAAGATTAATAGAAAAAGAAGGGAAGAAGTTCGACTTGAAAATAAATCAAAATAAGTTAGAATATGTGGTGATGAGACAAACGCAAGATCTATCAGCAAAAGAGGGAAACATGACGATGGTAGCCAGTGATGGAAGAGAATATACTTTCGAAAGAGTTCAGAAATTCTGCTACCTAGGAGTTACAATCGAAGAGGGTGGGCACAGAGAGCATGAAATACAGACCAAGATTGTAAAGGATAATCGAAAATATGGAAGTCTGAAGGCACTGATGAAGTTCAATTATGTATCCAGAAGCACAAAACAAAGAATCTATACAACAGTAATAAGACCCACAACAACTTACGCCTGTGAAACTTGGACGCTAAACCAAACGGAAGAAGAGAAACTGAAAAGATGGGGAAGGAAAATGTTACGATCTATATATGGAGGAAAGAGAGCTGAGGAAGAATGGAGGAGACGAACGAATAATGAGCTGGAAGAACTGTTCAAAAGTCCAAATATAATAACATTTGCGAAAGCGCAGAGAGTGAGATTGTTTGGACACGTGGAGAAACTGGAAGGAGGGAGAATGATAAATGTAGTGTTATACAGGAGGCCAATAGGGAAGAAGAGGAAGGACAGGCAAAAGAAAAAGATAGATGGGTCAAGTGCAGGAAGATTTGGATACGATAAAGATGGGGGAATGGAAGGACATAGCAAACAATAGAAAGGAGTGTGTGAGGGATAGTCCAAACGGTGCTGCAGAGGAACTGGTAAAGGATGGGAACCACATATGCAGTATTATGATAGTGATATGTAAAATACGATATTGTGAACATTACGCCCTAGGCCTTCAGGGCCTGTAGAGCTTTTAAATAAATAAGTACTCATTCTTGTACTGCACAGTGATTCTACAATTAAACAATTAAAATATTGATTATCTAAAATACAATTTTATTTAAAACACAATTGGCGTTGCCAGTCGGTGACGCGAACCCATAAGTTTTGCCACTATCGAAAATCGCTCAAGGCGGCTAAAGAAGTTTTTGCTTCAAAAAACAAACGAATGCTACTAAAATATTTTTTATAAATATATATTTTTCTTATTTCAACATACAATCGATATGGTTATTTTCTTAAAATGACTAGACCATTGATTCTAAAAAATCAGATCAATTAAAAAACGATATAGAAAAATAAGATCTAAACAATTAAAAAGATAACGCAAAGCGATTTTAAGTCATGTGTCGTTAATAATGATCTATCTAGTGATTTGTTCCACAATTTTCTTTCTCCAATATATACTACAAAAAAACATTACTATGAAAAATATGTTATTGAATTAATTTTGTAATTTTTCTGTACACTATTATAATACTTTGTAATGGTAATAATCAAGAAATTCTAATTACATTAGGCACAAAAAAAAGAAATAGGTCAACCACGATTATTCCCAGAGTAAGATAAGGTAACTATGTAACTCAGGCAACCGGTTCTATCCAACACTTGAAAAATTATTACTGTTTACACGCTATATGTCAGCTTAACCTTACTGAAAGGTGAGATTTGAACGAGCTTTAACAACGCGTTGAAATATTTCAGTTACCTAAGAAGCCGCATCCTCTGATAATTACTAGAGGATTTCACCTTTCACGCCGATACTATTTTACCATTATATGTGTATTATATTTTACCACAATTATGTAAACAAAATTTAAAGTCACCATTGAAGCAAATAGAGTTCCATTCCACGTTCCATTCAATTTTAGCTCGGCACCATTCTGAACAAGATGATAAGCACGCTTTCCCATCGTATGTAAATGTCAGTTATGATTAATTTTCGCAAAAACATCATATATTTATGGGATATTTATATATCGATTTAGTACAAGAGGTCTAACATGCCGTTCGTCACATTCTTAAATATTTCTAACATGACCAAAACCTCATATTCAAACATAACTCTGATCCTTAACCATCCCATCCATGTCTTCATAATGGAAAAGTAGCAATACTATCCACTAGCTGATCGTCTTACTCTTACATGAAAACTTAAACCTGCTCTTGTCACACCAATAACTCGTCCCTTTTCAAATCCAGATAATTACCTAAAATGACTTGGTGCACGAACCCGTGGCATTTTAGCACTTTACTATAATAATAATAATATGATGCTGCTGAACTTTTGAAATCCGCTGGTCCAGGTACAATCAAGGAAATAACCAACATTCTACAAGAAGTTTGGCGAACCGAACGGATTCCGGAAGACTGGAAAGATGCTCTAATCCATCCACTACATAAGAAAGGGGATAGAACGGATGTAAACAACTATAGAGGAATATCTCTTCTCCCAGTTTGTTACAAGATTCTATCTCAATGTCTACTAGACAGAGCACAGGGACAGTTAGAACCGAACATTGGTGAATATCAAGCAGGTTTTCGACCGGGCAGATCCTGCCCTGAACAGATCCTGAATCTAAAGTTGATTCTAAGACATCAAAAACTGTCCAATAAAAATCTCGTCTGTACATTTGTGGATTTCAAAAAAGCATATGATTCTATTGACCGCGAATCTTTATTCCGAATCTTGAAAGAACAAGGACTAGATCTGAAAACGCTCACAATTATTAAAGCAACGTTAACTAACACGAGGTCAAAAGTTAAATTCATGGGTGACATCTCAGAGCTCTTCGAAATTAAAACTGGTGTGAGACAAGGGGATGGACTCTCGCCACTCTTATTTAACTGTGTTCTAGAAAAAGTAATACAGGAGTGGCGTGAAAAAAAGTCGGCACTGAATATTGACCAGCCCATTAAACTGGGGAGAACCAACATCAAAACTGATTGTCTGGCATTTGCTGATGATCTAGCAATTTTAGCTCAAGATGTATTAACGGCACAGAAACAGATTGAAATCCTAAAAGAAACAGCAGAAAAGGTAGGACTCCAAATTTCCTTTGAAAAGACAGAATACATGACCTGCAACAGACTAAGAACACCATTTCTAAAAACGAAATATGGTAACATCAGACGAGTCTCTCAATTCAAATATTTGGGTGAAATAATCATGGAAAATGGGTTGGAAAAAGCGGCCAATAAGGGTAGATGTCAAAAAATGGAAACGGCATTGAGACTTACACAAAATATTTACAACAAAAAATACCTATCTAAAAACACAAAACTGAGACATTACAACACAGTTATTAAGCCTGAATGTCTATATGCTGCAGAAACGCTCATTTTGAATAGAGAGAGGGACATCGAGGACATTGAAAAGAAGGAAAGAAAAATCATAAGAAAAATCCTAGGCCCCAAACAAATAAATAGCACAACATACCGACTTCGAGAAAATCAAGAAATCAAACAATACATAGATATACATAGCGATATGAGAAAAAGAAGACTTAAGTTTTACGGACACATCAAACGGATGAATCCAGGTAGGCTAACTAGACAAATAGTCGAATTTTATGAAAATAGGAGTAGAGCTAAAGTAGAAATAATTAAATGGATTGCTGCAATTAAAGAGGACCTAAGATCAGCAAATATTACACAAAGTGAAATTCAGGATAGAGGCTGTTTCAGACACAAGGTTAACGTTTGGAAGGTTGGCCAGAGAGAAAAATGTAGGAAGACTGGAACAACTTGGTCTGACGAAAGGAAAAAAGCTCATAGCGAAAGAATGAAATTAGTATGGGCTCAAAGGAAGGCTAACAACAACAAACACCTCTAATTGTACTTCGCGTTGTCCACCAGGGCCCATACGTGAATAATAATAATAATATGTTTAGTAACATACGAAAAATACCTTACATAAAGAAAACAATTTTTTAACCGTTTACTTAGAGTTTTGTAAGTGAGACTTTCGTTTGCGTTTTTAAAAAAAGTTTTTTTCAATTCAAATATTAATATATTTCCTTTTACAGTACTAATTATTGTACCAGATATATTTTTTTCCGTTTATATAGGTCCGTTATTTAGTAAAAAGAAAAATATTATAAATATCATCCATATTCTATATACCTTTATCTACTTTTCTACATAGTTTTCTTTTTTTTTTTCAAACATTTGTCATACCGCTCAACAAGTTTTTGAATCCCGACGTCAAAAAAATCTGCCGCCGTTGAATCGTTCACCACCAAGGAACTCGCCTTAAGTACAGAAACAAGGGAAAATCACTGGGTGCAATATTGGACTGGGTGCAACCCTGATTCCCATCCAAAAGACCTGATTAAACCTTGTGCAGAAACATAGGTCCTTGCCTTGTCACGGAGTAACATCACACCGGAAGACAGTAGGCCACACCGCTTGTTTTGTAGGGCACGCCGTAGTTTTTTCAAGGAGACCCAATAATACTTTGATACGATGATAACTTTGAAATCTGGTGATATTTATGGCGATTTGAAATATGGTGATAACTTTGTAATTGTGAATCGTCGGTTCTCTCGAATGTTGTTGTCCACATTACGAACCAGATCTTCAGAAATCAGAGAAGGTTGGCCAGGGCGTGGCTCATCATGCACATTACCCGCCCGTTCCTGAACATTCTCATCCACTTTCGAACTTTACTGTCACTCATAGCATTATCATCGTAAACCTCATAAATCTAACTGTAAATTTACGTTGCCGGGGGTTTCTTGCACTCAATCGTATCGAATTACAGATCGTATCTCATAGTCGGCGAGCGACACAGTTTTCTTAAACATCATGAACTTCTACAGCTCAGCACACAGACAGTCGATACGGCTGCAAATGGCGCCTAAACGTGCGCAAAGGTTAGTGCGATTGTAAATGAACAATTTACTTATGAAACAAAACGGAGACTAGCATTCAAGATTCACATTGACTTCGCAATAAGTCGACTCTTCGGACTTTTAATCTAATCTCTAGCTAAGTCTAAGCTAAGCTAAGTCTGACGGGCTCCTCATGTCCATCCTATTTATACTCAAACTGCTGATAAGGCTTCATTCCGGTCGCATTCTAAGGATAGCTGAAAAATACTTTTTGCTATCACATTCTATGATTTAATAACTGATAAGGTATTTTCAGTAACATAACTTTAGATAAATTTGTTTCAATCGCATATAGTAAATAAACAAAAAGTGTATTAAATTTTGTATCCAAGATATGCGACACAGTGACTATAGTTTCAGTTTGATTCAAATATGTACAGTGGGTCCCAAAACTGTATTCGAACAAGTATATTGAATTGATTAGGGGACTTAATAAACAATTCTAGTACAACCATAATTTAAGTAATAATAATTTTAAATCCATATTAATAGTAAATTCGTAAATAAAAAAGATCAATTTATAAATTTAGAGTCACAAAAATGTTGGGACATTAATCAAACAACAAACAAATATCAACAAACAAACTAATTGTATAAAAAACTTAGCTTATAATTAGTATTTGGTATAACCACCTTTGACCTTAATCACATTTCCTAAACGTTTTGACATTGATACCACCAATTTTTTAAAATAATTTACGTGGATTTTATTCCATTTCTTTAATAACTTATTCTTTAAAGTTTTTTATTAGTAATTTCTACTATATAATTGTTTTAATGTTTCCCTATCTTAGTTTCCAAACTGTGACCGAGGCAGCGTTTTATCACTTTTGGGTAGTTGTATAATAGCCATTCGCGAACTATAGCATTCAAAGAGGTATCAAAATTAGACGATAAGGAATAAGGAAAAATGAAACCATGCAGATGATAAAGTATTTATTAAACTAATAATTACATTAAGAAATAACACATAAACTCTTGACACTTAAAGAAGAAAAAAAATAATTAGGAAAATTCAAAATGCGCACACTTGACACATATTGCGGATAAGTGTGCGCACTCGTATGGGGATAAGTATACGCACTTGTAGAAAGTGTGCGCTTTTTTTTATAGTCATAAATATCTTAATAGCAAATTATCTTGAAGACTAGATCAATGTATAATTAGAGATCGACTTATAAATAAAAAATCACATCAAATCAGTTGACTAAAAAGGGACTTAAAAAGAAATTCGATGATAATTTTAGGAGGAATCTTCTTGGTTCTTAATTATCACATTCAAAACTACCTCCATCATAAAAAGCGCATTGCACCAATCAATGCATTTAATAAATTCGATCCATTCTTCAGTAGGAGGTTCTGTATATTGTTCCTTACAGAGTGGACAAAAATATTTTTTAATACTTGAATTAGAAGCCTCCGACTTTTTTTCGTCAGTACAGTTTTTTTTATATTCATATCTGGAAGGCGCAGCATCGCTCAATGATGGTTTACGGATTATTTTCTTAGATTTATTTTGTTCTTCTTCTTCGAGTCGTTTTTTTCTTCTAACTATTATTTATAAGGACTAGCTGTAATTATTTTGAATTTCATTGCAGTTCGATTGGAACGTATTTTCTCTTTCGTTGATGC
Source organism: Cosmopolites sordidus (assembly GCA_031761425.1). Taxonomy (NCBI): domain Eukaryota; kingdom Metazoa; phylum Arthropoda; class Insecta; order Coleoptera; family Curculionidae; genus Cosmopolites; species Cosmopolites sordidus. Next base: position 39,575 of record JARFXV010000440.1, on the reverse strand, counting down.
TGATTCTCTTTATTAGAGCTTGCATTCTTTGAAACTCTGACTGTAAATGTTAATGGAGCTTCTATAGAAAGTTGTTCATCAATAAGATCTAAGATCATAAGAGTTATAGGATCAAACTCAACAATGGATTCTTCAACCTGTTCAGTATGATTGCTTTCAATATCTAATGATGTTTCAATCCTTGATACTGGTTGTCCATCATTTTTCTCAGAGGATTCATCCTGTGTAGCAACAACATTGTGTTCGTCTTGAGGAACGATCTGGTCTGTGACCGATGATGGAACAAAATCTGCCTCGTTAAACAAATCGTCGTTGACTACTATGACTACTAATGTGGCGACTTTTTGTAAGCCTCATTGAATAATCGAACTACATGGTATTGGGTAATAGCTTTTCCAGGAAACTCCAACATGAATTTATTACATTCAACAGAATATTTAGCTTTCAGGGGGCTAAAAATAGATATGTCTAGTGGTTGGAGTGAATCCAGTGATGGTTGGGTGGAGGTGGCAATGTTAACATAATTATATTATGTTCACGAGCATATTTCACTGCCTCTAAACTAATATGGGAAGAGTGGTTGTCAAGAAGCAGCATAATTGGATCTTGTAGTGTAGGATAGACAAAGGATTGAAAATGTTCAAACCATGTGATAAACAGATCTGTGTTGACAAATCCACTATCAGATACCATGCAAATGCTTTAAGAAGGTGTACCATTTAATAAATCATCACGAGATCTTTTCCGAGGATTAATAAATGCAGGTGGAACATAATGTCTAGTAGCACTCATGCAGCAAATGGCTATTACTGTGATGCCTTGTTCTGCAGACACAATTTTACCCAGCACTTTTTTTCCTTTTGTTGACACAACTTTAGGAGTTTTTTTCGGAACAGTTTTTATTCCTGTTTCATCAACATTATAGATACGGTTTGGTTTGAAGTTATACTTCTTATATAATTCATTCAAGTTCTTATAAAAACGATCAACTTGAACTTTATTAAATCCAGTTGCTCAAGCTAGACTAGTTGCTGTAGATTGACGGATGGTTAATTCTGGATGGCGTTTAAAAAACTTTCTATCCAGTCTCGTCCCACCATTTTGCAAGCTGAATCGAAGCGATTTTCAATTTTATTAGCAGCAGCATACTCATAAGCAAGCTGTCGCAAATCGGTTATGGTCAAACCGAAATATCGTCTTTCGTACATTTGCTTACAATGATTCACAAATTCTGCTTCTTGTTCTTTGTTAAACGTTGGCCTCCACCGACCCATTGAAGAAGCAGTTGTATCAAGTTTAAGTCTCTTTTGTAGACAAGACTCACTGATACCGATCTTACTTGCAACAACTCTAACTTTTTCCATTTGCTATAAGTTGTTTTGAACAAGAGCTCGTTTAGGTTTTTTCTTTGACAATTTCGTGGCATTATGATGAAAATATGAAATAAAATAAATAGTATTAATAATTTTTTTTACAACAAATTCATTGTTTGTTCATAAAAAAAAACAACGAACGTGCGAATGCGCACACTTACCCCAGACCGACATTTTTTATATATACTCATATAACTTTACCCATACCAAACATAACCTAAAATATTATGCTGGACAGTGACCTTGAAAGAATTACTAACGTAAAAAAATTGTCTTACCTTGGATACTATCTGCAGTACATTGTGACAATCTTTGTCGCAATGCCAAAAGTTATAGTTGCAGCGTCGAATTCTTAATATTTTTTTTACAAGCAAGTGGACAACGGCATGTTGTGATCTCGTACATAAACCAATTCCTCGATACCACACCTTTAAGTTGCCTACGCATGTCAGGACTCTCCCCTCCCCCCACCGTAAATAAACGAGGTGCGCACACTTACCCACTGCGCACGGTTACACCGAATGACTCTACCTGCACTATATTTATGATCATTGTGTTGGTAAAATTTAAATGAGTTAGTAATATTCATGTTAGCACTTACTCTCACATTTTGCCTTAAAACATTGAAATAAATGTCTTTATCCATCATACCGTCAATAAGCACCAAATTACCATTTTTACCCCACCATTTTTAACAGTTGGATAGAAATTTTCTGTGTTGAGCTTTTCATTAACCCTTCGCCACACCATTTGACGCTCATCTAAGCCAAAAATATTGAATTTTGACTCATCACGGAAAATAACGTCGTTCTAATTTTCAAGCTTCAAAACGTAAAACAAACAAAACAAAAAGTAAACAAAATTCGAAGATTACCACTTATCTTAATATGATTCATTCAGATTATTTTTATTTTGTTTGAGCATCCGAATATTTTTGAGACATATAAAAACAATATTTATGTTTTCTTCTTAAAGTTTTAAAATTAAACCGATGACATCGGAACTTTGTTATGCAGGAAATTAAAAGGAGGTAAGAACGGTAAAATATACGGAAAGAAATATATTTTATTTTATTTTGCGTAAATTGGAACTGCTAGAATGATTTTTTAAATAGTGTGCCCGAATATTTTTAGGATCCATGTGAGTATTGTCCTTGTAGTAAAATGTTGATTTTTAATATTCAAACTAAAATGCTCAGTGAAATAAGCAAATAACCAGGTGTCTCAATATGAATAAATTATAGAAAACGACATCAAATAAACAGAATAATATATCAAAATATTTCAAAAAATAAAAGACATTTAGATTTACTTTCCTTCTGTTACTTTCCATTTTCTTATTGAAAAAATGTGCATGAGTAGAACTGGAACGATGCCTTCAGGGTAAGAAATAAACAACAAAATTAGAAAATATTCACGCAAATCATCGATATCTCTCTTAACTGAAAAAAAACTAGGTTAAGTTGATAATGATTGATAATATAGCCATTGTTTGCTTCTTTTTGTAAAGGAAGTGAAGTGTGTAGTAAAATTTCTATATCCATTATTAAGATAATTTCGTTTGATTATGCTCTTATAACAAAATTACATCTTCCTGTTTGAAATCTAGCACTAATATTGTTTTATAGCCTAGTAACTACAGTGGAGAATAAAAGATGCAACATCCAGTATACATATTTAAATTCAATTGAAAACTTTCCCAATATATAACATATTCTGTCGACAACAACTGATAGCTTTTTTACTTCTTAACTTTTGCAATCCTGTATGGGATTTCAAAAAAGTTTCAATGTTTTTATTGCTTATATTTAATACATTAACAAATGTGCATTCATTATATTTTTACAGATTTTATAGACAGCAAATTCGGCATATAAAAATTATCTAGTTTTAATTCAAAAGAACTAATTAAACTTTCATCAAAATGCGTGTTCTTCTATTTACATTTATAAGCATTTTGCTATACTAAGATTTTAAAACGATCGAAAACATTAGATTTAATATGTTGCAAGGTTAATTGAGCATGCTGGATTAAGCAGTCAAGATTCAATTAATTTAACTCGAGGCCAATGACGTAGGGTTTAGCATCGTGATGATGAAAAATAGTATCTTTACGATTTGCCTTTAGTCGAATAAATTGCTTGATAATCGGAAATAATTGATATTTCTTACGGCAGAAATTTGTGAAAGAATGTTGTAGTCTCACCATACCCACAATGTTATTATTTGCCTTATGACAATATTTTAACAGCATTATTAATAGGATCAGTGATGGGATCGTTGGTTTTTAATGTGGAAGCGCGTAGAAGAAAATAGTGCTGCTGAAGAATGTTTTTTGCTATTTTTACATTATTTTTGAACTTGACTCAAATTCAACACAGACATGAGACGACTGTTAGTTTTTAACTCAACTTTCTCCTCCAAACTTAAATTAGTCATTATTAACTATTTTCAATCAGATACCTTTATATTTGCAATTATAAGTTGATTATATAAAAAGTACTACTCAGTGTGTACACACGTAGCAAATCCCAAATCAAAACAAGTATACGCGACGCGAGACATATCAAACGCTCCGTATCCATCAAATCACCGTTTAAAACTAATTACCGATACGCTCGATTGCAGGGAATCTACATCCAAAGCGCATGTTTTAGAAAGCAGTTAAACCGCCGAATTCTGGTAGCCAAGAAAACATGTAACGCTAACGACGAGATAAGATGACGGTGGCGTTCGGTCGCTGGAGGTAAACGTCCGACCATCGATGTAAAAATTGTGGCGAGATGATGTAATTTTTATCCGCATTATTTGGTGTGATGGGTCGACAGAGGTTCTTCTACATTTGGAGATTTTTATTTTTAGTAATATCCTAAAATGAGTTAAAGAAAAGAAACTGAACGGAAATAAAATATGGTGTTTTGCTCTGAAAAATTGTTTATTGTGATACATGCTGGAGGGGTGGTGCCCCAACGCCCTCCCTCACGAGCCGCCACTGAACAGGATCGATGTATTGAATCAATCCAATCGGAGGCTGTATACAAGGCATGCTGACATATAAAGTAATGAGACTGGTGGCGTGACGTTTGATCTGGCAATACTGCTGGCTTCCCATTTGGAAGGGGGATAAGATCTGATGTGTCTTAAGTACTAATTTAAACTAGTTTTAAAAAACTTTTTCTTCTTCGATGAAAAAGTGTTTTATTAAGCACTCAAGTTTTCAGGTGGTTTAAGGCATTCTCAGAAGGCATAAACTGGATTGAAGACGAACCTCTCAGTAGAGGGCCGTTCACGATAAGAAATGGTGAAAATGTCCACGGAATCCCGGAAAATGTCCACGGATTCTAATCGTTGGTTGTCAGTCAAAATGATTTATAAAGAAAATCTACGCGAAAATGATTTCGAAATACCCTTCGCATGATCACAAGGACAATAGGAAGGAAACATGTCTTGACTTATTGGAGCTATAATTTTTTAGAACATGGCTTTACTATTGACAAGTCTTGGATTTTATAATACGATCCGGAAACGAAGCGCCAGAGCCAGGAATGCCACACCCCACCTTAATACGACCCAAAAAGAGCTAGAATAAATAAAGCAGGATTTTTGATAGCCAGGAATTCGCTCATAAGGAATTTATGCCTCAGTGCTAAACGGTAAACCAGCATTTTTACCGAGATGTTCTTGAAAAAATTCAAAAAAGGGTCATTTGTATGAGGCCGAACATCAAGAACAGCTGGGTATTGCATCACGATAATATGCTTTGCCACATAGTTATTTCAATTAACGAGTTTTTAGCAAGTTAAAACATCACTGTGGCCCGCAGCTCCCTTATTCGCCAGCCTTCTTCCTTTTCCCAAGATTAAAAATTCACTTCTAAGAACGCTATTTTGGGACAATGGTGCCGTGTGTCGTACAACAATACACCTATCCTCTTCCTGTTCACCCTGACTACGTCGGACGAATACCCGTCCATTATAGCTCAGGAATGTGAACCTAGACTAATCAGAAAAGACAACACTATTCCATTCCTGGTTCCAATTTTGTCGCATTCCAGACGACGTCGGCGGCGGGTGGGGGTCAGCCGCAACCTCAATAATGGGCATAGGTCCCAAAAACCCTCCCGCAGTAGACGGCGTCGAACAGCACTGGCAGTGAATGGGCTGGCGAGTAGAACTCCCCACTGTTGTGCAAGAACACGTTAAGTGGCTGTACGGCCCGCAATAGCAATTCGCACCAACAATCTGTCTTCCCGTGCACTTATACGCGGTTTAGCACCAGACCCCGGACGGCAAGATGTGGTACCTTCCTCTTGCCACTGACGCCATATACGGAGAATTGTACTGGCCTGGCGATGTAACAGAGCAAAAATGTCTCTATATGACATATCACCCTTTCACAGACCCACAATACGATCTCGTTCAAATTCAGACACTTATTCATATAGCACTCGTTGTCTGCGTCGTGACATCTTTTAACGTAATACTACCCACACTGTCACACCCATCCCGGTAAATAGGTGGGGGGTAGCTACCCCCTTCTATTATCCTAATCTTAAGCCGCATTAAACTCTAATTGTAATCATTTTATACGTGTTATATAATGAGCTTTTCTTCGAATTTTCATTTCATTATCTATATGTTTTCTTAGTGTTGCACTCTCTATTCACAGTAGTGTATCCAACGTGATGAAATATTCTCCCATATTACTACGATGATTACAAAAATTTTAAGAGAAAGTATCGCTATCGTTATTGAAGGACTACTAAGTCTTACTATTTAAAATACAATTTTTAAAAAGTTCTTTTCTGAAAACGAATGGTGTGGACGAACACCATTTTGGAACTAATTATAGAAATTTAGTTCCAAAGTGCTCAACTTCAGATGACGCAAAAATATTTAAATCGTTAAGATGTTTACGTCTTTTATGTCGATGATTCGATGATTGTGCATGATGAGGCGATCCCTGATCGTAACATAATTCTCCACTGTGTTAAATCATTTCGCACAGCTGGATCGATTATGAAGAAGATATGAACTCTATAAAATGTTGACTTAGTGGAAAGGTTGGTTCTTCAGAGTCCTCAAAGCTCCATTAGGTGTTGCGCTTCAACTTCAGGTCTGTCTCATCACTTGTTACACTGCGAGTTGAAATTTGCGCAACGTGGACTATTTTATCAAATGCTTTTGATAATGAACAATGATGAACATTTGATTGAGTCAATAAACATTAGTTGGTCATGGGTAAGACAATAAACAAAACTGTCGATTTAAAAAAAAATGCGTTGCAGGAACAAACAAATATTAAACATGAATTTCAAAACGCTATATTAAAATACTAGCTAATTTTTGTCGTCCACAATTTCAACAACATGAAAAAAATTTGGCTGCGACAAGATGAAACTACAGTCTACACGGGACGAACTTCTATGTCAGTTGTTCGAGAAATGTTTTTTCAACACTCCCATACTCACCAAATTTGTCTGAGTCAGATTTATTTCTCTAGGATTACGTCAAATGGAAAGTGTACGTTCGAAATTCTCATACAGTAAATAAGGTAGCCATTCATTCCAGTTGCCATTCATGAAGAAATTGCAACTGTACAAGAAGAAATATGGAGAAGTATGGGGCAGAACTTTGAAGAAAGGCTCCGAATGTGTGTACTGGAGGAGGAAGTCATCTTTCAGATTTTGAAAAATATTCGTTCTTTTTGCGAGTGTTTAAGAAGCTACTCGTTAATTTAACTGAGGTAGCCGATACTTGACTGAAGTTAATTTTAAATAAATAAGCAAAGATTAATATCTAAAATGTTCTCTATATTTAATAAATAATTAAATAAAATTAGTGGAAATTTTAGATATTAATTTTTGCTTATTTAAGTTACTCGTATTTCGAAAAAATTTGGAGCGACAAAATATTTATAATTAATTTTTAAGGTAAAGCTTTTTGTAGTTATTGTAGAAATATACTTCTTTTCCTATTAAAAAGAAGGTTTGGTTAGGTGGTTTGATGGTAAATGTTAATGATGATAAATGGTTTTATAAAATAAAACTTAAAGGTATTTAAATGATTAAATAATGTATTTAATTTTTAAATAATGTATTAACTGAAATACTTAATTAAAATCCGTAATAACTTCATTAAAGGGAATAATTATTTTGCTTTTTCTATTGCTGTACCATGAACCCCCCCACCCTCTCCTCCCCGCTTCAACCCTCGATTATCCCTCTTACGCCATACATTCAGTTCTACACACGTCGAAGGCAACGTGACTTTCAATTCACGTGACTTTGGCAACCAATGCGGTTCCAACCAAATTGGCGGTCACGTTGGCCTCGTCGTGGGCCGTACGATAACGTCGTGGATATTTCCAGTCTGCACTATTACTACTGAAAAATAGGTAATTGTTAACGGAAAACCCTTTTGCAACAATTCGCGATATTGCCACGTTCATTAATACCAGTTGTTTGTTTGAGCTTCAATTTGGACTACAGACGATATTCGGTAAGTATATGTACTGTATATTTTGATTACTAAGAAAATGTTTTCATTTTACAACATTTTTACTTAATACACTTATTCTATTTTCTGATAGTTCGACACTATTACCTCAGCTTGAAACGGTGTTCCAAAATATCCGTAAAATACTTTTCTATATCTACTCATCTCTTCGTACATTTTAGGATGCGATGAAATGTAAAAGTGGCGAAAGGGCGACTTTAAATTTACTTATGTATATCTAGACAACAAATATAAAAGTGGCTTTAGTACCTTAAAAATGTATATGTTTTAAACAATTTATTTATTTATACTTAAATAACTAATTTCTATTCATCATTGATACCTCATTGATTATTATAAGCATAAAATGAAAGGTTTTATGAAAATATCACTCTACTGCATTAATTAGTGACATTGTGTGTTTCCATTGTTCCATTTCCTCCTCATCTTGCAGAAACGTTATACGCTAAATTAATTTATTAGCTTCATGTATTTTAAGTTCATATTCAGGAAAAAGTTTATATCTAAACTATACTGCACGAACAATTTGAGCCAAACCCAAGATCAACACTAAAAGGTGTACCGGATATTCTTGAAAGTACTATTTCTAAAGTTTTATAAAGATCGGAAAAAAAATGCCTCAATCTTTATTCTTCTTATAAAGTGTTTCTTCGAAGAAATAATATTATCATTTTGAAATTATCTGTGCATAAAAGAACATATAGTACTTTCAAAAGTAGCCACTTTCATTATTTTTTTTAGCAATGAAAATTAGCTTTAGACAAAAAATACGTCAATTTAGATATGAAGGGGAAAATTCAAATATAATAGTATATTACTATCAATGGCTGTAAATAGCATTTTATGTGCAAGTGAAGAATTTTTAACTATGCATTTTACAAACATAAATTAATGAAATAAACGTATTTTAAAAACAGGATTTAAAAATTTACTTTATTAAGTGCTCAAAATGTCCACCATTGTTAGCTAAATAATAGTATAATCTGTTTATTTTCGAACGTTTTGAAACATGTCCTTATAAATTAACCTACATGTATGCGTAATCCTACGTCGGAATTTTGTATACAACTGTCTTTAGATAACCCCAAAGAACGAAATTCAGTAGTTATATCTGGAGAGCTCGCTGGTCATTCAACAGCGCCTCTTCCATTTCATTCAATAGTGCCTATCCATTTGTCAGGAAAGCTTTGATCCACCCATTGTCGAATATATAAGGCATAGTATGGTGGTACGCCGTCATGTTAAAAGTATACATTTTGTTGGGTTACTGGACTATTCAACATATGGATGTTTCTTTTTCTGATCTTATTTCTTTGATCTGATCTTTCATCACATGTATAATGGATGTTTCAAAAACTATGTCATTCAACATTTTTGTTGGATGAGTGTATATATATATATATATATATATATATATATATATATATATATATATATATATATATATATATATGCCCACAAGGTAGCGTAACGGAACCGTGAAGGGAAATATTACAGACATCTTTCACCCTTTCTCCACGTGGTGCCACCGATCGCCTTTGCCGAACTGTCAACCATGCGACGTCACGTGTCTCTCGGGACCGGTTTCTAGCCTTTCAGCCGTCATCAGCCGAGCTCCAGACTAACGCAAGGAAAGGTCCTGACTGCTACGAGCATTCGCCGTATGATGGCGTGAGTTGTGTACGATCACGACCCGTCATTAAAATGGCCAGTTGATCTGGTCTGGCCCCGATCGTCTCTCCGAACTGCTTTCCTTGCGTTCGTCTGGAGCTCTGCTGATGACGGCTGAAAGACTAGAAACCGGTCCCGAGAGACACGTGACGTCGCATGGTTGACAGTTCGGCGAAGGCGATCGGTGGCACCATGTGGAGAAAGGGTGAAAGATTTCTGTAATATATATATATATATATATATATATATATATATATATATATATATATATATATATATATATATATATATATATATATATATATATATACAGGGTGTCTGGAAATTACGTCGACATATTTTGGGAGGTGACTCTAGGGATTAAAACATAAAAAAAAACTCTATAAACATACCCCCAACATTGCTTCTTAAAGGGGCTAGAGCCCCTTAAAGTGGAAGTGGTTTTTTCGCAATATTTCCGAAACGATTTATGCTAGAGTCGTGAAATTTGGTAGACTTCATTTTTGTTAATAATTGAATATTTTAGTCAGGGGCGTCACATTGGGTTAAATAAAATAATCTCTTTGGTAAATAATGTCATAACTTTTTTTTTGTAATATTTTTAATTTTTTAATTGAATTATTGAATCGCAAAGATTTTTAGCTAAAAAATGTACTTTTATTTTATCTCGTTAGGATAGACCGTTTTCCAGCAAACTGACTTTTTCTAAATCGATGTACGATTACATGGATATCGAATTGCATCTTAGTAATTAAGTAGGCACCCTTGTAGGAAAATTTTTATTTAGTAGCCAACAATAACAAGACAAATTACTATTAAGGATTTAACACTTATTCACAACAGATGTTGAATATGACCTCCATTCATCTCAATGCACCCTCTAATTATTTTCTTCGCTGCCGAAAATACCAGGCTTATTTTTGATGTAATCACAAACAGCAAATACACGTTGCTGCAATTCCTCTACAGTGTCAATCGGGATAGCATAGACCAGTGCCTTCAAGTATCCCCACAGGAAGTAATCGAGAGGATTTAAATCTGGGGAACGTGGTGGCCAATGCACTGGCTCACCACGTCCTATCCATCGTCCTGGATATAACCGATCTAAATGCGCTCATACATTTGCAGATAAATGAAACGGAGCCCCATCGTACATAAAAAACATACCATATCTGAACCGATGTGGTACATCTTCCATTATGTCCAGCAAATGGTTTTCCAAGAAATTCAAATACCGTTGTCCATTTAAACGGTTGGGAAGCGCAACCGGTCCAATCAAAAAATTCCCTAGCATCCCTGCCCAGATATTGATCGAAAACTGGTCCTGATGCCCCGATTCGAAAAAATGTGGATTTTCTTCCGCCCACACATTAGTGATACCGATGCTTCGTGTGTAAAGAGAATGTTCTGTACAAAATTTTACATTGGCAAAACTGGATTATTTGTGGCAGGTCATCAGGCTTTAAAGTTTGAACTTTCTGCAATTGATTTGGATAGAGCTCTTGCTGTCTAATAATTTCCCACACGGTACTTTTAGAAATGCCTTCTTAAACAGCAATTTGTCCAATACTTATAGGAATAAGGAGGGTTTATGCTATATTTTTTAAAATTCGTTCTTTATTTTCTACAGTTCTGGTGCTCCTGCTTTTTCAACAGTCATATTTGGAACGCATGAAACATCCCTTTTCGCTTAATTTTCTATGCAGGTTGGTAAATGTTTATATTCAAGGAAGTACTCTTCCTCTGCCTACAATCTTCTAGGTTCACACGCGTTCCCATTCGCCTTCCCGTACATAAAATTATTAAGATGCATTTCGATATCCATGTAATCGTGCATCGATATAGAAAAAGTAGAAAGACTGACGCTGTAAAACATTTTACTTTGATTTCATACATATTTACATATTATCATCTTCAATATACACCCTTCCTCTATCCCTACAATGTTCCATGAGAATCTACCATTGTTCGAAACAATGCTTGAAGTCTTCTTCTGTCAGCTCCTTCAGAACGCGTGCCGCTTTTTCTTTGACAGCTTCAACCGACTCTTGTTTCTTTTAACGCAGATTTTACCTTAGGAAACTGATAGAAGTCGCACGGCGCAAAATCCTAACACTGGGATGCTGTACTTGGCTAGAAACCTCTTGACAGACAATGCGGAATGGAAAACCAAAACCATTGAACGGAGTTCAGCAAAAATGCGAAGGTAGTAATGTTGATTAATAGTTTGACCTTCAGGAACCCAGTGAAGGTACACAATCCCATGAATATCGAAAAAAAACAATAATCATTGCTTTGAATTTTGATTTGTTCTTTCGAGCTTTTTTGGCTCTGGGTGAATTAGGCTCTTCCAGTGCATGGATCCAGTGCATGGATCGTTTTAGGCTCATAAATAAAAAACCACGATTCGCCACATCTTATTATCATTGTCAATAAGTTTGGGTTATTTTCAATGACATTCAAAGTGTCAGTACATTGAGACTGCGACAACATTTTTGAGAGCTTCTTGTTGTTCAAACGTGAGGATTTTAGACACTATTTTGGTACACAGTTTTTGTATGCTAAAATTGTTAGGTAAAATTTGCCGTACGCATTCTTTGTAAATTCATTCAGTTTCAGCAGTCGCACAAATACTTAACCGACTTACTTGCCATACACTTATTTCAATAAATTATAAATTTCAGTGGCGATTTTTCCAAGTTTCAAGTGAAGTTTCACAACAATTCGTTGCTCTATTATTACATTTTTTAATAAAAAAACAACTCTAATGCGAACGAAGCCACGATTATACGGATTTGTTGGCATGATGCTAAACAGTTGTAGGTCGCTGGCTGTTGGGGCATGCTTCTTCTGTAGCAGCGTCAGTCTCAATATTTAATAGCCACACCTATATATATATATATATATATATATATATATATATATATATATATATATATATATATATATATATATATATATATATATATATATATATATATATATATATATATATATATATATATATATATATATATATATATATATATATATATATATATATATATATATATCATCATCAACCCGTGTCGATCCACTATAGGAAGAAGGCCTTTTCAGCATGTTTCCAACTTTCACGATCCTGGGCTTTCCTCTGCCACTCAAGTCCTATATACTTAACCATATCATCAGTCCATCGAGCTTTCGGTCTTCTTTGTGGACGTTTACGATCAAGTGGTATCCTCTCCAGGATTGCCCTTGTCCATCTGTCGTCCATCGCCTCGCTATATGGCCTGCTCATCTCCATTTCAATTGCTTCACTCTTCCAATGATGTCACACACTTTCGTTTGTTTCCTGATGCATGCGCAGGGCTTTCTGTCTCGTCTTGTAATGTAAAGCATATATCTTTCCATTCCCCTCTGAGCTACTCGAAGTTTCTGAATTGATTGCGATGTGAGTCCCCAGGTTTCACTTCCGTATGTCATAACGGGTAGGACGCACTGATCAAAGACTTTCCTTTTCAGGCAAAGTAAGAGTCAGCTCTTAAACACTATGCTAGCCTGCCAAATACCTATCAGCCACATTTAATACTTTCCACCTCCCGGGCGGTATCCCCCTCCATTGAAATCCTCTGCCGAAGATATATAAAATGGTCCACAATCTCCAAATCCCTTCCTAAAACTTAAATTCTCCTGTCCACAGCGAATTTATTGAACATAACCTGTCTCTTTTTCAGATTTATTTTTAAGCCAAATGGTTCGCCAGCTCTTTGCAGTTCTTTTATGCGTCTTTACAGCTCCTCTGGGTCTTGTGAAAGAAGAACGATATCATCTGCAAATCTAAAATGGTTTAAGTTTAAACCACTGATCTTTACACCGTCTTTTTCCCAATTCAGTTTACGGAATACTTCTTCAAGGCAAACCGAGAAAAGAATACGCGATATTGCGTCACCCTGCCGTACACCTCGTTCTACATTAATTCCCACTTCAAGATCATCAAGGTGAATTGTCTCTGTAGCTCCATCATATATCGCTCCTACTAGGTTTACATATGCTTTGTCTACCCCCTGGCTAAGCAGTGCATCCATTATGGCATGCTTTGAGATAATGAGTCAAATGCTTTTTCGTAATCGATAAAAGCCAAGCACAGTGGCATAGTGTATTCGTTGGTGGATCCATTGTAGTGAATCCACTTCTAAATCCTGCTTATTCTCTTGGTTGTGCGAATTAACTGTTCTTGATATTTTTTTAGATATTATTTTAGTGAAAACTTTGTACATTATTGATAGGAGCCCTATTGGACGGTAGTTCCTTAAATCTTCCTGTGCTCCATTTCTTCTGCTGCATTTTTCCATAAGTCAGGTATTTTTTTGTTCTTTTAGGCATTTTGAGTATAATTTTGCCAATGTTTTATGTAACGTCCGGCCACCAGCGTTTAGCATTTCGACAGTTACACTCCATTCCTGGCGTGTAACTGGCGGTGGCGTTTCCATGTAATCAGTCCTATCCGAGGTATGTTGTTGGTACTTTGAGCTTTGAAGTCTTTTTACACCAAGTAGGCTGCTAACCTCACCTAATAACCTTCCCCTTTTCTCATCCAGGTTGAGGACCGGCAATGGCGGAGTTATACAAATCAGAATCGAAAAATCAGAAATCGTGAAAAGATATTACACTGAAACATATATATGTTTTGCTGTTTTAATAAATCAGTCCTATTCCGAGGTATGTTGTTGGTACTTTGAGCTTTGAAGTCTTTTTACACCAAGTAGGCTGCTAACCTCACCTAATAACCTTCCCCTTTTCTCATCCAGGTTGAGGACCGGCAATGGCGGAGTTATACAAATCAGAATCGAAAAATCAGAAATCGTGAAAAGATGCTACACTGAAACATATATATATTTTGCTGTTTTAATAAAAACAATAATTTTTATTACGTCTTATTGTTGTTTGTTAGCGTTGAAGTTGATCTGATGATATTGCACATATCTTATCTAGCTTCGTTTACAATATATGTAAAAATAACTACCATTACAGTTTTTGTTTTTGGGAGGTCACTTAATGACACATATAGAGCACTGATTTCAACTCACAACCTTACGATAGCCCTATTTAGATCAATCTTGAATAAAGAAATATATTTTTCAGAGAAATAGGATACAAAAAGAACACTACAGTTTTAGTTTAGTTAGTTTGGTCGGTTCAGGGGCAAAAATTTACACTTGAAAGACCGGCATTGCTTTGGCCATCCTTCAAGCACTGATGTCGAGGAAATTAAGGCCATAGTAGTCGAAGATTTACATACCACATTGGTAAATCGGGTGTTTTTGATCATTTGAAAAAAATGGGTGCGTCTGTCGATACGATGTGAGCGAAATTTGATGGACAGAATCTCTTCGTGCGATCGTTTGCTGAGATAAAATTCTGACGCTCCATTTCTAAAGAGGATGATAACTGTTAATAGAAAGTGAATTGTCTTAATATTAAGAAACCCACTATTAATTGTTTTATTAAATTAACTGTTCAAGTCCACCATCCCATTCCTGGTGAAATTAAATAAATAAAATTGAATTGATAAAATATTGAACAAAAACTTTGGATTCCTTTCGTTTTAGCCAATAAACCATTCACAATATGTTTGCCTGTGTGAAAAATCTGAGGTTAAGAGTGCTTATATCCTTTGTACATCATAAGGGTAGAATCATTGCTTTAGAATCTTTATCTTTGGTAGAATCAACACTTCGAGTACTTCTGGTAGAATCCTTTTCAACAAGATGTAACATTTGTTCTTCAACTTCAAGATCAACTTCTCTCTGGCGCCGACATTCTTGAAATTCTGAAACGACACTATCTGTATTAAAAAATGTTTGGAAAACTTGAACAAATATTTTCCAACCTGGAAGCGGTGTTTCTAGGTATCTGGATCCATAAATATACCTAGCCTATTCCGAATTTTAGAGAGCTTCTCCATAAATACGAAGCATATCGTGATATTCACCTACAGAATAGATTTTTGCTTTTAAATCAAACTGCACGCACTGACATACACTGATATAGTTTTTGTCGCTATTTTAAAATATCATTGTCCTGGGGATATTGGGACATTATGACATCGTTGGCTGATGTAGGGTATGTTCTTAATTTAAAAAAAATATTTTTACATTGTTCATTAGTTTATTTGCAGTTATTCGTTAAGTAATAACCAAGTAATATTTGCCAAATATGCTTTCACACAAACGCGTATGCGAAACGTCGTGACTCTTCACAGAATAAAGGGATCGACACCCGGAATAATTTAGGAACATTATCTTCCATCTGTAAAAATATTAGAACATATGTATGTTTACTATGTTTACAATGATTTCGGCTGTTGACAAATTTCTTCAGTAGCTACTAAAATATAATTTTTTTAATGGCAACACCTTTTTTTTCTTTATTGGAGTTTTAAAACAATTAGCAAAGACAAATAAAATAATGTGCAGTCGACAGGAACTAAAAGAAACTAACATAGCAATAGTAGGCCTTGGAAATAAAAATAACGTTTAAATTCAATTACTAAGATGAATCAGTTATTAAATCAAAAAGAGAAATTTGAATTGATTTTTCTTCATGTTGGTGGCTTAAGTCTACGCAATGCGTGCGCTGAATTCCACGGTAAGACACCCCAATAAGTCTCTTCCAAATCCGGAGTTTTTAAGAAATAACTTAATAAAACTAAAAACAACTGGTAGTGTGTGCACAACGAACCGCGAAAAGGGCAAAAATGTTATTACAGAAGAAAATATTTTTCTTTGTAATGTAGAAAATCCTCACAAGTCAACGCACAAAATTGCCTCAGTCAAAAGTGTGGGCCACTTTACAAGAAAACAATTATCTATCATCCATACAAAATGAGAAGCGTACAAGAATTGCATGATGATGATTGTGACTGGTTTTTGGACGAGAAACGTCAGCAATCCAATTTCGAGAGGCACATTTTTTATAGCGACGAAGAAACTTTTTATTTAAATGGCATAGTCAATAGACAAAATTACACATATTGGCCTGACAGTAATCCTTGTTGGACTTAAAAGACTTGGGAAAGAAGAAGATAAAATAATCCAAGAGTTAATGTATGGTATAGAATTTACAATAAAAAAGGGAATTTATCTTCATGGAACAAAATTTAAATGGTGAACGTTATTTAGAGTAATTGAGAAACGAACTTGAGTTATTTATTGATGAACTGCTGTTAGACGCAAAAATGCTATGTTTATTTGCAATAGAATGGGACACTAGCTGATTTTATACGAGATGTGCGGGATTATCTTCATGAACTGCCGCCAGAAAGATTGATAGGAAGAAGGGGTTCAGTTGAGTGGCCTGCTAGGTCGCCTGATCTCACACCTATAAACTTTTCCCGTCCCTGGGGTTTCTTAAAACACAAAGTATAAGTGACCGCTCCTAATTCTGTTGATGAAGTGAATAATTAATTCCGCGAGAAATTAATAGCATTACGCTCAATATGTTGGAAAATGTTAGTAATAATATTATTAAAAAAGCTCATTATTGTAGGTTACAAGGAGGGCACAAGGTTAGGCATTTGTTAAAAAAATAATCAATGATTAGTTTATAAGGGTTATTTTTTATTGTTATTTTAAACTAGTTTCTTTTAGCAAAACAAGGTGTATTGTTGTTGAATAATAATTGATTGTTCTAAAATGTAATTATATATATATATATATATATATATATATATATATATATATATATATATATATATATATATAAATATATTATTATTATTATTATTATACTGATGTACAATTTTAGTTTTTAAAAGTTAAGAACTTTTATTTCATGAGATAGGCCACAGAAAAAGCTTTTCGGGTAGTTTTGGGGGCCTCTACTTGAACCAGGTCAGTTTTGTTTCAACTTTTGACATGCTTATGTACATCTACACCAAAATTATAATAAATAATCACATGGTAGTGTTCCAGAGAGATGCAGATTAAGCTACAAAATCAATCGCACCACATACACTGTAAGATATTTACAAATAGAACATATCTACACATTTACACCAATTTATTGTGTAGATTATCATTTAAAGAAAACAATGAATAATACTGTTTGTTATATTTACAGTTTGTAAATAATTGAATATGCTCAGTCTTTCTCCGAATAGATGAACAACGACAGTCTAAATTTATCATCACGCCGAGAAGGCAAACACGCAGTTCATTGGTTTCGAAAGGTGGGTTTAAGTTTTTACATTTCTCAGTGTAAATAATAAGCAATGATCTCTTTTTTATAGGGTCTGCGGTTACATGACAATCCATCCCTACGAGAAGGTCTCAGAGGTGCCACAACGTTCCGATGTGTTTTTGTTCTGGATCCATGGTTTGCTGGATCTTCCAATGTTGGCATTAACAAATGGAGGTAATTAATTATATCGAACCTGCTTATATTGTGAATATTCAACATAAACTTTGAACTGCCAATAATTTCCATCCGATGCATTTAGAATATCAACTGTTGGTTTGTACTGAAATATATTTTGCGAAAGCCGAAAGAGCCATTCGACCTTAATATGTACTTGAAACTTTTTGAAAGCATTTGCGCTGTCGTTGGGATATCCAATAGTTTTCTTTAATTATTAACTGCAACGAAATACACAGTATATAGGAAAAATAACGGATCAATATACCGCTGGGCACGTTCAACAAATACTAACATATTTTTTTATGTCGTTTCTCGAAATCAATTCACAATTTCTTAGACTTAGCAGCACGTTACAATACAAATAAAACGTTCCTTTCTTGACCAGTTTGAGTTTCAGGAACAGGAAATAGTCACCCGGAGATAGAGCACGCGAATACGAAGGATGTTGAAGCACAAAGACACGCTGACACAAGATCTTCACACAATTAACACTTACTTCAAAAATAGGGTCTCCAGCCGAAATCGAATAAAACTGAAGTCGCAGCCTTTCACCTCAATAATCGTGATGCCCACCAACGTCTCATAATCATGTCAAAAGGAATCATGCTGAAGCACAATTCCTACCCCAAGTATCTGGGTGTCATCCTGGACCAGACACTTACCTTTAAAAAACACCGAGAGGATCTACCTACGAAGGTTAAAACTAGAACTAACCTAATCCAAAAGCTTGCTAACATAGAACTTAGAACTAGAACATTGGCTCTAATACACTTCACAGCAGAATATTGTGCCCCTGTCTGGACTAATAGCTGCCACACCAGAATCATTGACACGCAGCTGAACCGGGCCATGCGAAGTATATCTGAAATAATACAAACCACCCCCCTTCAATGGCTGCCCGTTCTGAGCAACATTACACCGCCTCAAATCAGATGCCTAGACGCCCTAAAATCACAATTTGATAAATGTAATGCCAGTCCCACTTTTTCTATCCACACCTACTCTGCTCCTCTTAAACACCAACAACAGAGATTGAAGTCCAGACACCCGCCCGCGGCAACCGCCAGCCAGCTGATAGACCACTGCAACGAATATTGGGTATCACAATGGAGAGATCGAGACAGCACAAACCCCCATCTGGTACAGGACCCAACAACCAAACCACCATGATTCATACGCCCTAGAAGACTGTGGGGCGACCTAACAGGATCCAAACAGGTCACAGAATCCAACCAGAACCTGACCCAATGGGGGGCCGCGGAAAGCCCGAGATGTGATAAATTTGGCGTTGAAGAGCAAACAATTGCTCATCTTGCCTTGGAATGTCCCAACGTATGCTTCAGAAGCGTCCTGCAAGATATCAATGAAGCACTGGAATGGTTATACTGCGAACTGCACCTGTGATATAATTTTTTTTAATATTTAAACTAAAAACTAAACTATTTATATATTAAATAACTAGTGAATAATTATCGTAAAAAACGTTTGGCATGGTTTCACAACGTAATCACACTAAATCAGATCAATAACTAACAATGTATCACCTAAATCTTTTAACATTCAATATATTTTTATTTATATTACCGTAGCATTAAATATCAACACCAGCTATATGTCCATTACCTTCTTTCTAAATCCAACAGTTCTAAAATCCAATACCATTCATCTATGTTTGGTGCCTTAACTTTCCAACTTATTACAACTAGTATTTTTAAATCGTGTTCTATTTGATCTTTAAGTCTAAATTGTTGCCAATTGCTATTTGATAAAATACCTGTTTTATAGGTTGTCCCTACTCAATTCTCTCCATATGCTTTGTTCATCTCAATATGTTTCTTTAAATATATCTTACAATGTCTAGGAGATATTTGCTATACAATAGAGGTCTACGTTATAATACCTACGCCATCCTTCATTTTATTGTAGTCCTTTAATATACCTCTCAAGGAGCGGATTTTCTTATGGTGACCCCCTTATTCCGCTCCTTCACATGTCATTGTTTATAAGTGGTTGATTGGGTTTCGATGTGATCTCCACATCGTGACTGTTAATGAAACTTGAACTTATCGCTAAACACAGGTAACTAGGAAATAGTCAAAACTGTGTATTTTACCTAGTAACGATCCTCGAAGAAAAACTTTCAAAGCGAAGACACTTCCATCGGCTGGAAAGGTGCAAGATAGCCGAAGTTTTCTGAAATTCACAAGTTTCATCAACATTCATACACGTTCATCGACTATTTATAAAAGGGAAAGAATACCACAGGAATATATTATTCTACATTGTTGCTGAATTTTCATGAAGGGTTGATAAAAATGTTTTCGTTTGGCGAAGAAAAAACTGCTAATTTACCATGACAAAATGCTTTACCAACTACAGTTTTACCACCCGCCTATACTTTCACCGTTGCAAATCGCTGTAATCGTTATAATTACCTTCCAAAACTGTTGTTTTCTACGCTGATGTATCTCATCATCTTCAGCCTTGCTGGCATCAGTGGCTTTTCTCCAACTTACTCCGTCGCTTTTCTCAGTTTAAGCTTTTTGGCTGGCGGTATTCGATCGCTCCAGCTTCAGGTTTGTCGCATTTCAGGTACGATATTCAGCAATGTGAAATGTAGTTCTTCGCTCATTGGGAACTCTCAATCCTTAAAACGAATTACTTAAGCAGGTTTTTTTTTGAAAAATGGTTCCCAACAAGCTCTGTAGTCATAAAAAGCTTCATACCCAATGCACCTTAAACTTCTTGAACAGGTTTGCAGAAGCGTTGAAACTTAAATTAAAAAATATATGTTATATGAAAAACAATCTATCTATTCGTTTAAGCTTCCCCTTTTTAAAAGAGAAATCCCGATCGCAAGGCAATAATGAATGGCCTCTCATGAGATAAATTAACTCGGCTGTTTCAAGCTTGTTACACTCAACAAGTAACATTATGAACCTAATAATAGAGTGATTTTTATTTTGGTTAGCACAGCTGTCGTCGAAAGTGTTCACTTGATGTTGGAATCACATAAAATGTAAGAGTCGAAATAATTGCTTAACAGACTGCAGACTTCGTTCGGACCTCTTGCACCTACTCATTCCTGTTAATAACATACAATAATTCGGTTTTTTTTTAAAATTATGGTTTCCAAAAATCTTAACTGTCAGTTTCCTACAGTAGTGCAGCAGATCTTGAACTAGAATAATCGGTAAAGAAACTTTAACGATAAAGTCAGTCCCACGATAAATACTGTCTTCCTTATCATGGGTTGGTACTTAGAAGTAATTATAAAATTTCTTGCTCTGTCTCTTATAAATCAACTTCGCAGCAGCCACCCTTTTCGCTTCGACACTCAAATTTTTACTATTCCTATTCTTCTCCTATGTATGTATTATGTCGATGTTGTCCAAATTTGGGGTCAAAATTTTCTCTGAAATAACTCCTAAAAGATTTGTAACTTATTGTGGGATCGGAATCCTTACCCTTATACATTTCATACATCTTTTTGACGGTAACTGTGGCGTTGAGATAATGAATATCTTGAGCAGTATAGTGAGTAATTTTAGTAGGATAGGAAGGAATGTGTTTATGTATTTTCCAAAGCATTTTCTGTGATATCGCAATATGATTGTACATCTTGCCACGCAACCATTCACAGTTCCTTTTTGATAGGCCAAAAGCAGCCAAAAACGCCTTTTTGCAAACAAAAAATTACCAACCAAAATTACCGATTTTGTAATTTTGAAGTTTCTTAGTTTTATCTTCAACCACTCGCCGTTTAGAGGCGATGCAGTTCATCAAACCATGCAAATAAAAATCCTGTTCAATCTCACTTTGCAAATGTTAAGCTTTTCTAAGAGTTCCACCTTTTTGTCAAAGCTCCAAAGATACAAACACTTCGACTTGCATCTGGAATAAATTTAACCAGAAACGTTAATTTAGAGCCAAAAAGCCAGAAAAAAAACAATCATAATATTTACTGGCAATTTATGGCTGGTTTTCTTACTGGGATATCACCTGCAACATTCACAGATGTTTTTTCTCAAATCCTCGCATCACGATATTTGTTTTTGGCATACTGATCCGCCTTTACTATACCCCTTTTCCTTTTTGGAATAGGTTACAGTCACTGTTACTCAAAGACATAATCAACGAAAGCTAAAAATACGTATTCTCTTCGGAAATTAAATCACGACTGTCATGAACCTTTACAAAATAAAGCGAACAGTGTAAACAAAAAGGCATTATTGAGTGTATTGGCTATCTATTGACTTATA
This sequence comes from Cosmopolites sordidus, assembly GCA_031761425.1. Lineage (NCBI taxonomy): Eukaryota > Metazoa > Arthropoda > Insecta > Coleoptera > Curculionidae > Cosmopolites > Cosmopolites sordidus. The sequence continues at coordinate 17,352 of JARFXV010000440.1, read as the reverse complement.
AACATTCTAGTTGAAACTGCATCCGTAAAAATAATAATTACTTGAAGGCTGCTTCAAGGTGATTTTCTCCAAAGCAGACTCTTGTGAAAGAATACTGAGAATTATTGCTTTTGTTGATAAATAAAGAGCCACATTTTGATTTGGCTGGTTATGTTAATAAGGAAAATGTTGTATAGCAGAGAATAAATGAGAATTACACCAGAAACATCTTCATAGTAATATGTATACAGTATGGTGCGGAGTTTCGAAAGTATAGATCATTGGACTTTACTTTTTTGAATAAGAGGTTGCAGTAGCTGTGACTTGTGTCAGTATCCTATGTCGACATTTGGATGCATGGAAAAAATGTGGTTCCAATGATGAAGTCACTTTAATTCCAGTTCGCCAAATGTTTTCCCAACACGAGTTAAATCGAAAGTCTCGGAAGTACTCTTTTTAAAAACTTTATTTAAATTTTACAGAGTGGCGTGAACCAAACTACAAATATTCAAACTTAGGTTAATAAAGTGAGAGTAGAGCGTACTGCGCTACTTTGAAAGAGAGAAAATCTGACGAGCTGTTACTGTCTCGTCCTTTTATATAATTAAAAGGGTTAAGTCAGCATTAAAGGTGCTGATAGGCATTTTGTCGGTACATTTCCATACATGGGCAGCTAAATAGTAGATATAACTCCTCCATCCTTAGAGAGGTTATATACAACTTTTAACTGACAATGAAAGTTTTTATGGCCTATATGTGAATTTCATTATTATCATGTTTGACCTTCAACTTTTTGATATTTGGCCATAAGAACCTTTTACAGAGGATCGTCAGTATAATTGTTATGATTATGTAAAGCTAAATTGTCCAAATACTGATATGTTTGTATTGTATAGGATTAATGAGTAATTTTGAGTTTTCTTTTTGAATGTTTAATTCGTTTTGAATTTCATCAAGTTTTTCTATATGAATGTTTTGTAAATTGAACAATTTTACTTTTTTGTATAGTGGTTTTACACTCGAGGATACATTTTTCATTTTGACAATGGGTAAAGGGATTTTTTGAAATTTCTTGTTTGCAATTAAATGATTTTTTAAGGTAATATCCTTTATTCTTAATTGACAGTATTGATTAAGTTCAATTAAGTAAGTTCCTTTGAATATGATTTTCTTTTCTAGGTTTTTGCAATTTTCGGTTCCTATAAGTTCGTTCTTTGTTACTATTATCCATTTGTTCTTGTCTATTGAATGGATATCAAACTCTATATCAATGTTAATAGGTTTGCAATTAGTTGCGTTATTTTGGTAATTAAGTTGAATTTCACAAGGAACATTTTCGTTTATTCTTTGTGTATAGATATTGTTACATAAATATAATTTGTTATTCATCTCTTTGCAATTGTCATTAAAATAACCAAAGTGGTTTGCATTAAAAATTACATTATTATAAGAAGGTATGATAAGTTGACAATATGGTCCTTTGAATACAGGTAGAGTAAATAGTTTATATAAATCAAATAAATTGTTTTCTACGAGGGGTGTTTCAATGATAAATATAATGTTATTTTCTTTTATATAACTTTTGATTTCCAAGATGTTTTCAAAGTCTAAGATATTTATCAAGGTTGGATTCAAAGGAAACTTTTCATTAGTTAATTCTTCATTAATTATTTGTATTTGTTTCAATAAAATCTCAGGTTTAACAATTGCATTATGAAATGTTCTAAGTTTTGCGAAAGATATTGCAAGTTCTAGTTTTTCAAAAATATCATAGATGTTTTGATAGAACAAAAATATTTGAACTAATGTCATGTGCATTTTCAAAGCGGCTGTTTGTGATAATTGTTTTAGCTGTATTTCTTGTACTAAGCTTATAGTTTATTTCAATCGTAGATTAAGAATATTTTGATTATGTGAAATATTCTTTGAAATTTCTTTGAAGCTTTGAACTGACTCATTCAAGATTGACATCTGTTGGTCAAGAATGATTTTAACATTATTCTGGTTTTCCTTTAGTATTTTGATACTAGTGTCAATTTGTTGTACATCTTCAGCATCTAAATTGCCTGTAATGCTTTTAATAATGGAACCTAAACCATTAATAATTCCTCTTTTATTTCTTTGATTTGAAGGGAATAATTGATTAATTTGTTCTTCAATTTTTAATTCAATACTATCTATTGTCATATAAGAATTGTAAAATTCTTCTTTATAGTCTTTGTTTGTTTTAAATGTATTTTTGAATAAAAGATATCTGTCTTTTATAATATGAAATTCTTTAAGAATTGGGTCTAATTCGAACATTTGTACGAATGACCAATGATTACTGGTTCTATATGCTTTCCCTAATTTATAAGGAAGTATCCCTGGGTTGTCGTTTAGGTCAGTTATTTTAGCCATTACGAATCCGAAGAGGATTCCTGAGAATCTGAAATTAAAGGTTTTTTTAGTTCTTTGATGTGTATTATTTCAGTTTTCTCATTTTTTGGGTTTTGGATTTTGACTCTATTATGTTCCAAAATTTCTTTGATTATGTAAGGTCCTTTAAATTTAGGCTTACTCTTATCCCTTTCTGTCAGTTTTTTATACATTTTCTGGTTAATTTTGAATTCTTTGGATTCGTCTCCTTTTATATTTGTTTTAGAGGTGATTCTATCTTTTTCTACATCTGTTCTTTCAATTACCTTTTTATACATATCATTTATCTTGTCTCTATGTGTTGTTAGATAGTCTGAATAAAATGTATAAGATATTAGGTCTAATGGGTCTCTATAATTGATATGACCTAAGATTAATTCGTATGGTGTGAATTTTGGGGGTGTGTGCTTTGTGCTGTTATAAGCTATAATAGGACTAAGAGGTCTTCTAGTTTCTTACTTTGATCTCTTTTTTCCAATAGTCTTAAGTGTTCGATTAAGGTCGAATGAAAACGTTCTATTGGAGCGTTTGATTCATGATGGCCTGGTGTAGTAAAATGAATGTGAATCTTGTGAGCTTTTAGAAATTGTTGTACTAAGTCATTTTTAATTTCAGATCCATTGTCTGTTATTATTGTTTCTGGACAACCGAAGAATGAAAAGAAGTTTGTTAGTTTATCACAAACTGATTTAGCATTTTTGTCGTAAATGTAGGCTTGTCCGTATTTTGAAAATTTATCAAAAATTGTTAGTATATTTTGTTTTTTATAAACAAAAATATCAAGATGTATTATTTCAAATGGTTTTGAAGGTGTTTCGGTTCTTACCATTGGAATATGAGATTTTAAGCGACTATACTTCTGTGTTTGACAAGTTACACAATCATTAATATATTTCTCTATTGATTCTTTTTGTTTTGGCCAGTAATAATTGATTTTTAATCTATCATAGGTTTCTGTGATTCCTCTATGATTTGTTTTGCTTTCACGTTGATTCTTTATAAGAATGGTTTGTTTTTCTTGATCGGTAATTGTGTTTATCATTTTGGTGCATTAAACTATCTTCGGCTTATTAAAGTTCTTTATATAAACTTCATTGAATATGTTTATTAGCTCTTTGTCTATAAAATGCACGTAACATTTTTTGTCTGGTAAATATTCTTTAATGAAATTTTTTATAGTTTCTTTTCTACGGGGTAGTTTAACATTATAAACCGTATTGTTAAAAGGGGTTTCTGATTTTATTTGAATTTTATCATGGGGTGACTTAGAGATAATATATTGCAGTTTTTTATTATTAATTATTTCATCAAGTATAGTAATTTGTGGATTATCATTATCTTCTTGGTTTGAGTGTATTGTTTGTTGTGAATCTGGTGGTTTGATTTGAATATCCGATATGATTTTTATCTTTGGTTGGTCAATTTTCTTACTATCTTCGGATTGACTTTCTGATGGGTTTTCTGCTATTTCTCTTAAATATTCAACAATGTCGAATTTTGAGTCGCCAGGGTTGTTTATGATTGATTCATTCTCATAGATGTTTAGTTTTATGCGTGACAGTGCGTCTGCATTTGTGTTTTGTTTTCCCTTTTTATAAATAATTTTGTAGTCAAATTCTTCTAGCTTCAACCTCCATCTAATTAATTTAGAGTTAGGTTCTTTTAGATTGAATAGCCATGTGAGTGGTCTATGGTCAGTATAAATGTGAAACTTTTTTCCAAATAGGTAGGGTCTAAAGTATTTACATGCCCATACGATAGCTAGTAGTTCTTTTTCTATAGCTGAATATCGAGTTTCTGTTTCATTTAGTGTTCTTGAAGCAAATGCTATTGGTTTTTCATCTTTAATAATTTTTTCGTTCGTATCACTAATGTTCTGTGATAGTACGGCGCCTAAGGCATAATTACTTGCATCTGTTGTTAGTATAAAGCCTTTACTAAAATCTGGATATTGTAAGATTGGTGAATTTATAAGGAGTGCTTTACAGTGTTCAAAAGCATCAATGAATTCTTGAGAGTTTTTCTTGAGACATTTTGTCATTGGCTTGGTAATTTTGGCAAAATCTTTTATAAATTTTCTATAATATCCAACAAGTCCTAAGAATGACTTAATATCTTTCTGGGTCTTTGGGATAGGAAATTGTTTTATCGCTGATATCTTATCAGGATTTGGTTTGATTCCTTTTTCTGATACCAGGTGTCCTAGATATTGTACTTCCTTTTTTAGAAATTCGGATTTATCTAATTGGATTTTGAATCTATAGTATCTTAATCTGTTAAATATTTGTCGTAATTTTTCGACATGTTCTTGCAAGCTCGTACTAAATATTATTATGTCGTCAAGATAGACAAAACATATCTCATTTTGTAAGCCTCTGAGGATGTTATTCATTACTCTCTGAAACGTCGCTGGAGCGTTTTTTAGTCCAAAGGGCATTTTTGCGAATTCATAATGTCCTGTGTCAGTGTTAAAGGCTGTTTTCGGTATATCATCTTTATTGATTTCTGTTTGATGAAATCCGTTGGCAAGGTCTAATGTTGTAAAATACTGCGCTCTTCCCAATTTATCTAGAATCTCATTTATGTTTGGGATTGGAAATTTGTCATCAATCGTTTGTTCGTTTAGTTTTCTATAATCGACAACCATGCATCAAACAAACAACATTTTTGTTTGTTTGATGCATCTAATTTCTTTGGTACTATCCAAATTGGTGATGACCAAGGTGAATTGGATGGTCGTATTATTTTTTGTGATAACATTTTCGATACTTGTTCTTTGACTTCGTTTTTATGCACTTCCGGGTATCTATAAGTTTTAGTGTAGATAGGAGTATCGTTTTTTAGCTTGATATCGTGTTTAATCGCATTTGTGAATGTTAAGGGTATGTCTTCGTGGTGGAAAATATCTCGATATTTAAAGCATAGGTTTCTTATTGCATTTTTCTCTTCCTTATTGCAATGTTGTAGCCTTAAGTTCTTCATATTGGCTTTCAATAAATTATCTTGTTTTTTGTTTATTTGTTCGGATCTATCGGGACTTGTATTTATGAAATTGAGGTCATTGATATTGACTTCTTCAATTTTTTCATACTCATTAAATTTTATCTTAATTGTCGACTCGGAATTGTTTAATAGTGTCGTAGTTGCTAGATGATTTTCGACTTTTACGAGACATTGTGGTATTTCTGCTGATCCTATTTTTTTGTGTTGCAATATTCCATAGCCTTGTTTTATATCGACTGGAATTTTAATTATTTGCAAAGTTCTAGGTTGAATTGTAAACGATGTATGAATGGGCTTTGTTTTATTCATAATAGATCGTCCTTTATGATGATAGTATATCGGAATTTGCGTATTCGGCGTTTGCAAATGTAAAGATTTGAAATTTATACTTGCGTCTAGTTGCATTAAGAGATCTAATCTTATTAATCCATCAAATTTTTCGGAAACCTTTGTGTCCATAGGTTCTACTCTGTTGAAACGACTTCTGTCTGAGTTTGCTCTTTGCTGTCTGAATCTATTCGAGTTGGTTTGTGGGTGTGTGTACTGAGGTTTTAGGAAAGCTTGATTTGTGTTCGGAAATGGTCTTCTGAACTGGTTATTCTGACTCTGGTTAGGTCTTTGCAAAGTGTTTGGCTGATTTACATTCTGTCTTTGTGGCGTACATGGTATGTTTTGATTTGTACTTTGTCTTTGCGGTGTAGATGGTGTACTTTGATTCCTAGGTTGGTATTGGTTGAATTTCTGGTTTTGATTGCCATTTTGGGAGTTGTTTTTAAAGTATAAGAAGTTTTCTTCTTCGCGAACGTAAGACATTGCTTGTTCTAATGATTCGGGGTTCTTTAGTCTTACTACTAATTGCATGTTGTAGTGTAATCCGTTTATAAATGTTTTAAGGCGAATTCTTCATAATGTTTCATCTTAATTATTTTCTCGTTAATTGGCTCACTTGCTGCATTCAGTTTTGAAAATAATAAACTTCTCGAGTCTTGTATTCTCATTCCAAATGTTAGGGGTTATTCATTTCTTTGAGGTTTTAGGTTTATCAGGTCTTGTATCAAACAATCTGTAGATCTTTGATCTTCGAAGCAATTTACTACTGTTAACTTAATGTCATTCCAGTTCTTCAATTCTATTCGTGGTACTATTAAGTCTGCTGCTCGTCCAGTTAGTTTTCCAAAAATTATATCCAGTAGGCATATATTAATTTGCGCGGTGGGGTTGTTTGAGTCTTGGAACGCTTTTATTAAATTTTGGCATGAGTTTAAGAATCTATTTAGCAATTTTGGATTTCCGTCGAATTTAGGAATATTATCAGATTGATATCTTAACAAATTATAATTTATCTCTGACATTTTAGTTTTGGTTTCTGTAATCGTTAAATTTGAGAGATTATTTACTATTTTGTCAACTGAAGAATCAATTTTGTGTTTTTTGGAAATCAATAGTTTGAAAGTTATGTATATAAATATATAAATACATATAAATATAAAATATATCTGACAAGTTAGGGCTCTTAATATCTAAAATGTGGTTTTAAATCGAAATTGTATTTTAAATCGAAAAATTTATGTTAAATCGAAAAGTTTATGTTAAATTGGAAGATTTATATTAAATCGAAATCGAAAAATTTATGTTAAATTAAAACTGTATGTTAAATCGAAAAATCGAAATTATATATGTTAAATTTGGAAATAGTTAAATCGGAACTATAAGTTATTTTTGACTAGAAATTTATGATTGATGAAATTCGAAAGGGTACTTACAGAAGTAGTATCTTCATTCGAGATGAGGTTGTTGAGGGTGATGAGTGTTGTGGGTTGTTGCTTTGGATTTCCTTGGGTTGGCTTGGCTTTGTTGAGGTTTTGCTGCTCGTTGCGGCTGGTTGTTTTTTTTTGTTGTGGATCCTTCCAACTTTTTTCTTGGACGGTCCTGGGTTGTTGGATTTTTCTGAATCCTATGGTGGTTTTCCTTCGCTTGCTGCGGTTTCTGCGGATCCTCCCAATCTTCGCTTGGTGGTCCTGGTGCTTGAGGTTCCAATGTTCGCTTGGATATCCTCTGCTTTCTGGGTTTCCAATGTTCGCTTGGATGGCCCTGTTGAAATCTTTCCTCCTTCTTGCAGGCGGTATTCTCCTTCCTTTGTTTTCGTCGAACCGTGGTTTGAAGTTACCTTAAATCGGTGCTATCTATTTCAAGCCTTCGGGTTGCGGGGTTTCTTTCTGGATAAACTCTTGATAGAGACCGTGTTTTTTCTTCGCCTAAGATCGGCACTATTTAAGAAAGACACGTTCCGAAATCCGCACGACTGCGCCAGTTAAATCGAAAGTCTCAGAAGTACTCTTTTTAAAAACGTTATTTAAATTTTACAGAGTGGCGTGAACCAAACTACAAATATTCAAACTTAGGTTAATAAAGTGAGAGTAGAGCGTACCGCGCTACTTTGAAAGAGAGAAAATCTGACGAGATGTTACTGTCTCGTCCTTTTATATAATTAAAAGGGTTAAGTCAGCATTAAAGGTGCTGATAGGCGTTTTGTCGGTACATTTCCATACATGGTCAGCTAAATAGTAGATATAACTCACGTAATCTCACGTCTCAGCGGCGTTACTTAATCCACACACTCACTAGATTGATCTACCTGAAATTTTTTTTTGGCAGTTACCTCAAATCGAAGGTCTAAGTTTGAAAGCTTCGTAGCGTAAACGAACTGAAAGTTGCCATTCGGGAAGAAATTGCAACTGTGCCAAAAGAAATGTGCGTAACTACGATGCCGAACTTTGAAGACAGTTTCTGGATGTCTAAACTAAAAAAGACATTATCTTATATATATATATATATATATATATATATATATATATATATATATATATATATATATATATATATATATATATATATATCATTCCGGGTGTCGATTCGTTGATTCTGTGAAGAGTCATGACGTTTCGCCAAAATCTCATTTGGCTTTTTCAGGTATTGTCCGTGGCTTGATATCGAGAGGACAAGACGTGTGTGTGGAGCTCCGTAATATTAGTCGATATTCAGAGTATCGCGAGATTATCAGTTTGTCGGTTATTCTTGAAATTAGTGTTTATAAAGTGGAAATAAGGTCATCCTTAAAGAATTAAAGAATTAATTATCAGTAAAACAAAACAAAAAGTGGTAACGTGGATAAGGCAGATAAGAACGAGTTTCCGAACCGTTGAGGTGGACGACGAACATTTTACGCTGCCTGACTAGTCAATATTAATTGAAATATGAAGACCGCTCCATAAATCCTTGTGATGTCGTCAGAAGAGCTGATGAAGAAAAAAGGGGGAAGGAAAAATGGGGTGATGATGATGATGAAGGCTTTATTAGAAGCAAAAAAACGGGAAAAACACCAGTGAAGAGAAACGACAGAGGCCAAACAGATAAGATGATGACAATACTTATGCAATTGGCCGAAGATGTGAAGGACAAAAAGAGAGAGCAGAGGAGATATGCAGAGGAAATAAAAAAATTAAGAGCAGAAAATAAAGAGTTAAAAAATGAAAATAAGGTTATTAGAAAAGAAAATGAGCAGATAAAAAATAATTACGGGAAGTAAATAGCAGAGTGGATTACCTAGAGAAAGAACAGAAGAAAGATAATGTGGTGATTACAGGCCTAAAAATGGATACTCATGACCCGAATGTATTAAAGGTAAGCATGCAAAATATATTAAAAGAAGCCTTAGATGTCCAAGTTGGAATAAAAAGACTTCTCAAATTAGGGGAAAAAACATGCCTGTTACAATTAGAAAACGCCGAGGAAAAGAGGAAACTAATGACAATTTGACAATTTGACGAACAATTTGACCAATTGCGAAAAAAAAATGCAAGAGGAGATAAAGAAAAAAGCTCAAGAAGCAATGGACTAGGGAAGGGTAGTGAAGAAGGGTTTTCGAAAATTGGAAATTGATGGGAGTGTATGGAGGTGGAACAGGGCGGAAGCAAAGCTGGACCAACCAACAAACTACGACATAATGAGAAAGGAGGAACGAAAAGTAGCTTTTTTGCAATGGACTCTGAAGGAAACAGTAAAAATGACTAAAAAAAAGAGTAAAAAATAAACTGGAACAATCACAGAATATAGTTAGAATTGGAACTTGGAACGTGAGAAACACTTTCGAAGTAGGAGCATTAAAGAACATAGTGAGTACAATGCAACAGTATAAAATAGATGCATTAGCTATGCAAGAAACCAAACAAAAAGAGACGGAAAACATCGAAATAGACGGTTATACATTTTTTAATAGTGGAGGGGAAGACAGAGTGCTTGGAACGGGGTTCATAATCAGCAAAAAAATTAAGGAAAGCGTAGTGTACTTTGAGACCTTATCGGGCAGAATCTGCAAACTTAGACTAAGAGGTAAGTTTAGAAAACTATGCTTATTAAATGTTCATGTCCCTTCTGACTTATAAAAGCAATGATATTAAAGAAGAATTTTATGATAAGATAGAGTTAACAAAAGCATCCCAAAATACGATGTGAAGGTAATATTAGGATATTTAAATGCCAAAGTAGGAAACGAGGATATGACTATCAGAACAATACGTGGTAAAATCAGACAGATGGAGAGTAATGATAACAGAAGGATGGTGATGGGGTTCGCACAGGAGAATGACACAAGAATAATGAGCACAAGTTTTGATTATAAGGCCAATGCATAAAGAAACATGGGTAGCATACGACGCTAGGATGGGAAACCAAATTGACCATGTAATAGTAGAAAGAAAGCATGCGAAGCTAGTAAAAGATGTCAGGAACTATAGAGGAACTAATGCAGATTCTGATCACTTTCTTGTGATAACGAACATCAAGGAAGAGGTGCCAACAAAAAGTCAGCGTCTAAAAGGAATTCAAAAATTTGATGTAAGAAAATTAAAAGATGACTTTATGGCCCGGCAATTTGAAGAAGAAATGACAAAAAATATTCAGCAGACCAAGAAACATAGTATTGAGAGGGAATGGGAAGAGTTAGAAACAGGAAAGAAGGACTCAAAAATATCTAGGAATGCAGACGAAAAGTAAAGGGAAAGAGTGGTTCGATGGAGACTGCAGGAAAGCAACTGAAATGAGGAAAGTAGTAAGGCAAAAGGTGCTCGAGAACCCAAAAGATATAACAAAAAGACAATATGAAGTAATAAGGAAAGTAGTGAAAGGAATATGTAGAGGCAAGAAACGGGAACAGACGGATAAAGAATTATGACAAATTCAAGAAAGATCTGAGAATAATGAAATAAGAAACTTTTATAAAGAAGCCAAAAATAAGAAAGAACTGGGTACAAAACAACCAAAGTACGTTAAAAGCAAGGATGGACACTGGTAGGAGATATCGAAGGTAAACTAGGTAGATGGAGAGAACATTTTGAAGACCTGTTAAAGGATGAAATGACGAAAAATAAAGAAGACGAAACGGTGGGGGGCCGGAACGAGAATAAGTTTGGTTTAGGTGGTAGGAAAGTCCCTTTCGAAGTGGTAGGAAAGTCCCTTTCGAAGAAGGAATAAAAGGAATAATAAAGAACCTGAAAAACAACAAAAGCGCAGAGAATCACTGGCATAACAGGGGAGATAATTAAACATGGAGGAGAAACATTATTTGCAAGGTTATCTGGACTGATAAAACGGATATGGGAGGAAGAAGAAACGCCGGACAGTTGGAGGGAGGTCATAATATGCCTCATATATTAAAAAGGCGATAAAACAGAATGCTCAAATCATAGGGGAATCACATTACTCGATATAGCCTATAAGGTTATTGTAAGAGCTATAAGAAGCAGGCTTGAAATATTTTTAAACGGACAAGTGGGAGAATACCAAGGAGGGTTTAAAAAAGGCAAATCCAATACTGATCAGATCTTCGTCCTGAAAATTATCCAAAACAATACGTATGAAGGGAAACTTAACTTGAAGTTATTGTTCATCGACTTCAAACAAGCCTATGACTCAGTCATAACGAGGACGTACCAAGCACTGAACGTGCTCTAAGTCCCGAAGAAGATCATTCAAATGACAAAGATGACACTAAGGAAAATAGAATGCAGAGTGGTAGTGGATACTACTACAATACAGAGCTAGCAAGAATCTTTAAACTGTTTGAAAAAAACCGCAAGAATATGGCCTGCACACTAATGAAAATAAGACAAAATTCCTTGAGATGAGAAAGAGCACGGATGATACGGAACAAGTTTGAACAAAATGGAACAAAATAAACATTACAAATTTAAAACAGTAAAAAAAAATTGAGTATTTGGGAATTACCATAACCAGTAAAGGCGATGAAATAAAGGAAATTGAAAAAAGGATGGCAAGAGGAAGGAAATCTGTAGGAACATTACACAAAATGCTTAGATCAAAAAAGATAACATGGTCAGCAAAGTTAAGGTTGTACAGAACAGTTATTCAACCCGCGGTACTATATGGTTGTGAATGTTGGGTAATGAATATGAAGGAAAAAGAAAGATTGAATGTCTAGGAGCGAAGAGTATTGAGGAAAATATTTGGTGGAGTGAAAGTACAGGAGACAATATAGAGAAGAAGAACCAATGCAGAAATTAAACTTCTATACCAGATAGTTAGGTCTTCCAGATTATGGTGGTTGGGTCATGTATTAAGAATGTAGATAGTAGATGGGCAAAGCAAGCATTGTCAAGAGGAGATGGACAAAGAAAAAGAAAAGGAAGACCAAGAAGGAACTGTTGGAGCCATGAAAGGAAGATTTGGATTCAGCAAGGATAGGAGTATGGCAGGATGCAGCCATGAATAGAGTAAAATGGAGAACGATAGTAAAGAATTTCGAAGCGAATGAATAAGTTTGATTTGGTTTGGTAACTTGCCTACAGCGCCACCCATCGGATCCAAGCATAGCTATGAACTATCATCTCGACAAAACAAGTATTTTGTGGGAATATCACCTTTTCATTGTCCGGAAATGATTCGGACACTGAAAACGGATGAACGAATTGAAATGAGGTGGGCAGGCCATATAGCGAGGCGATATGACGACAGGTAAACCAAAGCAATCCTGGGATGGATACCGCTTGATCATAACAGTCCATTAAACCAAGAAGACATAAAACATGATGGATCGATGACATCATCAAGTATCTTGGACCCGAATGAATGGCAGAGGAAAGCTCAGGACCGTGCGAGTAAGAAGCATGCTGGGGAGGCCTTCATCCTCCAGAGGATCGACAATGGCGAAATGATGATGATGATTTCCGTAATTAAATAATTAATGTATACCTTGATTATTTTAGTGTTAATCAAATATTATATTGAGCATTAATGAAGCTAGAAAAATATACGTTTGCGCCATATTATAAATACTAATAAATTACTAAAAACTAAGGTACTTCACTCCACAACAAATGTATTTTATTTGTATTATTACATTTTTTATTAGTTAATATTCTTATTAATTAACATATTCTAATACGTTAATTATTCTAATTAACATATTGCAACTGTTGTAAAATGTGTATGTCGTTAAATTAAAAAGTTGTTACCGTATAAGTAAGAAATGTATTTTTCCATAGGTTTCTGCTTCAATGTTTGGAAGATTTAGATCGCAGCTTAAGAAAACTTAATTCGCGGTTGTTCGTTATACGCGGTCAGCCAGCTGATACGTTACCAAAGTTGTTTAGAGAATGGGGTACCACCTCACTTACGTTTGAAGAAGATCCAGAACCTTTTGGTAGAGTACGAGATCACAATATCACAGCCTTATGTAAAGAACTTGGAATCACCGTAATTCAAAAAGTTTCTCACACGTTGTATCATTTACAACATATAATTGACAGGTAATATAAAATATGTATTCATTTGTATTTATCATAAAAACATATAATTTTAAAATCAATAATTTAATATCAAACTTTACTCTCCCTATTACTGCTCATTGATAATTTAACATTTTTATTTTAATAATTGATGTGCAAATTTTCAATCTTTGTTTTATGTACATAAATAATAAAACAAAAGATTATGTTAAAATGAAATAAATATAAAAGGTGACAAGAAAATAAAATGAATTGTTTTTCTTAGAAATGGGGGAAAAGCTCCACTAACATACCATCAGTTCTTAGCCGTTATCGCTTGTATGGGATTACCACCTCAACCTGAACTACCCGTTACCTCTAAATTTGTGGAAGGTGTGCATACACCATTATCAGATGATCATGATGAAAAATTTGGCGTTCCGACTTTGGAGGAACTCGGTTTCGATACAGAGGGCTTAAGCCCTCCAGTATGGCAGGTAAAGAGTTTTTATTAGGTTATCCAAAAAACAATATAAGTTTTATAATGAGATTATTTCTAATTACTTTTTGACTGCATAAAGAATTAAATGGTACAAGGTGGTCCACGGAAAAATGACGTTTTTTAAAAAACGATGGATTCATTAATTTCTTGTTTAAAAAATATTTAACATAAAAATAATCAGTATAATATTGATATATAATATTGGTATAATAAAAATATTTAAGTGTGGAAAATAATGTCATCAAGTGATGGCCATTTTCATGAGCATATGTTAGGAACCATTGTGGAAAGTTTACTTGTTTATAAACTATATGGTGCAATTCATAGGAATTTTCAGAGGCCATACTGATATTCAAATTATGATTTTCTTCAAACATGTCAAGCATTGTTTGAGCACATGTAAGACATGTGCAATCAAAAAATTATAAACATATCGTAAGCAAATACGTGATGATGATGGACATCATGGACACTAAACAACATCGTAGAGAGAGTAGATACATGTCGCAAGTCCCTTCTTTATCTTTTCTACTGTGCGAGTACTACCCACTTCAAAAACTTCCGTTTCCCGTAAACTATCCTATATATCGTTCAGGAACTTAACATTTGCTGTTTCTTTTTATAACGAATGATTTTTTTAGTGTGTCCCAACTTCTGATAGAGATTGCAGTCAAACGAACTGTGAGCCTCTAGTGTTATTCAGTATAGTGTGACAAATCACTACGGAACGTTTAACATCCGAGCATCGCATGCAAATTGTCGAAATTATTCTCAGAATCAGTCTTTGTACGCCAAACTTATAGAGACTTAGTGAATTTTATGGTACACATAACCATCCAATCAAGGGATGTATTCCCCAATTATCGAACGCAACGCAAATTATCGAGATAAAATCACGCTGCCCGATATTAAAACAAAAACAAGACAAAAAACTGTGCGTTCCGGAGAAAATATCGCCGCTGTTGCAAGCAGTGTGATGAAGATCCAAATTTATCAATTTGTCGTCGTTCGCAGGAATTTGGGCTTTTCTATTCGACTAAGTGGAAAATTTTGCGGAAATATCTTGGTCTAGTGTTTTACAAGATCCAGCCTGTCCAAGACTTATTCATTTCAAATACCTCGTTTTATCCTAATATTGTGTACTCTAATCGTCTTGTACTTCTTGTTCTTATAAAATATATTTTTAGAGATATAAGATATTCTAGGAATATCATGTATTAATGTATTAATTTATATACCATGTATATTTTCATGGTGAATTGGCACAATGTACTGACCACAGCAGTCTATGAGTGAAGTTCTGACTTTCCTTTTGAAAAACCAGTCTATATGACTGTGGTTATAGACTGCTGTGTCAATTAACCATGGAATTAAGAAGAATCTGGAAGATAATCAAGATGTCAATTCACCATGGATACAGTGGCGGCTCGTCAGGGGACGCGGGTGAAGCACCGCTTCACCCACAATTTCCGAAGCAAAAACTTACATTTTATTTTTTATATAAAACATAATTGGTATAGTAATTTATTTAATTACGTATACATTAATACATCAGCATTATAATAATTAATGCCAAATTAATACAATACTAACAATTACATGAATTATACAATATACAAACGTAGCGTATTCTTAAAGAATAGAGCGACGACTGCGGCGAGCGGCGAGCGCCGTTGTTCAGTTAAATAAACAGTCAGAAAACTTTACCTCGTATAAGATGCATGGGAAGCGCAACCAGCACGATCGATAATACCGCTGCCAAATTCCAGATTTGTTTACGGAGGTTGCCATGGTAACGCACGAAGCCGTCTTCTAAATACGTGAGCTAAAAATAGAAAACGGCGCGGCGCGTGGATGCTGCTGCAGCAGGCTTTATTGCACGCATTTCGTTTCCTTAAGAATAAAATTCAGTGAATTTACATCTTATCGCGCCGTGCGGATGGCTGTTAAAGTTTTTGAAAATGTGTCCATTGTACGATCCGGTGTGCATTTTGTTGGAAACACCATTTTCCAGATGGAAAAACGATGACAAAAAAGACTTTCTGCATACAGAGGGACCTAACACCAAACCTTTTCTTGAAATAGAAAAACAAGGAAAATCAAAAGACAGAGTTTTCGTTCGAAAGTTTCGCAATCAGTGGTATGCTGATTATAAGTGGTTGTGTGGAAGTGTTTATTTAAAGAAACTGTTTTGTATGCCCTGTTTGACAGTAGGTGTAAAATCAAGTGTGTGGAATAAAGAGGGTTTTAACAATTTTGAAAACGTAACAAGGGGTTGTAGTAGACATGAAGCTTCTTCAGATCACATTCACTGTGCATTATCGTTTGCCAAATTAAAGAAAAACCTCAGCGCAATTAAAGACGCGTTGAAGGAAAATTCCAGGTTGTATTTTAAAATGTTCAATGACAATGTGCTTTTAAATAGAAGATTCATGCAGTTACCTATTCGCGCCACTGTTTATTTAGGAAAACAAGAGTTAGCATTTCGAGGGCACAACGAATCTGATTCCTCGGATAATCGGGGGAATTTCAAAGAACTTTTGGACTCTTATATATCAGTGAGCAGTGTGGACATTCAAGAACACTATAAGAAGATATCCCCCATTTTTTCTGCAAATTCAAAAACAATCCAGAACGAATTGATAGACTGTATTTCGGATTACATCGATGAACATGTGGATCGTGAAATAAAAGACAGTGATTTTTCTCTATTCAAATCGACGACTCAACGGACATTCTTCAGAAATCTCAGTGCAGCATTATACTTCGATACGTTAATTAATACGTTAATTTAATACGTTAATACGTTAATTTAATAGTGAGGGAAAGTTAGTTGAGCGGTTTTTGGGCTTCTTTGATGTTAGTATCGACCGAACAGCGGATGCTCTTTTTGATTTGGTGACTAAACATATTGAAAAATACGATTTCCGTTCAAAATTAGTAGGACAATGCTACGACGGCGCTAGTGTCATGTCAGGACATATAAATGGTCTCCAATCAAAAATAAAAACCGAAGCTCGACAAGCCACTTTTGTACATTGTGCAGCTCACCGTTTCAATTTACACATCATTCTACAAAGAGAACTCAAGTAGCTGACACAATAATGAAAAAAAGGGTACACACATCTGTTTCAACCCGTTGGACATCGAATTCTAAGATAGTGAATGTGATTGATAATGAATGGGGACGGTTTAAAAACAGTTTTTACTGAAATTAGAGACGACAAAACTTCGGATCAAAGTTCAATAACTCAAAGTGTGGGCTTCTTAAATCATCTCAATAATTTTGAATTTGCTCTACTCAGTGCTATTTTTAGTGACATTTTCAAAATGACTGATATTCTGTTTGATGTGTTACAGAAACGTTCACTTAACATTAATCTTTGTATAACACAAGTTAGGAATACTCAACGTCTTTTAAATGGAAAAAGAAATGAGGAAAATTTCCAAAAACTTTTTGATTCAGTCAGTGTAAAAGTGTCAGTACCAACTAATTATCGTGAGGGACGAAAAACTTTAACGACTGAAGAAATCTTTGAAAAATACAAAGTGTTGTATTACGAAATTTTAGATACTATCTCTGGACAAATTGACACACGATTTCAAGACATCGATAAACTTATTTTCGTTACACTCATGGACACAGCACGGTTTGCAGAGTATGCAAAA